>CM053400.1:81963349-82049221 GCA_028644305.1 Xerus rutilus | reverse complement strand
TCAAATTTAAGAGATAAAGAGAAACATGTAAGATTCAGAATATCAGAGATATGTTAAAGAGTTTTCCAGGAAGAATTTTAAGGAAAAAAACCTTAGATGATACTGTGTAACATAAATAAATTATATCTCTCCAGAATGAGTATTTCAGATGGTACCAGGAATCTTCAAGAAAATAGAACTCAAAAATGCCTTTTATATTTCAAGATATTGGAAGGATATTTAGATAATTTCATGAGAAGTACAGTAGAGAAGAAGCACATGCAAAATAAGGCAACTATTAATTTCAAGGAAAGTGAACCACACAAGAAAGTATAAGATAGTTGTATGCTAGTTGTGTGGGGCTAGGTTGAAATTAACATTTATGTAGTCTTAATAAATAGTATTCTATATAAAATAGATACATGGCACAATAAACAAAGTAATACAAAATAATTATTTTCAACTTATATACTATATATACTATAGAAATATATGTAAATGTGAGTATATGGGTAAATGTGTGGGATGGACTTGATACAGAGAAATATATCATAAAGGTAAATGCTAATCTTACATAGCAGAAAATTAAAGCATTTCTAAAACTTATAATTTTAAAAAGTGTACATATTTTCATTTAAATATATTTAAATATATGATATTATAATCCAACCTGCAGCACTCTTTTTAGGATTTCTTACAGATTATGTCTGGTAGTAACAGGCTTCCTCATCTTCTGATGAGAAATGCTAATTACCTTTTTGAGCATCCCTGAATGTGATAAATTGTCTGTTGTTGCTTTTTTGTTTCTTACTTTATCTTTCAACAATTTGATTAAAATATAGCTTGCTGTGGATCTCTTTGAGTTTATCTCACTTGAAGTGTATTGATTTGATTCTTGGATGTTTACATACATTCATGTCTTTCATCAAATTTGGCAAATTTTTAACCACTATGTTTTTGAAAATTTCTCTGCTCTAGTCTCTGCTCTTGGGATTCTCACAATGCATCTTGGTATGATTAAAGGAATCCTCAAATCTGTCATTCTTCTTCAATTTTTTTCTTTCTATACTTCAAATTTAATAACTTCAATTGTCCTGTTTCAAATTTAACAGTTTCTTCTGCCTGTTCAAATCTGCCTCTGAATCTCTCTACCAAATTTTTCATTAGATATGTTGTGATTTTCAGCCTTACAACTTCTTTTTTTCTTCCTTTTGGGGTAATGTTGTTTCTATCAATGTATTCACGTTTCTATTTTGTTCATATATAATTTTCCTGACATTCACATGTCTTTCTTCACTTTTTCAACATCTTTTGGACTATTATATTAAATTGTTTATCTAGCAGGTCTGCCTCCTGACCTTTCCCAAGGACAGTTTTCTTTGTTTTGTTCAGTTTTATTTTTTCCTTTTGGTTGGACCACACTTCTGTTTCTTTCTGTGTCTTGCCTTCTGTTGTTGCTGAAAATTGGAAATTTGAATCTTTTTTAAAATAGTTCTTAAGGAATTCAAATTCTCTCCCTTTCCCAGGATTTTCTATTATTTGACTTGCCATATTTTTCATAGTTATAAACTCTCTCTGTGCCAAGGATTAGCTTATGGTGCAAATTTAAGATCATCTCTGGTCGTCTTTGATCTGACACCTTTGCCTGTGTATGCAGAAGTACTTCAAGTCGCCCCTGCATATGCAGTTGCTTTTCAATGTTTATCTAATGTTTGGCCTTCGGAAGAAGAAAAGGAGTAAAATGCAGTGGGTAAACGGTACTGGTCCTCTGTGTCCCCTGGATGGTTTTTGCCCACAGAAGAAAAAGGCTGATCAGGTGGAAGAAAAGTGTGTATGAATCTAAATGTGGCTGCTTCTGCCAGTGTCCAGACACCCATGATCATAAGCAAAAGTCATTGATGAGAAAAATCATTTCCAATATTTGGAGAGCAATATATTTTTTCTCACTGTGGATTCCCATAGTTGTACACAAGCCTTTCTAGGAACACACACTTTAGTCTGACACCAGGCTGTAGAATGGGAAGGGATAGTCACTACTATATAGAAATAAAGTTAATCAAAATTAACTGCAAATTACAACCCTGTATTTCCCCTAGAAGTTTAAGGTTTTCTATTTTCTCATGAATTCCAAAATAATGAATCAGACATTCAATTGTACCATTGCAACTATTAGCTAGGTATGAAGACAGCTCTCTAGTACTATCTACTCTACCATCTTCCCAGAGTAATCTTGATAATAATTCACTTTTGAAAATTATTTGAAGGTCTTGTCTGACAAATTTATAAGGGCAAAATATTGCCTAGAATTAGAAAAATGAAGTTGAAAGAGAAATACAACATAAAAAATAACACACATAAAATGTATTTTGATTGAAGACAAATCTCAGGCTATATCTTTTCTAGAGTTAGATTACATGTGGGATAAGGCAGAATTCTATGACTAACATTTAAAATAACCAAAATTAGTCACATTTAAATATTTTAGTTACAATAGTTTATAGAGGGAATGGCTTTTATGGAGCTAATTACAGATGTTATACTTTCTATAAAAGTTTTAATATTCAACATCAGGAGTGTGTTTTTGCTTATATCTGCACTTTTAATATTTTGCTTCTCTCCAATGATTATACATGGGCTAAATTTAATACTTAAGAGAGTGGATGCTTAATTTTAAAAGTTGTAAGCAGTATAATAAACTTGTATTTTGAATTCGGATAAATTGTAAATAGTTTTAAGCAAGATTGTTTTGACAAATCATAAAGGAAAACAAAAGTATGCATTACATCAAACACATACTTTAAATATAATCTAAATTTACTCTGGGTCACTTTTTTCCCTCAGTTTGGAAAATAATTAATGTATTTGTCATAAGCTTTAGATGACATAAATAAGAATCAGAGGCACATGGGAATGGTTTTACCTCAAAATCTAGTGTCTTTTTTTTTCCAACAGTCATCCCAAATGCTCAAGGTTTTCTTTCTTTTCTTAATCTCTACTAGCATTTTCCAAGTAATAACAAATATAAAATAGATTTACTGAATAATGAATCAGAAAACTGGAATGAAGTTTTACATTGACTTAACAAAAGCATTTGTTAAAAATAAAATTTTTATTACAATTACTGAATAAAGCATAATTTCTCATGTATATTTTATTCAATCTGAACATTAAATGTTTTATATCATGTGTTTTATTTTGTTGCTGTCTAGTATGTGATAGCAATGAGATTTCTTAACTCACTATAACAGAGATAATACTCAGAAAAAAGTTTTGATAATAGTTTTTTGGTAACAACTGCTATAAAAGTAGCCTTGCTTTTTTCATGAGCTGTGAAATAACAAAGCTGAAATCCACGGGTAATCTGAAGTCCATCATATAACTCCTGAAATGATCCTGTTGAGATTCTGGAGAAAGCAAACATGCATTTCCACTCTTCAAGTGTTTGGCTTCTTTAAAGATATGTGATAACTAATTTAAAATTAAATGTTGAGAATTATGATTCTGATTTACATTTTCTTAAGTGGTCTGTTTTATGAAGTTTTAATAGAAAATATTGTTACTCAAAACTTTTCTTGAGTTAATTTGTTTTTATTTATGCTAACATTTTAGGCCCAAAGTTCTGAAAGGATCTGAAGTATGATTTTGTGCTTTCCCACTCCTCAAAGCAGTAACAGCCTTTGTATCTAAAATGTGTTTGTATTTTAAGTATGTTTATCAGAGTTTACAGTAATTTGCCAGAGCTACTATAAGAAAGTATCTCAAATTTATTCCAAGTAAGTTCACATTTTATGGCATGGAAGTTAGGATTTTAAAGTATAAATTTGGGGGTAGGATAATAAAATTAACTCATAACAAGAATAAAGTAATTTTTAAAAATTATTTTGAAAATATTTTAAAGAGATTATTATCTTAAATAGTTACCTAAAGGGCTGAGATTGTGGCTTAGTGGTAGAATGCTTGCCTAGCATGTGTGAGGCACTGGGTTTGATTCTCAGCACCACATATAAGTTACTAAAATAAAGGTCCATCAACATCTAAAAAAATTTTTTTAAATAGTTATCTAAAATTGTAATACTTATCTAAAAAGTTATCTTTCCATTTAAAAAAATGAACAAATGATCTGAACAGACATTTCTCAAGAAAATAAATACCAATGTCCAATAAATACATGGAAAAAAATTGCTCAAGATCTTCAGTCATCAGGTCAATGCAAATCAACACTACAATGAGAGTCTATCTTGCTCCCCTTAAAAAAGGCAGTCTTATCCCTTGATGATGTTGGTACAAGGCTCTGCCATTCCTGAGATGTGACTGGAAACTTCTAGGCATCCCTCCAGGGTTTGAAACAGGATGCTGTAAATATCCCTGAAAATTTTGTCTCAGTCTTGAAAGGCCTCCAATAGGTTAGGTAAAATTCAGGCTAATAAACCTTGTGTATCCACATTTTAGATGAATACTCCTTAAATGATTAACATGTCCGCATGCAGAGTTGAACAGTTCACAAATTTTAAGGTAATAAAGGAGATAGGTACAAAATAAAGCCAGAGATATGAGGCTTTAGCCTGCATTTAGTTTCCCATTGGGCATACGCAGGCCTAGGTAAAGAGTCACCGCTTTCAGCAAAGGCAGCATAAGTTTTTGTTGTAAAACCAATGTAAGGCATTAGTATTTTTCCAACAGTATAAACCTGGAAAATCTTTAATTTTGATATAAATTCTCATGAAAAATAATGCATATGTTGCTAGCAAAAACAAACTTACATTTTCCTTGAAATTTAAACAGATAAGAATGCTATTTGAAGTATTTATTTATTCTTTGCTTTAAAAATAAATGATTTGGAGAAAGTTAACCCATGTGTAAAAGAATTCATTGTCTGAAAACAAATATGCCTCCTGCATTAATTATAAACAAACTGAGACTTCTCCCTTAAAAACTTGAAAACAAGAGGAATATGTCAAGATTGAGGATTAGAAAGCATCATAGACCAGTTAAGAAGCAACTATTAATATATAAGCAAATTAAATATTTATTAAGTCTAATCAGAACTGGGATACTAAGTAAGTCCTTTATATATATTTTTTAAAATTTCAAACCAACTTTTCAAGTATTGAAAGAGTCTTCAAGAAGAAAGAATCCTTTGAAAATGCAATTTGTACTAGAATCATAATGGGTATTATCAAATAATAAAGGAAATAAATTCTTATTATACTTTGCTTCAACCACTTCAATTCCATGCACACATAAACAAATATATAGGAAGAGACTGGTATATTCTTAGATATATGATAATCTTTTTCTTGGAAGAGAACAAGCCATATTTCTGTATAAAAGTGCCATTTAAATATAATATTGATTCTCCAGAATGTTTTGGAATTTCAAGTATGTTCCAAGCATTGTTTTAAGTAGCCACTAGCATACAAGTTTCTTAAGACACAAAGCCTGACCCAAAGTCACTTATTCTCAGGTAGAAAATTCAGACAATTAATGATGTGATTTCAATAAAGAAACCTACTGTTAAAATAGGCATAATTTTTTAAGTACGTTTAATCACTTTAAATGTTTTATAAATGAAAGAAACATTAGTCTTTATGTGTAATTTATAAACAGTAAGTGGAAGAGAGGTAAGTAGTCTCACTTTATTTAACTTTATTTATTTTCTTTAGTTTCTGGGGGTGGGGGGATGAAGGGATGGAACTCAGGGGCACTCAACATGGAGCCACATCCCCAGCTCTATTTTGTATGTTACTTAGAGACAAGGTCTCACTGAGTTGCTTAACACCTCACCATTGCTGAGGGTGGCTTTAAATTCGCAGTCCTCCTGCCTTATGCTCCAGAGCTGCTGAGATTACAGGCGTGACCCACCACTCCAGGCTAGTAGTCTCATTTTAGAAAGTAAAATCAGAGCCCAGCACAGTGGATTGGGAGGCTGTCAGAAAGATCGCAGTTTCAAAGCCATCCTGAAAATTGCTTTAACAGTAAGCAACTTAGTGAGACTCTCTCAAAATGGAAAACAAAACAAAACATAAAATGGACTGGGACTGGTGCTCAGTCGTTAGGCCCCTCTAGGTCCAATCCCCAGTTCTAAATGAATAAATGAATAAATAAATGAATGAATGAATAAATAAATAAATAAATATCAACAGAAGGCTTGTACGTCCAGCTATTTCAGAACAGTGACAATAACACCTAAAAGTGTGAATTAATGTCTTATTTTAATCTTATAAATGAACTATTTTCTGTATCTTAACAATGAAATTTTCAATCACATTTAAAATAAACTCATCTCTCTCTCTCCTTTTCCCCTTCTTTTTTAGTGCCAAGGATTGAACCCAGGGGCTTTTAATGCCTGAGCCACATCCCCATCACCTTTTTCTATTTTATTTAGAGACAGGACTTCTCTAAATTGCTGAGGCTGTCTTTGAATTCCTTATCCACCTGCCTCAGCCTCTTGAGCTGCTGGTATTACAGGTATGCACCACTGTGCCTGCCCAAAATAAACTATTCTTAAAAACAAGGTCTTTGGTCACTCAATATAACCTACAAAGTAGTTAACAAGATTTATTTAACTACACCAGGCAAATACCTGGAGATTCAAATGAAGAAAAGTGTGTGATATGCATTTATGAATATGTTAAAATAAATCTTACTATTATGTGGAACTATAATGCACTAATAAAAATAAATTCTATGTAGATTCAATTTTATAAAAAGAAAAGAGACTAGATGTCTATGTACACAAATTCCTGAAATATTTATGTGGGATTAAGGCATTAGATAAACAATATTCAAATAAAAATAAAATACATTTTATTAGAAAATAATTTTAAAAAATAAAAATCATCAAAGCAGTTTGCATCTGAAAGCCTGATATTCTGATCCACTGGATTTTATTTTTTCTTCTGAGAATAACAAATCTTTTAGCATACTTAACATATTAGAAGTAAAACTATTTATTTATAATTGTTAACTTTCAGCAATATCATTCGTCGGTACATACCAATATGACATTTTGGCAATTACCTTGTATGGAATGACAGTGAAAAGTAAATTTATCGATAATAATTTTAATAATAATAATGATTCCTTCATGTAAAAGTTACTATAAAAATTTAATTTAAGAAAACAACAGACCATTAAACTCTTTAAATTGAAAAAAGCTATGAAAGTCCACTTTTTTCTCATTTTAAAAAATAAAGCTTCAAAAACAAACTTGAAAATTAAACATTAAATAGTTCCTGTTGTCATGAATGATTCTCTAATATTATTTTAGTAAATTATTTATTCAAGCATTTCTTTAGGTTCTCAAGGTGTTCATATTAACAATTTGTAATTTCAGTACATTGTTTTACACAAGGAAGTATTAAATGAAATAGTCATCAGACAGATCTCTCTGACATTTCTACAATCCATCAGGAACTTTTGGTATTTAAGAAGAACACTTTTTAACCATTTCAATTATGGTACTAAAAATTCCATCAGACAAGCAAGCGTATCATGTATGTCTACATCTACATGTGCAGCACCATCAGAAACCTGTTCAGTTAGTTACTATCCACATGATCCCAGAGCTTAAAACATTTACAGTTAAAGTTATAATAAATATATTCACTTTCAGCATTGTAACTTCCTTTGTTTTGGTAGCCATTAGAAACACAAAATAATAAAGGGTATAGAATATAAATCCATGGTGACAGAGATGTCTTTGCTATTCTCTAATCATCTTAAAACACAAACCTGCAAATGGCACTCATTGTCTTTAGAAATTTGTGAACTCCATCTTGGGATATTGTAGACCTACTCTATAGTATTTTATTATTTCAGTAATGTCCATCTGAAATGCAGATGGTTTATTTATTTTATTGTCTCACTCTGTGTTCTTTATTTATAAAATACATGTCTGGGGTATATTATAATGAACTAAAAAGATATTTTCATCTTTATCAGATGGACAAAGGACTTGTGTTCATTAGTCATTTATTCAAATAATTTGTTTGTACTCCAATTACTTTTAAATTTTTGAAAATTGAAGAAATCACTCAAAGGTTTATGGGAAAAGTTCTTGACTCTTATCTGTGTTTCTGTTCATTATTAATGTCTGAAATCTTTAATACCATCTGTTCTTTCTGCATAGTTTCTTCTAAAAGAAAGCCCTACTCCCACAAAAAGTCATCTAATTCTCATCAGTGAAATATAGAGATTTCTGTGGTGGTTTCTTTGGTTTTATAGAAAAAGCAAATCCTGGTCCCAAACTTGATTGTCTTGAAGGAATAGTATTTAAGCACTACATTTTTGAAATACCTTTCTTCTAAGGAGTAAGTGTCATTTACTGCAAGTTCATCATTTTCATCAAGACTTACCAAGATTTCTTCATCAGAATATCCTGGTTCAGGATCTTTATAACTTTGGAAACATTTTGGTTAGAATTATTTGATGTAACTGAAAATTACAGGACCAGGCTCCCCAATTGATCTTGCAAGTAAAGTTTCCTGGACATATTCCTCTAGAGGAGTATCTAGTTTATCACTTAATACCTTCACATTTTCCAGTTCCAATTAAATAAAACTGCTTGTACCTTGACAGAGATCATTAAAATTTTTGTGTTATTAGAATAGAGTGATGTTCCTTTCCCTGAATTTGCACAACTCCATCAGTGGCTGTGGCATCTACATTCATGATGGCTTTGCTTCCCCACATGTTTGGATTGTTTTTCAACTCACCAGAATCATTTATTGTATTCTTTCCTCTCAGCTTTTGTATCTGGAAATATGTGAGTTGATTTTCAATAGTCCCTAGGAATAAATATGTTGAGTGTAAAATCCATTCAGTTCTCCTTTTTAAACTTCTAAAATTCCATCTAGTAAGAATGTGCTCCAATAGTCTATGATCAGTAAGTAGCCCTTACTTAAATACTGTTTATTCATTTATGCCTGACTTAAGTTAACATTATTAATTTCTTTTTGGATCTAGTTAACACAAGTTTCCAGTCATTAGAGATATGTTAACATACCATGTAGCTAAAAGTCACTTCTCAACTTTTAATGTAATATTAATTTCACTCATTTTCTTTTAAGCAAAATAAATAATGTTAGGTCCGCCCGAGATTTCACATCGGACGCAGAGCGTACAACGTGGTGAGCTCCACACAGCAGCAGCAGCAGACGCAGGACATGCAGCGTGGTGGATTCCACGCAGCTACAGTGGGCGTAGGGCGTTGGTTTGGAGCAGCTGCGGGGAATGGAAGCATCAAGCAGCTGGCATGTGCAAAGGAGCAGCCTACCAGATGCTGATATGTAAGCAGTAATGGCACCTCCTACCAATCGGTGGACTTTTCCTGACTCATCCCAGAAGGACTCTGACCTCGGCAGGATCCCCTGACCAATCCCAGGGGATGCAAGACTCTAGATACCTCCTCTTCCTGTCTCATAGCCCCTTCATTTCTATCTTAAGCCCTCCCCTTCATGACCGAGCCCTTTAAATTTTCTTTGCCACGGAGCACGTGCTCCATTCTCCCATACACACTCTGCTGGACGGGAGAGTTCAGCCCGAGAGCATGTATTTCCAATAAAGCCTTGCCCAGCAGTTTTAATTTGCCTCCTTTTGGTCATCTGGCTGTACAAATAATATGCATCTATTATCACTGGAAATGGCAGCACAGGATCTGATGGCAAGATTTGGAACTAGTTGTTCAATGGACTTCACAAACCCTCTACTGCTCAGAAATTGCCCTCTTAAAATATACCCTCAAAATGTAAGCCAAATCCTTCTATGTTTTCTAAGAATGAGATCTAGGGGCCCTGCTTTTACCTGTCTTAGTAGTCCTGGGGCCGAGTGACTATGAGACCACATAGGGATAATTTTAAGCAATTACAAGATCAACCAACATTATAAGGAGTAAGAAAATCTTTACAAGTAATTCTACATTCTCAGGCATTTGTAAGAGTTGATTAGGTGACTAGAGGGCTATTCTAGGCAAAATTTAAACATGTGTCAAAAGACTTAGAAGTAAAACAGAACACAGTGCTTCCAGAACGCTGCATGCTTTGTGGTATGATTGAGGCAGTGAATGTAGGAAACTGGCCTGTCTGGTAAGCCTGAAGAAAACCATCAGATGACAGAGATTCTTGTCAACTATATTTGCAAGTTTGGACTTCATCGTTTTGAATATGAAGAACTATTGAAATTACTTACCACATTGTGATCTTTCAGATTTTAAAGTTTTCACTTGCCTTCGGATTGAAAGATGGAGTAGAAAGCATCTAAAGTTTGGAAAGTTGACTGGGAGTGAGATGAATTAATGTGCAAAGACAAGGAAGTCATATTTTGTTTTTATAATAATTTAGCCGAGACCTGATGCTGGCCTGAACTAAGGCAGCTTAATAGCTGTGAAGAAAGTGGAAGTCAAGAGGAGAAGAATGAATGAAAGAAATACTTGTTTCTGTGGTGGCTAATTTGGTAGGTAATGTCTCAGTTATACTAATAGATTTAAATTTATGGGAGTGAGTCATATACACAGAGATTAATGTCATTGAAGAGAGCTTTAATAATTACATTTCCTGAGAGAAGGGGGCAAGGCCTGTTATGCTGCATCACATGGTAAAGCACTAGTTTAGGATGAGGGCAGAAACAAGAATTAGGAGAAAATCTAAGCCAGAGCCTTTATGGAGGCTTGCATGGGAAAAGGGACAAAACAGAGTAAATAGTTTATGATTGTCTAGCTTGAATAACTCTAGGGTGCTTTGGCCTATAGTGGTAGCCTATATAATTGCCTGAAGTTTGGTCCCAGGATGATTTAGGGCAGGGATAATATTGTCCTGGATAATAAGAGTTAGATAAGGAGTTGGTTGTCACTACAGACTCAGGATTGGTTGGTTTACATATGAAAGAAATGCTTATGTATAAGTTACTACTATCTTAAGGAATTAATTTCTTCAGGGAAGCACATTCTTGGATGTGCACATCCCAGTACATCCTTGGGTCTTCAGGGCTCCCAAATTCTGGAACATATAGTATGCAGAAAAGAAAATATATTTAATATAATTAAATATACAATGAATTAATGTTAAGTAGACAAAAAATGATCTAAGAAAACAGAAGTAGAATAGATAATGGTATAATTCATAGAACTCCATTTCACAGAATAGTATGTTTATGAAAGGTAGTAAGGAGAGAAGGTAGAAATAAAACTGAAATGAAATATCCAATAAACAGATGTGGAGGGCTGGAAATCAATAGAGAAAAATGGACTTTGGAGATATGTTTGGAATGTGATCAGCAAAAGTTATTAGGGAGTTATTAATAAGAGTAGAAGGAGTAGAAGTTAGCAAATTGAGCAGATATCAACCACAGGACATCTACAGATACCATAGGATACACAGGAAAGAATCCTGTGGATGAATTTTACTTAAATATAGTCCTTGATGGAGTGGGAGAACATCATGCTAAGTGAAGTAAGCCAATCCCAAAAAAAACAAAGGCCGAATGTTCTCTCTAATAAGTGGATACTGATCCATAATGAGGGAGGGGGCATGGGAAGAATGGAGAAACTTTGGTCAAAAGGGAGGAAGGGAGATGATGGAACATGGAGGCAAGATAGATGATGGAATGCAATGGACAGCAATGCCCTAGGTTCATGTATGACTACACATATGGTGTAACTCTATATTGTGTACAATCAGAGAAGTGAAAAGTTGTGTTGCATTTGTGTACAATGAATCAAAATGCATTCTGCTGTCATGTAAACTTAATTAGAATAAATTTTTAAAAAAGAATTATAGCTAAAATCTTCCAATTAAAAAAATAAAATAAATATAATCCTTGAGGAAACAAAGATAAGTCAAAAGCTATGGGTCATAATTATTCGACTAACTTAGACCCTCTCTAATTTGTGTATTTTTATATTTAGCACCTTTGGAGTTATGAATAGTTTTTAGTATGTATATGCTTATACTTGTTTGAGAGATTTTTGTTTTCTTGTGGTTTTATATGACAAAAAGTCCTTAATAAACTAATATTCCTGAAAATGTTCCAGGAAATGTGTGGGCACTTAGCATAAAAAAATGCTATGCATCTAATTTGAAGAAATATGAATGGGGTTATAATGATTAAGAAGCATAAAAGTAGGCTTATTTTATATCTATTTTTAAAAAAGCTTAATCTGCTTTCTTCTTAATAAATTAGAAGGTCTTAAGAAGTTGTTCACATTGAATACATTGGAATTACTTTTTTTATATTGTTAATTTATATTATATTTGAAAATTTTTAAACATAAGCCTGAATATATTCAGATAATCTTCTGGAAGTCTCTGTTTGACACATCTATAAATTTTTGAATAAGCTTGTGCATTTTTCTCTGCATGTATTTTTCCCTCTAAAAGGAATAAATTCAACTGGTTTTACTTCAAACTGTGAGACTTGTGATTGAAACAATTTGATTTAGTTTTCTCTGTAGCACCCTCCTAGAGTAATCATAGTGGTTGATAGTTAATGGAAATATGAGAAACCCAGTATGGCTGGAGTTTGGAGAGAAATGATATTGACCACCCTGTTCCAGAGATTCTCAGAATGGACAGATTAGGTATAGATTTACAAGCTAGAAATGACAGGATATGTTAATGCCTTTGATGTAAAAGTTGAGAGAGAAAAATATCCAGGATCACTTTCAGTTTTCTTGCTTAAGCACCAGCACAGGTGAAATATGTCACCAGTTTTGGGAAAATTGAATTATGCAAAGTTTCAATGACTCAGGGAAATGATAGTTTCTATTTGGGACAAATTAAGTGTAAATATTTCTAAATGCTTAGGCAAGATGTGTGGTACATGGTGTTGAAAAGTAAGGTTAATGTGGTATGTACTTTATTGCTTTAATAAAGGGAGGGGGAAGGGGCCACACGTGGCTTCTCGATGAGTTGGAGTCCAAGAGAGATGGAGAAATAAGGGGTCCCCAGGTTAGACAATATGAAGTCTCTCTGGACGGTGGCGATCCACAGAGCCAATCTCCCCAGGCCCCGGGGTGTAGGTAAAAATCTGCTTTGCCCCAGCAAGACGCAGAGATACCCGGGACAAGAAGGGACACAGGGGAAAAGGGCAGAAGAACACTGTTTATTCTAGAAACTACAGAAGCTTAAATGCACTCTTGAACCAATCAGATCCAAACAAAGGGGTCACAAACAAAGGGGTGCACTTTGGCAAGAGCACAGTCTGTTAGCATAGAATGGGGAAGGATGGAAGGGAGGGGTGGGAAGGTATGGAGGGTGCTCCTACAGTACTTGAATATGGACACATTTATAAGCATATATACTGTTGAAATTCATTGGGGAGACTGAGCTCAACTATAGAAAAAGAATTAAAGGGGGAAAATTGAGTACGATATAATACAGAAAATAAATCTGTATCAAAGTAGAACAGAAAGATAATGAAAAAGAAATTGAAAAAATGTTAGTGTGATAAAAAGAAAATTTGGTAGTTAGTACCAAGGAAACCAAATAGTGTTTCAAAAACAATACAGTTTTAACTAGTTTGAACACCATCAAAAGTACATATTTGGTTAACAGTGTTGGAAGTCTAAAGGAGAAGATTTAGAAGAATGTTAGTAGAGGCTAAAGTTTGCAAAGTTGGGAGTGAGATGAATCAATGTGCTATAGAAAACTTTTGACAGACTTGCAAATTAGAGAAGATTAAAGTTGATATAATGAGTATTTTGAAAATATACGTTTAAAAAGATCAGATAAATGATGTTTTATGTTTTTGGTGTTTTAACTTTTTGTTATTGTTGTCTCTTTTTTTTTTCACTTTAAACTGAAAGATAAGCCAATAAAGTATGGCTGTTAATTATGATGTTAAAAATAAATGCAATGATTAAACACTCAGAAGAATATGACACTAAAAAAAGGGGGGAATATCCCTAAGGATGTGAGAAGGAATGTAACTTATAATATAGATAAAGAGTTTAGCCTTTACTAAAAGAATAAAATATGACATAAAAAGAAGGTAATAAAATATAAATAAGTTTGAAGACTTATGAAGGGCAAGGTTTCTCCTGACTAATAAAATCATGATCAATTCTATCAGAGACTATTGTTTGTGCTTTGGAAGGATCATTAGTAATCTGTGAAATAGAATTGTCTGTTTAGGGAATGAAGAGAAAAGCTTAGGTAATGATATGCAGTTTTATTATTGGGAAATATTAATGTCTGAAAATGGAATGCCCATCATGAATTTATAATTTATTATCATACACTTCACATATTCAATTGCATACTCTGGAAAAAAGTGTCATAAATCCATTTGTTACAAGGCTGGAATTTTTTCTGATATGTTGGAAAGAGACTGGAACTGGATGTGTGAGTATATTTATAAGAAAATAAAGTTAATGTTGAGTTCATGGCTGTAAGCAAAATAAATTTAGAGTATGAGTTTAGATGGGCTTTGAGACGATCTATGCATTGGAGCTCTTCATTGGTTAAAGAATAGCTATATGTTATATGCTTGATCAATTACAGTAAAGATTTAATGTGCTTTTGGTGAGTTAATTGGACACTTAAATATCTGATTTGGATAACAGTGAAATTTTAAATACAATGATATTAAGAGCTTTTATATAAGAGTGGGCAGCTAAGATAGATGCAGAAACAAAAATATTGTAAAAAAATAGGAATCAATGTCTCGGGAAAAATTATCCATTTATTGAAGTATCCTGATAGCAGAACATTGATATGGTGACAAAGAATGAGCAAGGAGAAAATTTAAGGCTTTCAATGAATAATGTAAGTTCAAGGAAATGAAAACATGATCACACAAATACCAAAGAGCTACATTATATGGGACTTATGTTTAAAAACCAATTCTCGGACATTAATAGTGTCAATTTAGTTGATGATCAATGGCTTCATCTGCAACCCCAATCCATAGGCCTCAGAATTAGTGTCAGATCCCACAAACTATTAAGTTCTGGCACTAACTACATAGAGACAAAGTCCATTTCCATAATTTGAGGATTCCACAGTCTCTCAGGAAGACTGCCCTTACTTTAGACACCAGTCATGAATGGGGTCTTAAGGCTACCCCTCCCATATGTCTGATTTACCTGCAGATTCAGGATTTCTGTGACCCTTCAGGTTTAATAATTCCTAAGAACAGACCACAGTACTCACTTATGGTACTATCTTCCAGTTCAGTGTTATTATACGGCATGCCGCTCAGAATAGTCAAGTGGAAGACAGCTACTCGTGCCCACTGGAGTTAGGGATAGAAGCTCTCCCAATATATCATTATGACCCTAGCTAGGAAACTCTCCAAGCCAAAATTGTTCAGAGTTTATATTAAGGTTTCATTGTACTGGCACAATTGATTAAATCATCGACTATTTAAGGAAGTCAGTCTTCATCTCTCCTCTCCTTCCTGGAAATCTGAGTGGTGGGGTGGGGGTGTTGAAAGTTGCAGCCCATTAATCAAGTCGTTAGTTTTTCTGCTCACAGGCCCTCAATTTGAAGCCATCTAGGGATCCCATAGGACTGACCTTGTGAATACAACAAAGCAAGTCCTCAGAAAATTCAGGGTTTCTGTAGCTCTGTGACAGGAATAGGGAAAAAAGGTTAAATATCTTTTCATTCAAAGAATCTGTTTTTGCTTGTTTTCAAAATGTTACTCATAGATGAAATCTTTGTGGGTAGATGTGCTATATTGAATAAAACTCAGAAGTATAACACATCATTCTTGCCATTCCTTCATGTAAATTACTTGACACAAATGAAATAACAATGATTAGTTTTTGATCCTTTGAATGAGAAAGGAAACTGTTTATTGAGCATTAAGTGAACCAATTTGTAGGTGTTAACTCATAGAAGCTTCAATGAAAGTTATATGGAAAGGAAATTGAAAGTCAAAAGATTTAAAATTAATACTTAGTAAACATGAACTGGAATTATTTCTGACCCCTGGAGAACATTTCTTTCTCATTTGGTCACTTAACTAAAACAGAAGGAAATCATTACTGGCATTTCTTTTCTAAAATAAAAGACTTTGTTTTCATGTTATTTTTAACATGCTTTGCAATGGCTCCATCAGCAGCTCCAATCCACAGGCCCCCATGGTCAACAAAATTGATCCTTACTCTTACTGTACCCAGGCAGAGCATCTTTTTTTCACATTTCTGCATTTATGTGTCCTCATACATCTTTAGAGTATTTCTTCATATTTCCTAACAGCATTTATTTCAGGAATCGTAACTTAGGGGTGTGTGTGTGTGTGTGTGTGTGTGTGTGTGTGTTTGTGTGTAGTAAGAACTCAGGTCAGAAAATTTGATTTCAGGGAAAAAAAAAGAGTTTGCATTTGATGGTTAAAATTTGTCACTACAACCCCTATATGCTAGTTCAGAGCATTTGATATACTTTTATCTTGGATCCTTAATAATGGATATTTGACCTGTAAAATTTGACTTTTATGTATATTCTTTTTTTCTTATCTTTATCATCATGAAGGACTTCTACATAATATTTCCTAATAACTCTTTCCCATATTGTCATATTATAGTCATAATAGTGTAAATTTTTGTGTCTCCTGGCAAGAAAAGTTCCTTCAGAATTTCCTCTAGACTGACTCATGTCACTCTAAAATTGCCACCTGAAAGCTTTCCTGTAGTGACTGGTTCATAGACCTTGCCAACAGTTTATGTGTTAAGAAAAATGAACAATGATTGATGATGCCAAATTCGTGTAGAGTGAGCGCTTGCCATCTTCCAGTTGCATGTTCTGCTTTAAGTCATATAACCCACATAACAGCCCACAGGAAATTGCTGCAGTATGAAAATATACAACTGGATGGTGGCTTTGCACAGAAAGCTTTATTTTTTTAGACTTGAGAACCATTCCAGGCAGTGTAACTATAATGTTATGATTCCTTCTTCCCCTAAGGTAAGGCATTTCATTTCCTGTCTCTTTACCCTTCCCTAATCCACAGTCAGATAATACTAATGTAAATTAACAAAGAGACAAGATTTGCATTTTTTTAGCTCATAGTTTCTCCAATGATCCTTGATGAGAAGTTATGCCATCTGAAAACTTCCTTTGAAGATTTCTCTTTATCTGTAGTCCCTTGAGAGCTTTGCTATTGCATTTGTCCTGGGCTGGTAAACATTGTACCAAATCATGGATGATTGTGAAATTATGGGAAGAACACTGCCAAGCTGTGGAAACCTGATAGGTAAATTATTTCATTGTTATTGCCAGAATTACTTCAAAAATGATATAGTGTTCTCTTATCTAGCAGAATTTTTGGTCACAAAGGAAAACCAGGAGCTTCTAGGATTTTATGGCAATGGTTTGAAATGTAAAATACTTGTAAGTGTATACATATTTTTCCTAAAAATATTTGTTATATATAAAGTCTTTTACAGTTCTCAAAAAGTGAAAATAATAGCAAACATATATACTAATTATAATGAAAATTAATTCATATACTAAATGTTATTTATTTTTTTATTTTTATTTTTTTTAGTTTATTTAATTGCATTTCAAGTCATAGCACATATATAGAGCTCAGTTTTTCCATTTCTCTGTACTAAATGTTATTTAATCAAGGCATTGAGACCATTTCTGAAATATGCCAGAAATAATTGGCATAACAAAACATTTACTTAATTAAATACAGATGAAGTGAACAGTAATTTTAGCTATTTCTTTGTCCAGGATGCAAACATTTATTGTGAAGATCTACTTAACATTAAAAATATGGAATAATTAGTAATTATTACCATATTCAACATTAATATAATTATTATTAACAATTATCAACCATTTATTGATCATCTAATAACATGCGAAATAGGACATTAATACAGAAAAAAATCTTTAAGACACTATTATGTAAGGCAAATTGATAAGAAATTTTGTAGTAGATCAAGCATCTATTTTTCCTGTACAAATATACCAACCCCTGTATGACTCTGATCTCCAGTGCAGCTAAGACAGGGAGCATATTATTGTACTCAACAGTTGTGACAGTCTCTCATAACATACATCATGGCAAAGGAGATGCTGTAATAGAACTAATGTTTGGAAAGGTAACTTCTTTATTTTACAGTGTCCTAATTACTATAGTTCCAAATTTGTCATTTTGGGGACCCAATGTAGAATTTATGCCTTCACCAATACAGTAGCTTTCTAATAATCAAATTTCTTGTGTTAAATTGATACTTATAAAGCTATAGTATTGTTTGTTTAAAATACCTGAATCATGAATGATTCAAGGAAAATGACAATTATTCCCATACAGCCATACTCCAAAATTATATAAGTATTGCGAATATTGCATTTCCTGTCCGTTTTCATATATGTGTTATTCTAAATAAAATTTTGATTATAATAGGAAGTGTTTTCCCATAGCGTAATTTTATTTTTATTTTTATGGTAGTTCTTATCTGTCTCAGAGAGAGTTAGAAACCTACTTCAATTATACAATATAACAAAACCTCCCTATTGTCACTGATAACTCACACTTAAATAAATGACTTAAACTCTGCCAAAATGATGCACTTGCTCAAAATTTTAAGCCTTGATGGAGGGAATGAAAGATGTGAGGAGAGTTGAAATGTTATTTTGTCACTCAAAAGTGGTGTCACATGCCTTTTGATAAAGAACCAACTGGATCATACTAAATACAATATTCCTATAAAATCACTTCCACAGTTGTTTTGTTTGTTTTTTAATACCTACATCCACAAAACATTTCTGCTGATTTTACAACCCCAGGTTACCATTTTTTTCTTTTTTTTTCTTGCCCCCCCTTCTCTTTCTTTTTGGTGCTGGAGTTTAAAAAGAAAAGTCTCATGTGTGTTAAAGCCTCATGTTTCTATCACAAAAATTCAACCTTATTCCTTCTCTTGTTTTCCTTTAGTTCTCTGTATATTTTAGGTAGTTTTTCATTGCTCTGAACAAAGAACCTCAGAGAAATGATTTAGAGGAGGACAAGTTTATTTGCGATTGAATTCAGAGGTTCCAGTCAATAGTTTTCCTATACCATTGCTTTGCACCTGAGGTAAAGCAGAACATCATAGTGGAAGGGCATGGTGGAGGAAAGCATCTCAAAACATGGAAACAAGGAAGGAGGAGGAAGGGAGAGAGAGAGAGAGAGGAGTTATTCTCATCAGGGACAAAATATAAACCCCACAGATGTGCTCTCAGTGATCTATTTCCTGAAGTCACAGCCTACCTGTCTATAGTTATCATTAGTTAATCCATATCAGTGAATTCATCCACAAATTTTCTTACAACTATCACTATCACATTTTACCTCTGATCATTTTTACATTGTCCCACTCACGGGCTTTGGAGAACACCTCATATCTAAAACCATAACACTGCAATACCAGACATCTGTCCAATAAATTTGTTTTCTTAAATACTCCAAGGTGCATTTGTATCTTTTGTAGTTTATATTCTCAACTGACCCATTCAGAGTGAAGAAAACATTTCAGAAAGAACAAGTCAATATTAAAGAAGAATTCTTAAACTAGAAAAGATACTTGATAATCATAAGAATTAAGAAAAAATTCTCAATTGTAATCATTTTATGAAATATTTAAAAGCTAGTAAGTTGGATTAGATGGCTTTATTTAAGATAAATACTTTCTTATTTCATCAAAACATACCAATTGCTCTATCTGCATATCATAAACAGGAGAAAAGGTTTTTTTTTTTTTTTCCAGGTCCATTAAAAATAAATTGAGAGGGGCTGGGGTTATGGCTCAGCGGTTGAGCGTTTGCCTCGCGTACATGAGGCACTGGGTTCGATCCTCAGCACCACATAAAATAAATAAAGATATTGTGTTCATCTATAACTAAACAAAATATTTAAAAAAATAAAATAAAATAAATTGAGAGAAATTTTCCCTTGTGTTTAAGCTTCATAATTGCATATATCTTTTATGCTTACAGCCATTTTACCATATTTTGTGTTATAATCAACTTAAACTCATGACTATTGCATTACATGTTTTTTAATTTAATGATGTACTGACAAAGGCAAATATAAAATTAAGAATGCTAGTGGTAATATCAGAAAAAATAGAACAAAATTTAAAAATCATTTCATAGAACAAATATTTTATACTAAAAGTTATAATTATCAATGCATACATAACCAACATGAATTTTATGCATAGAAATAATATTGAAAATTTATAAATGAACTATTATTTTTACAAATAATAATGGTTTTATAAACATTAAGCAAAAATTTTAGTACTAAAATTATTTAGATCAATTATATAGAAGATATAAAGAACATAAATATTTCAAAATATTCAAGGTTTTATATGAAAATTATAGCAGAGAATTTTTAAATGTCAATTTAATTATTTTAGAAAATAAAATTTAAACCAGGCGCTATGGCACAAGCCTGTAATCCCAGCACTTAGGGAGTCTTAGACAGGAGAATCATGAGCTCAAAGCCAGCCTCAGCAACAGCAAGGTGCTAAGCAACTCAGTGAGACCCTGTCTCTACATAAAACACAAAATAGGGCTGGGGATGTGACTCAGTGGTCGAGTGCCCCTGAGTTCAATCCCCGGTGTCAAAAAAAGAAAATTTAAAAAGCAAGTGACATAGCTTTGACACTGGTGTAAAGAAGAAAGTCAGACAAAGACTATGGAGATGCAGGAGTGGTACCAAGAGTCTAGTGGTCAAGGAACAACAATAATTTCCCTTTCAGAAAGAGCTAGCCTCACAATTAATGAGATATACCGATAATTGGTAAATGTGTTAGCTATTTACCATTATAACAAAACATCTAACACATAGGGCCACCTATGAAGAAGAAGATGTTTACTTAGCTCATAATTTTAGAGATTCAAAGGCACATTTGCATTAGCATGCTCTTCTCTCTCTCTCTCTCTCTCTCTCTCTCTCTCTCTCTCTCACTCTATCCCCTGTACCACACCATGGCAGAAAGTGCACTAGAAGAGCACAGATTAGCAAACAGAAAGAGAAAGAGTCTGGGATTCCACAGTCCTTTTGAAAGACATGTCCCCAAATGAACTAAAGACCTCTCACTAGAACTTACTATCCAAGGTTCTATGATTCTTCAACAGTGAGGCTGTGTTATTGAACTATCATTGAGACAAAATACCTAGGCAAATTCCTTATAAAGAGTCAATCCATCTTTTAGCTCATGGTTTTAGAAGTTTCAATTATTTTTTGGCTCTGTTGCTTTGGGCCTGTGGTATCATAGTATATCAAGGTAGGAGTACATACACTAGGAGGTCTGTTAGCCAGCCACATGGCAAACAGGAAACAAAGGGAGAGAGACAGAAATGGGTTAGAGGCCCAATATTCTCTTCAATGATTTAACTTTTGCCCAAAGCTACCACTTTCTAAATGTACTACCACCTAATGGTACGATTAGCTAAGGATCAGCTATGCAATGCATGGTCTTTGAAAGATATTCAAGATACAGAATAGTATTCTGCCCTTGGCCTCCAAAGGCTCATGTACACCTCACAATGCATAATGCTTGAATTATATCTTCAAGAATTCCCAGTCTTAGCTGTTCAAGTGTTTTTCAAAAGCCCAAGTACAAAGTTTCCTCTGAAACTAAATGGTAACTGAGCCATATGTGAACTCTTTTAAAAACTGGAAGAAGTTATAAACTTCCAAGATACAATGACACATGCCTATTCAGAAAGGAAGAATATTCCCACTCAAAAGGGAAGAATAAGAAAATAAAAAGGGTGAACCAGACCAAAGCAAGAATAAAACTTAGTAGGGCAAATCATAAATCCTGTCATCCATATTTGTCATATTGGGTGCATAGTGATGTGATGTGAGCTCTAAAGGGCTTGGAAAGTCCCTCCTCCATGGCCTTGATAGCTGCAACTCTCATGGCCACACTTTGGGCTGATTATACTCACTGCCTATAGTTATCTATGCTGGCATTCCACATTCCTAACAACTCTAACTAACTTCTAGGGGTCTCCATTGCACCTTTGGCTTCACTCTCAGTTTTAGCATTGACCTATCAGGAATGGCTTGCAAGAACTCTTATCTAGCCACATACTCAATGACCTTCCTGACTTTGCTTTGGAATTTTAATAGAAGCCTTCATGAGCAATAATGCCTGCAAAACCAGCATCATCTGGATGATGTCAACATTTGCCATTAAGCAAGCTTACCTGGAATTGCTTGAATAGTGGAGGAAGTAACTCCAAAATCCTTGTTCTCTATCAAATGGGGCATGGACAATTAAGCACAGTCAGCATCAGAGCAGTCTAGAGATCAACATTGATTGATGGAAGGTGACTGGACAAGGCATACATATGGAATCATGCTAAGACAATAATAAACAGCAAAGCAAATCATTACTTTTTGTGAACAATTAGCACAAAAGCAATTAGTATTACAACCAGTCTCTGAAAACCAAGAAGACAGTAACTCATAACTATGTTAATCAATGTAGGAGGTTAGGAAAATGTGTAGGTCTATGAGATTAGGCTCAAATTAGGACAAAGCTGTGACTCTACTCTTCTTTATGATCATTATTTTTAAGCACTTCCACACAAAAACCCTTTCTTTATAGCCTCCAGCTTTGCATACTTTTGGTATGGCTGACACAAGCGTATATCTTGAGTTACATTAAAAAATAGTTCTTTATTTTCCTTTTAAATGTCCATGTGGGACTGTGCTTAGGCCATCATGTCATCCATCAGGATGAATCAGGATCTTCCTAGCCATATGTAGCTTCTTATGAAAGCATCAGGGACATTTCCCTCTCCAATGACCCTCCTCTTTGCAGAATGTACACTGGTTGGCTTCCTGTTCTCTAGAGTACTCTCAGTTTCACTGATCAGCAGATCAGGAAACACAAGACTTCCAGGGCCCAGAGAGGGGTCCCATAGTTCTGGGGGTCCTGGCTGACCTTAGAGGGCAAGGGCCAAAACATCAGCTGCTTTTTTCTTGGCCTTTTGACTTCCTTCAATTTGGTCTCCAAGTTTTGGGTTTTAAATATCCATCAGGCCACTTTCACCAATCTTAAAGTGGGAGTATCAGGTTATAACTTTAATATGTATAATTTTACAGTTACCCCTTTCATTTAATGAGAGTCAGCATTATATCCTATATGTCCTATCAGTCATGGCTTATTGTCTCAAATTAACTCAGGTTGTTTTATTAGAAGCAGTACCTCTACAAAACCCTAACAGACAATAGTTATAAAGTTAACGAGGGAAATAGAAAATGAAATTAACAGACCAAAAAAATATTCAATTTGTGTAGCAGTTATGAACAAATACAATTTATTTTCATCATCTTAAACCTTTAGTCAGTTACATATTATATCCCCAGCTTATTTTGAGATCACAGTAATCTTTACAACAAAAATTAATCTTATGAACACAATTTTAATGAGCTGAATTCTAGCCTATTTTGGAGTCATTCTAACATGGAGTAAGGTGAGAGGCAGAGCTTTATCTCAGGTAAGGTGAGGATTTTCATAAATAACACAATACAACATTACATCTGAAACATGAATCAAACAAAGGCTAAGAGAGATTTTAACTTTCTTTTTGTGGAAAAGTGGCAAAATGTTTTCATATTTTACACTATTGCCTTTAAACAGATCAGGCTCTCCTTATAACCTTCCAAAAATAGATATAAATTCCTATTCCAGGGTGAAGAGTAACAGAAAATTTTATACACACACGCACACACACACACACACAGATACATATATACACATATATATATATACACACACATTTATATATATGTACACATACACGTACACACACATATTATTGACAACAGGTTACTTTATCCAGCATGAAAACATCAAATGACATGAATAAATACCAACCAAATTTGTCATTTCTGTTCAAATCTGAGTCTATTGCTATAGATAATTTTAGTTTGGAGAACACCAACTTGGTAGAGTGCTCACTACTAAGCTTTACATTTAACTAAGTTTAACTTTTAAAGTACAATATAAAGAACCCATAGTTTATGGTAACAATAATCATCAGTCTGCATGGAGTAGCAATACTAGGGGAAAAAAATTATTCTTAAATCTCTTACACATAGGAAACAGTGTTAATGATCAAAAATTGACTTATCTCCAAACAGATATAGGACAGGTCCTCAAATGAGAGTGTGTTTCTTCTATGTCAGATACAATGTATAAAAGAGAGCATTTATTGTTTACATTACCAGTAAACTTAGATAAATTTCATTTTATAAACTTTTACATAACACTTAGACAAGGCTCATAGAAACATATTTCTAAGATGTATACACATATCTATTCACATATATTTAGGATGTCAAGTATATTTATAATCTAAAATAATATTTATCTAACCAGTTACAAAGTAATCATTTAAAGATTTTAAAACAGGTACAAACACTAATTCTTTTAAGACTTAATTTTCCTAAGTAATAAAACCTTAACACATACAAGAAAATTATCTTCATAGTAAGAGCAGAAAAATGTTTCAGATATTATTTCATATCAGTACACTAAAGTTCAAATCACTTTTACTGACTATGCTAATTATAGCTAATTTAATCACAAAGTTTTTGAGATTTACCTTCTGCAACTTACTTAGACATTCACAACTGTTTACATCCTTAGTTTTGTTCTCTCTTTCATCTTGGACTTTAACACAAGAATATTACTTTATCAGACAAAATACTTTCTCATTCAGAACATTTCTTTTACCTTATAATTTTCTATACAAATATATTTCATAATTATACATTTCTTTTATCTTTTCTAGTTTTTAACCCTTTCTTAAATTCATATTCTGAAACAATCCTTATGAATGTTGTCTATGCACTAATTTACACAATAAATTTCAACCCAGAAGAGGGTTGGACAATCCAGCATACACAAAAAAAACCTGTGTCTTAATCTTTTTCTCCCAGGTTGTATTCAAGGGATTGGAGTACAGGATATATTTGAGCCTGACCTATCTCCCTAATTAATCACAATGCTATCAATTTTAAGTGAGTTCACCATTGCCAATTGTACCCAGAGTCTCCTTTTGGGACTTTTTCTTATACTAGGCATACTGATATGAAATGGAGGAGGACTTTTTCATTCTTTTCTTTAGGCTTCCTTGAAGATCCCTCTGCAAAGGCTGTCTACAAAATATAGGTTGGCCTTAATTTCTATCTTTTTCTTTTCTGGGTGCAGTTGTTTATTCTGCCAGTCTCCAAAGCCATTTAGTTTGATGAGATATTGTTATAAGAAAAATTTCTTTGCTCCATTGGAATGGATATTCCCTGGCTAACTGGGGTGTTCTGTCAGATCTTAAAAGGAGAGATAATTCCTATCACCATGTAATAAAATAAGAGTGCTGGGATCTACTGCCACATCTTTTGTGGCCAACAGCCTCCACTTCATATGGGCAAAAGGGGCTGGAAGGTGGAGCAGAGTCCAGGTTCTCTTTGGCCATTTTTCTATAGTCAAGGCAGATTTTCTGAGATTTTTCTTCCCTGCATAGGGCTAATGTACTTGACCCACAATGAGATGATCTGTGGCTGCTTGGGGCCAGGCTGAGAAACAGTGCTGGGAGCGACAGTTCTAGATTTAAAATATTTAAATATTTTTAACCATTTCTTCTGGTGTCCTGCTATCCTTGCACACCAGAGGCCATGACTTTTGACACCTTCAACTTAGTTTGTGACTATTCAGACCCCTGTTTAGACAGCTGTTAAGTTGTTACCATGCAACTGCATAAACGCCTATACATACAGAATCTCTTTTATATACTTTAGCCCTAACAGAAAAAGGAAACAGAGCTCAGAAAGTTGCCATATTCTTAGCCATTTGGTAAGTCCACCAGTGTGTGGGCAGAAATCCTTGATTCCACACATCCAGTACCTCTTCATGAGAATGACTGGTTTGTGGGGATATCTGTGGTGCCATTGCTTCAAGACTGTAGACCAGAAAAAACATTCAAAAACCAGACTGTGTGATAGTAAAACATCTTTGTCTTCATCAGGTTTTACCTATTGGTGGCCATTAAGCCAAGATGTCTCTGCTCAAGAGACTATAAGATCAATCCAATATGGCCCATGTCCTAAAGACCCAGTAACAGATACAAGAAAGAAAGATAAGAAAGGATAACCAAAACCAGGGCTGACAGATGGGAATCTTTAAAACAGACACACCAGCACATACAAATTTCTTTGACTTACTTTACCTTGGACAGACAAACTTCAACTGCAAGATTGTATAATAATCCAGAAAGCTATTCAAATGTCAGATAATTACACTAAAACATTAACTTACACAGGTTTATACCTATTTAGCCCTTTCTTCAACTTATTTTACCTCTGATAGACCAACTCCAATTGCAAGATCGTACAGAAAAGAAACACAAAGGGAGACAACCAGAGAGGAGACCCCAAATCATGGTCATCAGATGGAAAACTTTAAATTGACCAGCCAAGATCTTTCCCAAGAGAATACCTATAGGATAAATGTAGTATCAATTATGTCTTAAAAGCAGCAGCAACAGATACAAACAAAACAAAAACAAAAAAATACAACCAGAGAGAATTCCCCAAACCAAGGCTAACAAACAGATGAGAACCTAGAACAAATCAGAAGAGAGTAAGTATGTCTGGGTTCTTGAGTCCTGCTTAACCATCACTCCTACATCAATGGTGCCACAGATGTTCCCACAAAGTGGACTAGATGTTCCGATGAAAAGGAATGAGATGTTTGGAATCAAGGGTCCTGGCATGAACACCAGGGGACTTAGCAGATGACCAAGAGTGTCACAGCTTTTCTGAGTTCAATTTCCTTTTCCTCAAAGTGGACCAGAATGGAGCAACCTGTAATGTTAGGGGAGAGAATAGGAGTTTCCAAAAGCAAAAATTGCTTTGGCAGCTGCTGGGATGGTCCCTCAGTCCCTCCCTTTACTCACAGGAATAGCTTCTCTGGTTCCATCTAAGGAAACTCACCTGTCTTCTAACTCTCCTGCAGTTGGATCTCAACAAGTTCACCAGCCACCTTGCATTCTCAGTGTGAAAGTGGAGTTCCTTGGAAAGCTAAGCCCTCCAAAGTTGAAGTTGGTGCTGCTGTGGATCCCACATGGGGTACAAATTTTGTAATTGAAACCTGGGTCTTGTCCCTGATTCCAATCCAGTAAGGACCATATGGTTTTGATAAAAAGGAAAAAGAAGCTCTATTGCTTTGCTAGCAAAAGAGGAATACAGGGTACTCCTGTCCCAGAGGCTATGATTCTCTAAGTTAATATCTTTTAAACTTGACCTCCCATAAAGTTTCAGGGCATGGATAAAGAAAGCTAATTTTTTTGATGTGCTGTAATATGGATCACCTCTAGTTCAATTCTCAATCTAGCATTTAATTCCATCAGCAACCTCATAAGCATATTCTTACTCTTCTCTGTATTTCTGTCATCATTCTGTTCTTCTGAGCCACAATCACTCACTGAGTTCCACTTATTGAATTCTAGGTGTTTTCTAGCCCAGATTTCCAAACTTTTTCAAACTCTTATAAATCAATTCTCAAGGCTTCTGAACAACTTTACAAACTATAGTCACAGTAATGACTCTATCTTGGTATAAATTTTGTTAGTTTTTCATCATGATGACAAAATATCTGGAATATGTAAACTATAAGAAGGAAAATTTACTTAGGTTTATGGTTTCAGAGATTCAGTCCATGGTCACTTGGTGCTGGTTTTTTGGGCCTGTGATGGAACATTACTTCATGATGAGACCATGTAGTGGAAGAAGTCTGTTAATCCCTGGGCAGCTTGGAATCCAGGATAAATACAAGAATGGCTAAGTTCTCAATTTCCCTTCAAGATCATGTCCCTAGTAACCAACTTTCTTTCAACTTGGTCCCACCTCCTAAAAGTCCCACCACTTCCCACTAGTGTTACAGGCCAAGCTTATGACAGATAAGCCATTGGGGACATTCAAGTTATAAACTGTAACAGACACCAAGCCCTTAATTACAATGGATGCCTAGGGGATACAAATCACATTGAAATTGTAACAGTTAACTTAGAAAACAGACAGGAAAAACATTAGTGAAGATACTTAAAAATGTTCAGGACTCAAAGCACCAATACCAACATGACACTGATTCCAAAGAAGAAGCAAGTAACTTTGAAGATGAGAGGTTCCCTTGGATGTTAAATGATAAAAAACATCTAAGAAAATAAAGTATAAAAACTAAGGGTAGGGATTGGTTCCAAGATGGTGGCCTAGATGGAGGCAGTGTTCCTAGTCTCTCCAGAACCTTGGTTTAAAGTAGTGCTGTAGGAGCACTCTCCATACCTTCAACCCCTCCCTTCCATCTTTTCCCATTCCATGCTTATAGACTGTGCTCTTGACAGAGAGCACCCCTTTGTTTGTAACCTTTGGACTTGATTGGTCCAGGAGTGTATTTAAGTTTCTGCACTTTCTGGAATAAATGGTGTTTCTTCTTCTTGCTCTGGGTGTTCCTGCTTCTCACTCTGGGTGTTTATGCATCTCACTCTGGCAGAGCATTTCTTTACCTACATCCCAGGGCCTTGGGGGAGTGGCCTTGTGAACCGTCACCGTCCTGGGAGACTCCATTTCATCTTCCCTGGAGACTCCTTCTTTCTCTGTCTCTCAGGACCCCCAACTCATCGAGTGGAACAACGCAGCCCCCCCTCCACTAAAGCAATATAGTGGAAATGCTTTTTCTAAGTGAGTTTTTAGAGGACACCTGACAGCTGCCTCCACACAGAAACTAGACTCACATGCCCACAGGATCATCAGGCC
Source organism: Xerus rutilus (assembly GCA_028644305.1). Taxonomy (NCBI): domain Eukaryota; kingdom Metazoa; phylum Chordata; class Mammalia; order Rodentia; family Sciuridae; genus Xerus; species Xerus rutilus. Next base: position 82,020,469 of record CM053400.1, on the reverse strand, counting down.
TCAGCGTTTGCACAGGACCCCGGATGCAAGCTGGAGCAGAACCCCAGCCATGGACTCTGGCGCAGGACTGACCCATGGACTTCAGTGCAGGACTTGGACCCATAGCCCATGCACAGGATCACTGGCTCCAGCACCCATACACCCTGCTGGATTACAGGTCACCAACTGACACAGGACTCCTAGCTGTTGCTCCCATGCAAGACCACAGGCTGCAGCGCAGGACCCCTGGCTGTTGCTCTTGTGTGGATCTCCATCTACCGGGGTGGAACCTCCTGGTCACCTACACTTAGGAACACAGGACAGGATATATAGACAAACTTTTACTTCTGCACAGCACCCCACAGAGCTGCATCTCCAAACATATCATCCAACACTCCCTCCTGGCCCAGCCCTTTACCCTATCTCTGAAGCACATGGCTTCTTTGTGAGACTTCAGCTTCATCATCTTTGACCTGGGTAGGAAGATACCAGTAAGCAACAGACAACTCTACTTAATGGAAAAGAAGGGAAACAATCCTATTTATTTACATTGGCACTTTTTATTTTTTTAATTTTTCCCTAATATTCCTTTTTTTCTCTTTTCTTTTTTTCATTTTTTTTCTTTTCTCTCTTTCACTCTTTTCCCACATTCACATCACCAACAGTTCTGAAACCAAATATTTTTTATGCATTAGGCTACTGGAGAGCAGGATATCTGATTAGTATACTACAGTTGTATTATATAGTCTTGTAACTTCCATGCTTACATGTTTTATTTTTCTTAATTTTTATGTCCCCTCATTAGTTGTATTCTATTTTCTTCCTACTTACTTGTCTTCCCCAAATCTCTTTCTCTTTTTTCTACTAATAGCCAACTTCTTTGCATTCGTCTTTCATGCTTTCTAGGATCTAATAAGTATACCCCACTTCCTACCTCCCTAATATCTCATCTTACACCCCACCCTGGTTCTCTCTAGCCCACCAGCAGAAACTGTAGACCCTTGTGCAAACCTATTGCTGATACAGTGGATGCTAATTGAACTCATAATTTCTGTGTATTGTGACTAAGCCATAAATGAATTTAGGAGCTATTAGGAGCTACTTGGCTTGAAACTATATATTATTTGTATTGAGATCTGTCAATATTGGTCTCCCCCTTTAAGGAGATCTATTGGAACCCTGTAAGGAATCTATAAGCCTATAGAATAAAAACAGTAATGCCTCAGATCTGCAGTGCTAGAAGGGAAGACACAAGAACAACATGAAAAACAAGGGAAGAATATGCCTCAAATAAACCAAGATACTACATTATTAAAATCCATGGTCAGCATAGCAGAAGAAATGTCAGGGAAGGATTCAGGATGTACATAATTAAAATGTTCTGTAACTTGAAGAATGATATAAGAGAGCAAGCCCAGTCAGCAAAAGATCATTTTGATAAAGCGATACATAGGCAAATACAGGTAGCAAAAGATTACTTCAATAAGGAGATAGAGATTCTGAAAAATAATCACAGAAATCCTCAAAATGAAAGAAACAATAAACTAAATTAAAAGCTCAATAGAAAGCATTACCAACAGATTAAATAACTTGGAAGATAGAACCTCAGACAATGAAGAAAAAAATATTTAATCTTGAAAATAGGGTTGACCACACAGTGAAGATGGTAAGAAACCATCAACAGAACATCCAAGGATTATGGGATAACATGAAAAGATCAAATTTAAGGATTATTGGGATAGAGGAAGGCACAGAATTTCAAACCAAAGGAATGAGCAATCTATTCAATGAAATAATATCAGAAAATTTTCCAAACATGAAGAAAAAATTGAATAATCAAATACAAGAGGCTTAGAGAACACCAAATGTACAAAATCACAACAGATACACACTAAGGCACATCATAATGAAAATGCCTAGCATTCAGAATAAGGAGAGAATATTAAAAGCCACAAGAGAAAGGAATCAGATTACATATGGGGGAAGCCAATTAGGAACTCTGCAGACTTCTCAACTCAGATCGTTAAAGGTAGAAGAGCTTGGAACAATATACACCAAGCTCTGAAAGACAATGGATGCTAAACAAGAATCTTATATCCAGCAAAATTGTTTTAGATTTGATGATAAAATAAAAACCTTCCAAGATTAACAAAAATTAAAATAATTTATAGCAAGAAAACTTGCACTACAGAATATTCTTGGCAAAATATTCCATGAGGAGGAAATAAAAAACAACAATGAAAACGTGCAAAGTGAGGAACTACACTAAAGGAAAGGCCAATCAAAGGAGAAACACAGTGAAGTTAAAAACTAAGAATAAACCAAAATGTCTGGGAATACAAACCATGTCTCAATAATAACATTGAATGTCAATGGCCTAAACTCAGCAATTAAAAGACATACACTGGAATATTGGATTAAAAAAACTACTCAACAATATGCTGCCTCCAAGTGACTCATCTCATAGAAAAAGACACTCAGAGATTAAAGGTGAAAGATGGGGAAAAAAATGTATCACTCACATGGATTGTGTAAACAAGCAGGGGTTTCCATGCTCATATCAGGTAAAGTTGACTTCAAATCAAAGTTAGTGAAAAGGAATAAAGAAGGACATTTTATACTGCTTAAGGGAATCATACCTCAACAAGACATAACAATCTTAAATATCTATGCCCCAAACAATGAGGCAGCCATTTATGTCAAACAAACCCTTCTCAACTTCAGAATCAAATAGACCACAACACAATAGTACTGGGGAATGTTAACAAACTTTTCCCACTGAATAGATCTTCCAAAAAAAAAAAAAAAACTAAACAAAGAATGTACAAAACTCAATAGAACAATCAATAATCTAGACTTAACAGACTTATATAGAATATTCCATCTTTCAACAAGCAAATACACTTTTTTCTCAGCAGCACATGGATCCTTCTCCAAAATAGATCATGTGCTATGCCACAAAGCAAGTCTTAGCAAATACAAAAATATAGAGACACTACCCTGCATTCTATCTGACCATAAGGGAATGGAATTAGAAATTAATGACAGTTTTTTAAAAAAGAAGCTATTCCAATACCTGGAGACTCGATACTATGCTATTGACTGATGCATGGGTAATAGAAGACATCAGGGAGGAGATAAAAAAAAATTCTTAGAGGTAAATCAGAACTTTGATACAACATTTAAAAATCTCTGAGATACTATGAAGGCAGTGCTAAAAGGAAAGTTCATTGCATTAAGCTTATATATTCAAAGAAGAAAAAGTCAACAAATCAATGACGACACTACATCTTACAGCTCTAGAAAAAGAGAAACAAACTAACACCAAAAGTAGTAGAATACAGGAAATAACTAGAATCAGAGCTGAAATAATGAAATGGAAACAAAGGAAACAATTCAAAAAATTGACAAAACAAAAAGCTGGTTCTTTGAAAAAATAAACAAAATTAAGAAAACCTTAACCACCTTAATGAAAAGGAGAGAGAAAACCCAAATTACTAAAATTTGTGATGAAAATATGTCATGACATATTCTGCTGAAATACAGAGGATAACTAGAAACTATTTTGAAAATCTATATTCCAGTAAAATAGAAAACCCCGAAGATAACAACAAAATTCTAGAGACATATAACCTACCCAAACTGAACCAGGAGGACATTCATGACTTAAAGAGATCAATTACAAGCAAAAAAATAGAAGATGCCATCAAGAGTCTTCCAAACAAGAAAAGCCCTGGACCAGATGGACTCTCAGCCGAGTTATACAAGACCTACATAGAAGAACTAACTCCAATACTCCTCAAATTATTCCAAGAAATATAAAGGGAGGAAACCCTTCCAAACTCATTCTATGAGGCTAGTATTACCCTGATAACAAAACCAGAGAGAGAAACATCAAAAAAGGAAAATTTCAGATCAATATCCCTGATGAACATAGATGCAAATATTCTTAATAAAATTTTGGCAAATCGCATACAAAAGTATATTAAAAAAATAGTGCAACATAATCAAGTATGGTTCATTCCAGGGATGCAAGTTTGATTCAACATATGGCAATCAATAAATGTAATCCATCACATCAATAGACCTAAAGATAAAAATCACATGACTTTATCAATTGTTGCAGGGAAAGCATTTGACATAATACAGCACCCTTTCATGTGTAACACACTAGAAAATCTAGAGATAGTAGGAACATACCTCAACATTGTTAAAGCAATCTATGCTAAACCTAAGACCAACATCATCCTAAATGGAGAAAAATTGGAAGCATTCCCTCTAAAAGTTGGAACAAGACAGGGATGCCCTCTTTTACCACTCGTATTGAAAATAGTCCTTGAAACTCTAGACAGAGAAATTAGACAGATGAAAGAAATTAAAGGGATATGAGTAGAAAAAAAAAGAACCCAAACTATTGCTATTTGCAGAGGACATGATATTGTACTTGGAGGATCCAAAAAATTCCACCATAAAACCTCTAGAAGCTAGGTGTGGTGGCTCAAACCTGTAATCCCAGCACTTAGGGAGGCTGAGACAGGAGAATTGCGAGTTCAAAGCCAGCCTCAGCAATGGTGAGACACTAAGCAACTCAGTGAGACCCTGTCTCTACATATAACACAAAATAGGGCTGTAGATGTGGCTCAGTGGTCCAGTGCTCCTGAGTTCAATCCTTAGTACAAAAAACAAAACAAAACAAAAAAAACTTCTAGAATTAATAAATGAATTCAGCAAAATTGCAGGATATAAAATCAACACTCATAAATAAAATGCTTTTCTATACATCAGCAATGAATCCTCAAAAAGAGAAATCAGGAAAACTACTCCATTTTCAATAGCCTCAAAAATAAAATAAAATACTTGGGAATCAATCTAACAAGAGTAGTGAAAGATCTCTACAATTGAACTACAAGATGCTAAAGAAAGAAATTGTAGATCTTAGAAGATGGAAAAATCTCCCATGCTCTTGGATAGGCAGAATCAATATTAAAATGGCCATACTACACAAAGTGCTATACATATTCAATGCAATCCCAATTAAAATCCCCAAGTCCTCTTTTATAGAAATAGAAAAGGCAATCATGAAATTCACTTGGAAAAATAAGAGACCCAGAATAGCCAAAGCAATCCTCAGGAAGAAGAGTGAAGCAGGAGGTTATCACAATACCAGACCTTAAACTGTACTAAGAAGCTATAGTAACAAAAACTGCATGGTACTGGCACCAAAATAGACATGTAGACCAATCATCAGAATAGAAGACACAGAGACTAACTCACATAAATACAGCTATCTCATACTAGACCAAGATACCAAAAAACATACATTGGAGAAAAGATAGCCTCTTCAACAAATGGTGCTGGAAAACTGGAAATCCATATGCAACAAAATGAAACTAAACTCCTATCTCTCACTATGCATAAACTCAACTCAAAGACCTAGGAATTAGACCCTGCACCTAATTGAGGAGAATGTAAGCTCAAATTAGACCCTGCACCTAATTGAGGAGAATGTAAGCTCAAATCTTCGTCATGTTGGATTAGTCCCCTCCTTCCTTAACAAGACTCTTAAAGTGCAAGAAATAAAAGCAAGAATCAATAAATGGAATGGATTCAAACTAAAAACTTCTTCTCAGCAAAAGAAACAATCAATGAGGTGAACAGACAGCCTACATTCTGGGAGCAAATTTTTGCCACATGCACATCAGATAGAGCACTGATCTCCAGGATATATAAAGAACTCAAAAAACTTAACACCAAAACACTAAACAACCCAATCAATAAATGGACTAAGGAGCTAAACAGAAACTTCTCAGAAGAATATATACAATCAATAAACAAATATATGAAGAAATGATCAACATCTCTAGCAATTAGAAAAATGCAAATCAAAACTAAGATTTCATCTCGCCCCAGTCAGAATGGCAGCTATCCAAAATACAAGCAACAATAAGTTCTGGTGAGGATGTGGTGAAAAAGGCACATCCATACATTGCTGATGGGACTGAAAATTGTTGCAACCTATCTGGAAAGCAGTATGGAGATTCCTTAAAAAACTTGGAATGGAACCACTGTTTGACCCATCTATTCCAATCCTCAGCCTATACCCTAAAGAGTTAAAAACAGTATACTACAGTAATGCAGCTATTTCAATGTTTATAGCAGCACAATTCACAATTGCTGAACTGTGGAAGCAACATAGAAGCTCTCAATAGATGAATGGATAAAGAAACTGTGGTATACATACACAATGGAATATTACTCAGCAATAAAAGGGAATAAAATTATGGCATTTGCAGGTAAATGGATGGAATTGGAAAATATCATGCTAAGTGAAGTAAGCCAAGCCAAAAAAACAAAATTCTGAATGCTCTTTTTGATAAGTGGATGCTGATACATAAGGAGGGTGGGCATGGGGAGCCTGGGAGAAATGGAGGAACTTTGGATGGGACAAGGGGGTAGGTAGAGGAGGGAAGGGGAAATGGGAGTTACAAAAATGGTTGAATGAGATGGATATCACTAGGTGCATGTATGAAGACACAAATGGCATGAGTCTACCTTGTTAGAAACAGAGATGGAAAACTGAGCTTTATATATGTACTATGACTTGAAATAAATGCATTTTAAAAAATAAATAAATAAAAATATATTTATAAAAAAAAACTAAAGGTACACCAGAAATAAAAATCAGAAGAATCAATTATTCCACTCCCCTGCCCAGAAATAGCTATTACTGTTTAAACAAAGTATAGTTTATTGTATCAAATAGAGGTGATGCTCTTAATCTAGTAAACCTCATTACCATTCATGACTCTCACCTCTCTAAATAACTAGTGTTGTTTATTTATAAAAAATTATGCTAGTTATATTCTCAACAAATTAATAAAAGAAAGAAAATAGAAAATAATAATTAAAATATTTTAGCTAATAAATATTCTTACAAATTGAATACACCAAAGGACTGCCATAAGGTGCACACTTGTTGGAATAAACACTACACAAACATTTATAGCTATTTAATATTAAAACTAACATTTAAAGATATTAAAACATTATAAAAAACAACAAAATGCTAGTATTAGAATTCATAAAAATTAGGGGAAAAAAACAGATAAAGAGATGAAATCATGCCCAGAATAGTGGCTTATGCCAATAATTCCAGGCACTTTGGAGGCTAAGGCTGGAGGATCATAAGTTCAAAGCCAGCCTCAGCAACTTAGCAAGATCATTTCTCAAAACAGATTATGAAATTAAAATAAAGGGGTGGGGATACACCTCAGCAGTAAAGACACCTGGGTTCAATCCCCAGTACCAAAACAAACAAACAAACAAACAAACAAAAAGAGAGATATCAAATAAGAGTTGAGTAGATGCAGAAAAATTATTTGCAAAATAGTTGACATTATCTGAGAAAGAAGGACCAAGAAAAGGGAGAATATATAAAGAAAAACTTGATATTTTATTTTGGAATTGCATGAAATCTAACTTCAAAATGGAAATTCAGATAAAAAAGAAATGAAATTCAGAAAGTAATCAATATAAAGAATGGTAGAAAATGTGCCAATATGTGTGCACTTGAAATTAATTAACTTCATTCTATAAACATATATACAAGTAGCAGAATATTAAATCAATGTTTAAGAACATTTTTCAGAAAATGAAATGTATTATATGAAATGAAATGTTTAACATATATTATGATATAATTGACCTAGAATATCAATTCCACATATATTGAGTCTGACATTATATATATGTATATGTATAGATGTGTGTATATATACATGTATATATAATATTGACTGAGAAATAAGAATAAGACACTTACAAAAGAAAAAGAAAATACATTTAGATATTGCAAGAGAAACATGCAAACCAAAATATAGTAGAATGCCATTCCTAAGAATCTTAGGGAACCAAATGTTCATGAATTCTGTCACATCTATCTAAGCACTTTTTAATTACCATGGGTATAAAATATCTATATGCATGCAAGACCTAAGGGAGAAGTGTGATCATAAGCTCTTTTTGAGTAATTTAGTAGAAGATGACTTTAATCTTATTAAATCACGACTGGAAAACTTTGGAAAACGGTTCCTGTTAGCATGTAATATATTTAATTATAGATCTAAACATTAATCAAATTTGAGAATATATGTGAAAAATTAGGACGTATATATTCTGATAAAAAGAAATATTGCAAATGGAATACTGAAAGAAAAATATGATTGTCACATTGGCAGTTGGTAATTTTATAATATTATAATAATAATAATGTTTGACTGACACCTCCAACAAAGTTAAGTAACAAGAAAGAGAAAATAAGTCTTCTTTAAAAGATATGGCTTCTTTAAAGATAGTTATATATACAATATTTTTAAATAAAAAGAAAAACCCACATAAAGATTATCAATAAACAATATTCTTATAACTATACTATTAAACTACTTGTGATAATTTTATGTATCAATTTGATCTAAAGGGTGCCCAGACTGTTGGTGAAACATTCTTTCTGAGTGGGCCTGTGAAGGTCCTACTCAAATACTAGCATTTCAATCAGTCAATTGAGTAAAACAGGACCTTCATCAGATGGTGGCCCTCATGTATCTGTTGAGCACTTAAATAGAAGAAAAAGACAGGAAGGGTTAATCCACACTCTATGTTGAATTGAGACATTTATATTCTCCTGGCCACAGAAATTAGTGCCCCAGATTATAGGTTCTTCAGATTTACACTGGAACTTACAGCTTCAACTTCATGGTTCTCAGCCTTTTTGTCTCAAATTGAATTTTAGTACTAATTTTCCTGGGTCATCAGATTGTTGATAATATATTGTTGGACTTCATGGTCTCTATAATCACATGAGTAAATTGTTAATAAGAAATTTTCCATATTCAAGCAATTCCACAGAAATTTTATATATACTTATATGTAACTTTAATATTTATAATATTTGTAAACATATTATATAAATACATATGTAGCACATGATTTTTATGAATACTTATACAATTCTTACAATATGTAATTTCCTGAAAATATATACTCTGTAGAACCAAGACTACTAATATTAAATGACATGAGGTTGAAACCAAATATATGAGGCATAATAAATGTGAAATATCCCACAAGCTCATGTATTATATAACACAAGAATTTTCAGAGCTGAAATGATTGAGTTATGAGAGCCTTAACCTAAGCTGTGGGCAGTAACTAGGTTTATAGGTGTGGTTGGAGGTGCTAGGTCACTGGAGTTGTGTCATTGGGTTTATATTTTGTCCCTGGTGAAAAGAGCTCTCCCTGCTTTCTTGTTCTCATGCCCTGATTTGCTTTCCTCCACTATGTACCTGTGCCTCACTTTGGACCCAGATTTGCAGAGTCAGCAGACTATGGATTGAAACCTCTGAAACAGTGAGCTACATAAACTTTCCCTCCTTTAACTGTTCTTGTCAGGTCTTTTGGTCATAGTGATGAAAAAACTGACTAAAATAATTATCATTTTCGTCAAAATATTTCCCAGTTCATCTCAAAAAGCAGCATCTGTATTCATATAATTTAATATAACATATCCCCTAAAGACTCTAAAAGCTAAACATAAAAAGATGGAAAAAGTATAACAGACAAGGATGTGTTTGGGCCTTTGGCTTTCACTTATAGAATTACAGTGCAGATCCTTTGATTTTGGAGGCAATTCTGTCATCCTCTACTGATAAGTTTTCTTTTCATAGTGAGTTCTTGGTCTGCTACTGGACTTTAGGACACTTTGACTCCCCTTTTGAGAAAGAGCTTTTATGTGATTTTGGACTGTAGTAGAGAGTGACACTTAATTATGATCCACCAAGATACCATGCAATCTGAGCTCACCATCATTATCTGAACGCTGTTTGATTCACTAAGCCATAAAGTTGGCCATTAACAATAATATGCTGTTGTCAAATGAGAGTGGAATGCACACTGTTGGGCTTTACTAAGTTCTTAAGACATGTGTAACTTAAGCAGTGAAGTCTTTTAATATTTTAATAATATAGTAGATTGAATGATCTTTTTTGTGGATATATAAATCTATTTATGTAGTCATTACTGTTGTCACCCAGTGAGCATATGAACAAAATAGCCATTGTGGTAGGGATGAAGATTATTATTCAGTGGCTCAGCAACATAGATTTTCTCTCACCAAGGTTGTGCCGTCAATGTCTCTACTGAGTGCCAAATTTGCCAGTATCAGAAACAAAATTTTTATCCCTACTATGGCACCAGTCCTCTGGATGATTAGCCTGGTAGTATTTTTGTTACTTTATGTTGCTGCAATTATGAAAAAGATAGCATTTACTTCTTCCTAAAACAGATACTGGGGATGTGGATTTGCCTGTCCTTCATGCCACACTTTCACCTGAACTATCATCTGTGGACTTTCAGAACGCCTTATCTACTATCATGATAATTCACACAAGATTCCATCTTGTCAAGAAACTTCATAGATGGGTGTGGTGGCACATGCCAGTCCCAGCAGCTGAGGAGGCTGAGGCAGGAGGATCAAAGCCCGCCTCAGCAAAAGTGAGGTGCTAAGCAACTCAGTGAGACCCTGTCTCTAAATAAAATGCAAAATATGGCTGGGGATGTAGCTTAGTGGTCAAATGACCCTGAGTTCAATTCCCCGTACCAAAAAAAAAAATGAAACTTCACACCAAAAGAATTTTGTCAATATGCCTCTGTCCTAGAATTAACTAATCTTAACATGCTCCCATCATCTTGAATCAACTGGATTGCTAGAATGAAAATTGACTTTTTGAAAATTTAGTTACAATTGACCACTGGGGCAAGATTCTCCAGAAATCTATGTATGCTCTGAAATGATATTTAATATATGATAGTGTTTCTCACATAACCAAGATTCATGGGTCAAGGAAACAAAAGATGAAAATAAGAGTGGCATAATCTTCTACTACCCCTAGTCACCCAGTGGCAGCATTTTTATTTTCTGTTACCATGACCACATGTTCTCTTGACAGAGAGGTCTTAGTTCCAGAGGAAGATGTGCTTCCACCAACAGACACAACAATGATTTCATTGCACTGGTATTTAAGAGTGCCACTGGGCTGCCATGGGCTCTTCATGTCTCTGAATCAACAAGTAGCTAAAGGAATGATTGTGCTGGCTGGGGTGACTTATCTAGATCACTAAGGGGAAATAGGAATACTACTATATGATGGAGATAATGAAGAATTTGTATACAAAGCATGAAATCCCATAAAGTATCCCTTAGCACTGCCATGCACAGTGATTAGGGTCAATAAAAAGCTACAACAATCCAATCTGGGTGAGTCTGCTGGTGGCACAGAATCTTTAGAAGTGAAGATTTGGATCACCTTCCTAGGGAAGGAATCTTAGCCAGTAAGGTACTTCCTGAAGGTAAAGGGAGATGGATAGTAAAATACATAACTTTGTTTTAGTTCCTCTCTTACTTATGTATCATGTAGCATAAGAAATACTGACTTTATATCATAGCATTTAAGGCCTGTTAGTATTACTTCATAGTCATTATGAGATATCAAGAAGGGAAAACAACTCAAGAACTTTACCTCTTATTTGGAAAAGAGTGCAATTTTGGTTGTAGCCAGGATTGTTCCTTCCTTCATGTTAGGCAGAACTATGATATTGCTATTGTCTTTATTTGGAGATGAAGTACAATTTACAGAGTTATAGATGAGGGCTAAGTTGAAGGGGTGGATTTATGACAGTTTGAGGTTGAGATAAATATTTGAATGAGCGGATGCATTGAAATATATTGGCATATATGTGGATGTGTGTCTTTCAATACATTGGTGTATTGAACAGAATAAAAGACATACAAAAAAGGAGTTTACTTCTTTGTTTTCTGTTTTACTCTTTTGACCTTGGACTACAGTTCACACTATTGGATCTTCTGATTCTAAGAACTCCTTTTCTCTTGATTTCAAGTTTGCAAACAGTGGATAATGGGATCTCTTTACCTTCATAATTGTGTGACAAAATGCCTCATAATAAATACATTTTAACTGTGTGTTTTTGTAGAAACTGGAGAGTCATAAAACCAATGAACCTATAAACAAATACCAACAAAACAAACTAACAAAAGAAAATATTCTTTCATAGACCTTGTCTTTTATTAGAAGAAAGGCAGTACAACCAAGCTAAGTCTATGTGAGATTGTGTGGGTTCTCTAAAGGAAAATAAAGCTTTGTAGGGAATTATAGTGAAGGGTGGCTTGATACCTTAGAGGAAAACTCTATCAAGTTAATTGGAGAAGTATTGATGCTATTTTCTGAAGAATGTGTGTAATGTAAATCTATGAGAAAGTATTACAGTATATAATAGCAATTATATGAGAAGTGCTTAAGTGGACAATTCAAAACAGAATAGTAAAGAAACAACTTGAAATAAATGTTATCATGTGACAGTATGTGAGAAGATACTTAACAATGCATATAGTTAACCATGAGAAAAATGATGTTGATATGCTTAATTCAATGTGAGAACTGTAAATTTTATCATTAATTAAAACAATTTATTGAAAGGTTTTAAGTTCATATATCACAGAATTTAATGTTCAAAAGTTTTACATCCAATTGTGTAAAGTATTTTGAGAAGCAAGAATAGAACTATGAAGCACTAATATTATAAACTTTCACATGATGGGTTAATGTGATTATGTTGTAAATGGTGCAAAATTATTGGATTCTGGATACTTTATTAAGGTAGAATTTACAGGCTTTGTGGCAAAACGAAGATAATGGAAAGAGAAGTTAGAGATGTTTCCAAGATTTTTTATTTGAAATAAAAAATTCTAAATAAGTAGAAATAAAGGAAGTTGATACTTTTTAAACATTTCTTGGGAAAAGTTGGAAAAAATCAGATTTTAAAGCAGGGAAATCAAGAGCATGTTTTGGAACATGTTGAATGTAAGGTGCTTTTTTAGACATGCAAATGTGAACCAAACATTTGAATAATAAAATGTAGTTCTGAAAACAGTAAGGGATAGATACAAATTGGGACATTAGAATATAACTTGTTTTTAAAATAACATATGACTGGACAAGATCACATAAGGAAAGAGTAAAGATCTAAAGAGAAATTGGTGATTTTCAAGAATGTATGCAACCACCTCTGAAGCCAAGAAGAATTTTTATCAACTGATCATGAAGTTCCATATAATCTTGTGTGTGTATGTGTATGCACTCATGTGTGTGTAGCTGAATGTGTTCATATAATAGAGATCAGCGGTCATGTCCTGTCTATACTTCCTCTCTAAAGGACAGCCTCCATGAAAGGTATATCTACATGCTTTCTTGTTTAAGCCCAGTTCCTCTGTTCTTTTATGGAGTTCAGAGCATCTCCTGCAAATAGCCTTCCTATGCCATTCTTATGGTTACAAACAAGACACTGATGACTTGTGCGTTGACCCCTCATCAAGAGTCATTACTACAGGCAACTCTCCTATGCTAATATTTTTCTGGGAATTTCGTTTGCAAGTACCTCTCCTAGCATCTGCACACTCCTCAGTCTGATAGTGAGTCACTCTGACAGCACTCCCTCATGTGTATTAGTTTGAGGTTCCAAATCTGTCATAGTTTTAAACAAGTTAGTTTTTGAATCTGCCAATCATTGTTCTTACTGCTTACATATAAAATTAATAGCATATATTTTCTGACAGAATGGTCTTAAGCTCTTAATGGTGAATATATCTGAGAATAAAAATAAATCATTTCCTAATTTACAATAAAAATACCTTTATCTTTTCTGGACATGGCTACCCTTTCTTTCTATTACTACTCTAGGACAAAAAAAAATTAACTTGAGTTGACCTTAAGAACAGCTTATAAAAGTGTACAGTTTACTTAAATTCTCTTTTATCTGACCTTTACTAGGCTTGGTTAAGATGGATTATTTTGTCCCAACTTATAGAATTATTTTTTAATCCTATGATAGCCTTATCATTCTGTATAATTCCTCAAGACTAACATTATTAATAATCTGGTGAGTACTCTTAAAAATGGATATCTTCCCATTGATTAGTATATTTTCATTATAACTTACAAAGACTTGGAGGTGAATGATTTCATCTTCAAAATAAAATAGATATGACATTTCTTGGCTGTTATTTCATGCCTCAGGTTATAAGAGATGCACAGAGAAAGGTCATTTTTTTCTCCACGTGACAAATGCCATATTTTTGTAAAAACATTTCTGATTAAATTATTTTCTTTTTAATAAGTGAAAACAAATAAGGGCAAAGTGTACATTTTCTCCTAGGTGAAAAAGAATTATGATTACTCAACTGTCAGGCAACATTGGATTTGAGATTTTTATATTTTAGTGTAATATATTATTCAATAATGAGCATTAAATTTGCTTTTTCCTTTTTTAGTAAAATACTCAAAATATATCTTCTATTTGTATGCTTATAAACACTACATGCATTTTTTAACTAGCTCCTTACATTTATATGGCTAATTCAAAGAGAAGCAAAACAATCTTTCGTTAACCTATAATTTGAGTATTTTGCACCTAATTGGTTGCAGTCGAGTAAATATGTTTGTCCTCACAATGTTCAACTTGTAAGCAGCAGTATTTATGCTATTTTAGTGTGATTAACTTGTGAAAATCCATCAAGTATCTTGAGAGCTACACAGCTTATTTAAAAATTATGTATAAAGTTTTGAAGAATAAAAATGGTTTGACAAGTAGGCAGCCCACAAAGAAACTGACACATCAAGGGAAGAAGATCAAACAGGAATATAGCAGGCATATTCACAGTGTAGGCTGCAGTGTCTGGCTGCACTCCAAGGGGGTTGAAAGAACAAGCAGACATGAAATATAGAGAAAGAATAGAGACATGAATCTCAAGGTGGAGAAATGAAAGACCATTTGACATTCAAAAATGATGTTTTTTTTTTGTTGTTTTACAGTTTTGACACAGTCAATAAACTCACCTCAGCTTAACTAAGTTAACTCAATGCAACTCTTTTCCTAAATCTGAGGATTGCAACACGAAAAAATGTATCAAAAAGGTTTCTGCTGAATTACATGGACCTCTTATCTTGGCTTACACTAATTTTCAATAATATAGAATAATGCCAGTAAACTATATATGCAGGCCTAGAGTTAGAATGCTAGTTTATAAGTCTTTTACACTTTTTAATGGCATTAATATATATTTTTTTCAATTTTATTACAAGGTGAAATTTTAACTGAATTAAGTATAATATTCTGATTAATCATGGCATGTGACATTTTGTTTTTTTTAACTTTTATTTGTCATTCATCATATTTAAATTTTCAACATTTAGATTTTTTTTGCAATTTTAAAGTATAAGTCTATAAAATATCTGTATGCCATTGAGTTGATTTTGCATTTTGTTATTTTAAAATGACCTCATGTAAAAGTATATAGTGAAGACAATGGGAAAAGGAACCCATAGTCAGTAACCACAAAATCATACACACAAGTGAAAACATTTGAGAATAGATTGGCCCTTCATGAAAGGTAGTATTTAAATAGTGAGGTTTTCTTTACCTTTTTTTTGAGCAGGGAGGAGGATACCAGGGATTGAACTCAGAGGCACTTGACCACTGAGCCACATCCCCAGACCTATTTTGTATTTTATTTAGAGACAGGGTCTCGCTTAGTTGCTTAGTGCCTCGTTTTTTTGCTGAGGCTGTCTTTGAATTCAAGATCCTCCTCAGCCCAGCCACTAGAATAACAGGCGTGCGCCACCATGCCCAGAGAGGTTTCCTTTTTGATCCCTCAGTTTCTATTGCTTTACATATGAATCTTAAGGAAGTAATGTTTTCTGGATAAGATAATTATTAATCTATCATAATAAGGAAAAAGGGTAATTCCTCATTAAAATTTCTATATTTAAGGGTGGATGTTGTTTACATTCTGATAAATGTTGACAAATTGTCTTCTGAAAAGGCTTTTAAGGGTTAAACTTCCTCTACTAAATCACTTTGTCTTTCTAACAGTCAGGCAGTTGTGTTTTAATGTTAGTTCAGTTTTCATGGCTTTGATAAACTTTGGTAAACGTTTTAACACTGTTATTGATAGTTTTTTTGTGAATTATCAATATTCTTTATTCACATTTTCATTATATTTATTTGTCTTTTTTCTAGTTCACATTAATTATTTTAATTTTATCTCTTTTGGAACTATTTTCTCCCATCAGTCTTAATGGATCTGGGTTTCATTTTGCTCCAAAAGCTTTCCCCAGAACCAGAATTAAACATTTTTTAATGTAAAGTTTAATATAGACATTTTTGAATTATAAAGTATCAACTGTGGCCCCTGACATAGATCTCCATTACTGGCTCCTAAAGAAACCAATAAATACTTAAATATTACAATTTTCTGAGAATTTGGTTGAACCCATTTTTTATTTCACTGTTGCTTTGGTTCAAATGGGAGATCATATTACTGATTTTAATTACAAACTTTTCTTAACCAATTCCTATCAACATTATGATGATTGAACTTTTAATTTTAGAAAATAATGTATTTTTCTTCAGTTTTCACTTCATTTAAGAATCAGACATAGAATTAAAACTTTGGTTGCTCTGGGATTGTGATTTAGAAAACAATTCATTGGACTTATATGTTGAAATGTAATGAAAATCAGTCACACAAGTTTTATGTCCTCTCTGATGTTTAAATGTTAGTTTTTGTGTTTTAATGTTAATTTAGTTTTCATGGCTTTGATAAACTGAAAAAAAAAAAAAACTTCATCTTCCCTGAAGATGTAGGAAAGTCACTAAGGATATTGTCTGTTAGAAAAAAAATTTCCTCAGGATATTTGCCTAGGACAAATAAATATAAATATTATAACTTTTAAGTGAAGTCATTATTCTTTAATTTTTCTTACTGCTATCATTCTCAAAACTCTGGGTCTTGGTTAATATTTCAAATGGAAAGATATTATATATCTATGATTGTCAAACTGAGACTCAATACTGTCAAAATTATAGGTGAAAAATGTTCTATTACATTCAATCCAATTCATATACTATTTTAATATCTTTTATAACTGTTAGAGAATATAAATTTAAATAAAATTAAAAATATATTCAGGATAAACAATTCACTTGCTCTTTGCATATTTTCAACCAATCAGAAATTCTCTATTTCTGTATCTGTTCTGTACTTGCTGGAACAAACATTATCCTCTTAAAGTATTTCCTTTCAAGCCGGGCGCAGTGGCTCAAGCCTGTAATCCCAGCACTTGGGGAGGCTAAGACAGGAGAATCGCGAGTTCAAAGCCAGCCTCAGCAATGGCGAAGTGCTAAGCAACTCAGTGAGACCCTGTCTCTACATAAAACACAAAATAGGGTTGGGGATATGGCTCAGTGGCCGAGTACCCTGAATTCAATCCCCAGTACCAAAAAAAAAAAAAGTATTTCCTTTCATAAAATTCTCTTTCAGGAAAATATTAAAGTGCCTATAAGTCCTAGAAATGCCTCCCAACATGACAGGAAAAGGGCAATTTCTTGCTATTTATTGAAGAGAAAGTGGCATATGCTTTGAGTTAATTTGTTTTGGTTTATATAGGTAAATACAGAGAGGAGACAGAAATAGAGTTCATAGAAAACACAGAATACACTAAAACTACAAGACATTACCCCTCCACAATCTGAACACGACTTAAATTCATCAAAGCCTCAGCTATGTGGGTTTCTCTGAAGGAAGTTATAAGAACTTTCTAGATTTTGGCAAATAAGGCCAATTCATACAAAATATAACCCCTACTTCTGTTATGTCAGTAGCATGAAAATCAGGATTTGAGATTCAGTAATGAATCTTGTTACTTTCCTTTCTCAGCATGCAAGAATTTCCTAACCTGGGCATCCGATATTTAAAAGAAAAAGAATCAGTAGCTATTCAGACAGTTATGTGTGATGAATACTAAATGTATCTTATTTGTTTTATACTATCACAAATCTTACACTAATTCCTAACCCCAATGATTTCATTTGTTCCAGTGTGAATCAGCACATTTCAATTAACAGCACAGTAAACCATTTTCTCTTTTGAGTCACCTATGTTCATATTTTCTGTCAATGGATATTCACTCTTAGGTTAACCAGAAAACTACATTCCATTTTCTCCTTTTATGTTTAAAGATTTCCTTCAAACCATTTCCTATTCACTCTCATCTTTTGTTTTTCCCACTGTTGCTTTCCTTTTTATCAGGTTTCATAAATGGAAAAAAGAAGGACATTAGCTGTATTGTCTATTATTCTTCCTTTTCAGAAGTGTTTTGACTAAATATAAACACTCTTTTCTTGCCCAAAATTTCTAAGCCCATTATAATTCATTTTGCCAGTACATTTTTTGACCTATTTCTTTCTTTTGTGAATAATGCCACCATCTCTTCTGCAATGATGTTACTTCCTTGTTTTTTTTTACCTAATATAATTTGTGCTATAATAGAATCTAAAGTACACTGACCCCATTTATTATAAATTTTAAGAGAACATCTTGATACAATTATTTGAAGTTACTTTTAGTCTTTTGAATAAGAAAATATTTGTGCAGTATTAAGTTCTATTTGGTAACTTCCGTATAAGACTTTCTATGAAAATTAGAAAAGCTTCTAACATTGTATTTAATCAGTTTTTAAAATTTCTGGCTCACATATAAAGTCTAAAGTGATTTTAAATATATTTATATATTTTCTTTATCAATTTTATTTACTTTTACCCTTTGGTTTTATTCTCCAAGATAGTCCTTTTACATTCATCTATGTCAAATAATCAGATTTCTCTCTTAGGCTTCAGAAATGTGTTTTTATTGATTCTAATCTACTCACTTTCAAATTCATACTTGATTTCAAAATTATTATTCAGCTAACCAATTTCAATTGCAGGAAAAGTGTCTGTTGTTGAGTCAGATGGACTATTTCTTACTATTTACTGAATGTGGAAAAAATTTATATTTTGATAGATTTTTTTGTCCAATACTGTAATTTTATTATGCACAAAAGATATGAATTATTGGATACCTATTTTCAAGCATCTTAAAATATAAGAACTTGTAACATGTTTCTAAGACCATATTTATGATTAAAAATGTGCATTGAGCAATAACTTTGGGGAAAAGCAATGTAACTTTTGCTTTTCCTGAGAAATTCTCATTAAATTACCTTATTTTTGCACATTACATCTAAAACATATTTCAGTTAAGAAATATCAGGAGAAACACATCAACCTCTCCATTTTTATTCACTGCTGTTTTTCCCAAAGTTCAATTTCAAGTCAATATTGAATGTAGGCTCCATTTTCTATGGAGTTCATATTAGGTGGTACAGAATTTTCTTTTGAGAGAAATGATCCTTTGTGTGTTTGCTATTTTTGGGGAGGGTATGGTTCTTTTCTATATTAGGATGAGAGTATGAGACTTCCTATGCTTTGGCTGTTTGTTTGGATTTCTTCTATCTCTTCTGAATAGTCCTCTACTAATAGAAGATGGATTACAAAATACATGCATTTTGTCTAATATCTCATTTTTCTCTGTTGCTTGTTTCTGTCCAAGAGGAGTGACAGATTCTTAAATCTGTAAAAAGCTTTTTATATCTGTCTAACTTTTTATATTTACGTTAACATTGTAGCCAAGATATACCTAGAAAATATGTGGTTTGTTTTGTTTTTAGCCTCCAAGATATTTTTAGTTCGTTTGAAGTTTATACTGCTTTTGCATGAGTTTTGAGTGACACATTTTCCATTGCTCCTTATGGGAGCCCAGAATACGCTTATTTTGTTCCCTCTCTAGAACGCTTTGCACAAGTCAACTTTTTCAGTATGCTCACGTCCCTATGGCTTCTATATCCACTCACTGGTGAAGGATAAGTCATAATCTCCACTTTAAACTACATCCAAAGGAAGGCCAGACTTACTTTTAATGTCTCAGGATTCCCTTCTTCACGAATCCATCTTTTAATACAAAGAACATTTGTGTACTCTCTCAGATTTCTTCACAGTGAGGGTTTAGGTATGCCATCTTCACTCCCACTATCAATTGCCCTTTGAGTGTTACTGAGATTACATAATATGATTGTAAGTAACAGATGTGGATAATCATTGCAGCAGCAAATGTTGGTATCTCTAATTTCTAGAGGTTGTATTTCCAGCAATAGTTTTAAATTGAACATTAGTGATAGTAGCAATAAAAGTAGTGGTGTCACTCTTCTACAGAGCAGAAACGATATCATCCTGAGAAGAGTTTTATACTGTAACTTTGGATTGTTTTCAGTATAAAACCTCTAATTCTTGTTATTCAGTCCTCTTAACAAAACTTCATGTGCTATCCAATATTCATTAGTAAAGCCATTTTCTGCTTAAATTAGCCAGAGTTGCTGTCTGTCACTTTTGATACTTAAGTTGTCATTTGATAATATATGTACATTTTGATTTCAAAACATTGAAAAATAATGATTATATTGTCTCCTTTTATCTAAAGGGAGAGGACTTTAGAAGATTTTTATCTTTGTTCTATATGCTGACCCATTTATGAAAACAAAATGTAATATTTTTTATGTTTGTGTATACACAAAAGTTTACTTTTTGTAAATGCTTGTCAAGAAGTGATAAATATGCCCACATTAGAGAAAATCTTCCAGAATCAATACACTGGTACAGTAGGCAAGACTACCCTTAGCCTTGATATTTGAGCAAATAGTGATAGAGACAAAATGTAGCTCAGAACCCAGGCAAAGAATAATTGACTTAAGTTCTAATTTTAATCTTATCACTACTGAAATATACATGCTTTCGCAAGCCATTTCATAACTTTTTGGCCATATGTAGTTCCTTATAAATCTACTGGTTAAGATGAAACCTTTCATGATATTCCTTCCTTTAAATTTTAAGACTTTTTAATACAAATTCCTAAAATAAACATAGTCTATGCCCTTTCAGAATTACAAAAATAAACTACTAAAGTTTGCATCTATATAAAATAAATCTGAATCTACAGAACTTACTAAAGAGCACTTTGGTGAGTAGAATCAATTATAGAAGAAAAAAATATATTGTTATTAAAATATATATGACTTCTTTAAACTTTAAAAATTCAAAGCCACTTTCTTGAAAAACTTTTCTCCCTACACATTCATTGTTTGAAAACAATTAACACACATACACACACAGAAGGGTTTGTCTCCTGGCAGCTGCTAACTTCTTTTGGCATTATTAGTGGCGTAGCTTGAGTCTCCTTACTCAATTTCACTTTTCCCATCTGCACCAGTTTCTCAGATGACAGGTACTCTCCATGGGATTCTGGCAACTCAACCAGTATCAGTTGCTGTGAATACTATCATAAGAAGAAGGGAAAGGAAAGGAAATAAAAGCTTGTTTATTTAATCGGCAACAATTAAAATTTTCAAGTTTTAGTAAATATTCAATAAACATAAGACAATTCCATTTTTGATATAATAGTATGATCATTTTTGGACAATCAGGGTTTTCTTTTTATCCCAGCAGGTAAGTACAGCAAACTGAATATTCACTATTATTTTTTCTGAAAAGACTATAAATAAAATAGATTCAAGGATTCATCCTCTCCAAGGTCATCCTTATTTTGCTCATTTTGTGCAATGAACACATTGCACATAGGTTCCCATTTGGAGTCCTGAATTTTTTTTTCTTTTTCAACAGCAGGAATGAAGATCGTGATATGATTTACTTTTTTTATCATGTTGCAATTTCACTTCTCCCAAATCCATGTCTCTCACTTGACCCCCTTTTGTTTTCTGAGGATCACCAAGGTCAATTATACCACTAGCCATGGGTATAGAATACTAAGAAAATTCAAGAAAAGTTCACACACAAATGGGAGTCCTAAAACAAGTTACCTTCTAAGCCAGTTGATCTCCACAGCAGTGATATCATTAGTGAAAGGGCATTCTGAACATTGAAAAGAAATTCTTGATTCCCACAATAACATGAGGCCACTGTGGCAGCCATTTCGTGGGGAGGGATGTTAGATTCCCTGCATATTTTCTGCTGAAAATCCACACCCACTCCCATTCCTACTGCTTTCCTCACTCCCAAAATCCACACCCACTCCCATTCCTACTTCCTTCCCCACTCCCTATTTCCTTCTGGACCCCTCCTCAATATTGCAGGAGCTAGACAGATTAAATCTACAGATTTGTTTGCAAATAGACTTAGATATTTCTATTTAGTTTAATATAATGAAATAGTCTTGCTGTAGATCTGGAAGTTGAACAAAAATGAATACAATCTTCTTGTGGCTAGAGTCATTTGCCAGTGTTTTAGAAGGTTGTTTTCTGCATGAGATTCTATTGTCTGCTAAGCTGCATTCTATCTGCCAAGAAACAAGGAAAGTACTTCTGTGTTGTCTCTATGAGTGCTGATATCAGTTTGACATGTCCACACTCTGGGGTTCTTTGGAGTTTTTTGTTTTGTTTTGTTTTGTTTTGGTTTGGTTTGATTTTTTTTTTTTTTTTTTGGTACTGGGGATTGAACTCAGGGGCACTCAACCACTGAGCCACATCCCCAGCCCTATTTTGTGTTTTATGTAGAGACAGGGTCTCACTGAGTTGCTTAGTGCCTTGCCGTTGCTGAGGCTGGCTTTGAACTCGCGATTCTCCTGTCTCAGCCTCCCTAAGTGCTGGGATTGCATGGTTTGATTTTTGATACATTCCAACAGGTCTTGGATCCCTCCAGTTCTGTCCAGATCTTGCTTCTTCACTCCTTCCAAAGTTTTTGTAAACTCCTAATTCCATGAATTAATTCCTTGCTTAAGGTATGTAGAATAGCTCATATTTCCAGTACTAAACTCTAACTTGTTCATATTCTATCTTGTAATTCTTACTGTTTCACAGAATAAAAAATTCCCCTGTATTTCATAAGATTATTTTCATAAGATGTTTTGATATACTTCAAAAACTTTATTTTATTTTTAAATAGGTTTATACTTTATATGCATAAATCTGTAGAAAATATGCATCTAATACAGAGTTAGAGAAAGAAATTCACTTATTGCCTGGGACCACAGGGTAGGATTGTTGGCAGGAAAGGAACACAAAAGAATTCTTTAGGATGATGGAAGTGTGCTAGCTCTTGAGTGTGGTAGTAGTGATTTGCCAATATTTAATAGAGACTTAAAATAGATGCATTTTATTATATGTAAATTATACCATTTGTAAAATGTCCTTTAAGTAATTAACATTAAGATAGGGTATAACATTTCCAAATATACCTCCTAATATATATTATCTGGTTTTTTAAATTTTTTTTTTAGTTGTTGATTGACCTTTATATATTCATTTATTTATGTGTGGTGCTGAGGATTGAACCCAGTGCCTCCTACAAGTGAGGCAAATGCTCTACCACTGAACCACAATCCCAGCCCTATATTATCTGTTTTAAATAATCTGAACATAGGACTTAATTCTTTTTACATATTACATTACAAATGATTTTGTAGAGTTTATAAAATTTATTTTCAGGGGAAGGACTACCTTAATTGAGATAATTTGCTCTGTTTGAGAAAATTTACAAAAGTATTTTACTCTTCCCAACATTATATCAACAATGTGAACATATTTGTTAATGTAACACACTAAAACAGTTTTCATAAGGTGGTTTTCATTTTCATTGTGATTCTAAATGGAAGTGCCAACATCTGATAACTACATTGGATCTTCTAATGTAAATGTATTTTGTCCATTTACTCAATGAATTATATAATGGTACATTAGGAATTACTTATTTTAGTTAACCTTCATATTACAGTAAATTTTTGAGACATACTGTTATACTGTAGTAAGAGAAAGTATGTTTAAGCTGCTAATCAAACCATTCTTTCATTTATTCTAAGACATCTGTTGCAAGTCCTCTAAATGACAAGTACTGTTTGAAGTACTGAGGATACTGTGATAATTTAAAAAAAAAGAAGAAGAAAGAGAATGAAAAGTATGAGAAGAGGAAAAGGAAGTCATCCCTGGCTAGACAGAGTTTACCTTCTAAGGGGGTAGACTAATAATTGCAATAAATTGTTTCAGATAAGGCTATAAAGACTATGAAGAAAACTGGGGACATTTCCCAAAGTCAAAACTGATTAAACTAAGGTGCAAATTTGATGAATTTCACCAAATGTTTAGTGCCGTGCTATTTCTGATATGCTGAAGTTGTAAAGTAGAATGATAGTACAAAAGCAGCAACAAATAATTACACCTTGAACTGAAACAAAAGAAAAGTATCAATAACAACATCAATAAACTTTAATATTAATTCCATCTAATATCCCTTGGGTTGGGTTGCGTTCTCCAGGAAGTAGATGCTAAGGTGAAGTTTTGAGTACAAAAGGTTATTGGAGAATAAAACTTGTGAAATTTAAAAGGATAAAACAAGGTTGGCCAGAAAGTTCCAACAGATCATGAGTTTAGATCCCTGGGACAAATATTGTTGGATGAAGGAGCGCCAACCTGAGCCCTACCTAGCACTATGGCCATGCTTGGTCAGAGGCCACTGTGAGAAATCTGTGACCTTGGCTTGAATTTTGAGATGGATTTAGAGAAGGCTAACAGCTGGAGGTCGGAAACCATACTGCTTACATCTGGAAAGCAGCAGGTCATTCCTTGAAGAGGAAACTGAATGGAGTATATGACAAACTTCTCTACTACAAGTTGATCATGAGATTTGGCAATCACAAGGTTTGTTTGTTTTTCCTATTATTTGAGCTTTATGATGACCTAAATATCTGTCAATTATGCTTAAAGCATGTCGTCACTTAAATGGATCTCTCACTCCTGTAGTCTCATAAGCAGTTTAATCTGTACGTACAGCAGATGATTCTGTAAGTAGGATCCATCGCCTATTCATGTCCACTTTCACATAATCTGACTTATCTTTTTGTAGTTTTATGCCTCAAATATCCTGTGTGAATGTCTGCTACCCTTATTTAGGGCCTTGGCAGGAGATTTGTTCTGACATAGTTATAATAAATTTCCTTTATATCAAAAGTTCTGTTTTCTTGTTTACTAAATCTAGAAGCCTAGGGACTCTTTGAGCACTATAGAATATGTATTTTACATAAACATTCTTTATGTTTTCCATCATAAAACTTTTCCATTTTTCTATTTTTTATTCTGGTACTGAATAGCTTTTGGGACACCAATGGTAGCAGAAACATTTCTTTCCAGCAACTTTCCCTCCTGTAGGTAGCCCTGACCTTATTTCCTTGAATGTTATATTTTTATTTCTCTATACTGTTCTTTTTTCATCCTAGGAGGTCAAGTTGAATTTTCAAAACTTTGATATACTTTTTTCTCCCCTACCATCTGTAGAGCTAACTCAGTCTGTTGCATCTATTGACTAGAAGATAAAAATCTTTAAGCTGATTCCATTGTTCTCTAAATTTCTGAGTTCATGTTTCTTAATATTAAGTCACTTTTTATCCTGGACCAAAATGTGAAGTGTTCTACTCTACTGATAAGAATGTTCCCTCTGCTATTAAGAAATTAATCCTTTTAGTAGCTTTCTCTATTTCCTGTATTTCTGCCTTTTCTTGTAATTGGATGTGTAAAAGTTTCATTCAGTAATTGCTTAATATAAATTCAACAGATACCATTTATTTCCTATGTAATATTCTATATTTTTAATTGTACATTCTATCAGCCAGTGAGAGAGAGACAAGAGAGAAAAGGATACTTTTTAGAGATTTTTTTTTTCTTCATCGTCTAACACAAAATTGCCAAGTTACTTGTATAAAATGTGTATAAATCATCATTTTTTCAGATCTAATGCATTAGCATTTCCAAGAGCAAAGCTTGATTTTTTTTTCCTTAAGTTTCCTAAGTATTTGACCAAGAAGAATCATTCAACACAGGACCTTGTATTTGACTGGTCTTTTACACCTGTGCTCTTGGTCCCTGTGCTGACATCCAGAATGAGGTTAGAAAGGTGCCTGAGCTCCCCTTAGAGGCCAAACATAATACTTTAACCATATTTTCATATGTAGAATATTCTGTATTTTCTCACTTTTAATGTGATTCTGTATTTAATGTTATCATTTCAATTATAGTCTCTCACCCTTTATTTATAAGTAAGTTTAGGTGAGATATTGGGGGACTATATTTGACAAGTTTGTGTGTCTGAGTGTATTGACAATTTCAAAAATAATTTAGGAAATATGCTTCTTTGACTATATTTTAGGCGAGTTTGTATAACATAGACAGTATTTATTCCTTTAAATTTGGAAATAATTAATAAATCTGGCATTATTTTCCTATAAGAATCTCAATTTTAAAATATTCTGAGTTTCATCAATCTTATATGAGCAATGCATTCTCTTAAATGAGACTTTTTTCCACATTTTAATAATATTTGATTATATAAGTTTTAAGAACCATATTACTATTTTAAAATATTTATCATTATGGATGTTTTTATCAGAAAAGTTTTAAACTGGATTTAAGAAGGAATATCTCACATATCAGGCGTTTCAGAGGTATTTTAGATTATGGTGTATAAGAGTAGATTGAGGACATCATTAAGAACGGGGTTTATTTCACCTCTCTGCTCTGAGTCCTCAATATTGGCAGGGAGAGGTAGTTAACTACTCTAGGAAGATAGGATAAATGGCTTTCCCAAACATGAAACAAACAAATAACTCTTTAGAAGTTTCAGCTGGACTATGCCACTTTCCAGCTCCTAATCCAGTAACAGTTGATGAGTAAACTAATTGAGACCCATTTTAAGATGTGGTTACATGTGCAAAGTTATTTAAGAGGGGAGAAGAGAATTTTATCTTTTCTAAGCAATTAAATATTTTCTAAAATGTGATTTTAAATACTTATATATAAGAACATCTTCCATCTCACATACTATTTTCTCAATAAGTGCTTTATTAATTTAACTGATATTTATTGAACACCTAAAACTTGGTTTCAAGGATTATTACTGGTGTTTTATGATGCAATTTTCTCATTCTTAAGATGTAAGAATAATTAAATTCTCAATCTGCTTGAGGATATCTTCATTGTTTTTAAGGATAGTATTTTTTTCCAGGTCAATTCATATAGAAAAACAATTTTCTATTGCTTTCAACAAAAATAATAAATGCTAAAATTAATTAAAAGCACATTGAATAATAAGAATAATGCTGAAAATGTTTTCTCTATTAATTCTCTCAACAACTTTATGAGGTAATATTATAATATCCATTTTCAAATAAGGAAACTGAGTGTAATGAGACTATGTTACTTTCTTAGGTTTATATACCCAAAGAGCAGGTTTGTATTTTAATCCAGGTTTTTATGACTCAAAACACATGAGTGGGATTGAATAATTCATAACTACTTTCTTAGACCAAGGCTCACCAACAAAATTAATAAATGACAGATTAATAGGAGGAAAAAAAAGTTTATTTATACATGTAATGTTCATATACATAGAAGAACCCAAAGGCAAATAATTCAAAGGAGTCATTAGAATTCAATGCCTTTATACCATCTTAGTAAAAGGCAAGAATTTATAGAGAAAGGACAAGACAAAGGACAAGGATTTTGGGGTTCTAGGGGCAGTGTCAGTCTATTTTCTGTTACTATAACAAAATACTTGAGACGGAGTGATTTTTAAAGCAAAGAGGTTTAATCCACTCATAATTATAGCAGTTTAAGTACATAGCACCAGCATCTGAACAGCTTCTGGTGAAGACTTCATGCAGCTATTACTCATGGTGGGAAAGAACAAGGAAAGTAGGCACATTTGGAAGACCACCTTATGGTTTAGATATGTGGTGTCTCCCAAAAGTTCATGTGTGAGATAATGCAAGAAAGTTTACAGGTGAAATGATTGTGTTGTGAGAGTCTTAACCTAATCAGTGAATTAATTACCTGATAGGGATTAACTGAGTGGTAACTGAAAGATCATAGAGTGTGGCTGGAGGAGGTCAGTCATTGGGGCCATGCCTTTTGAGTATATATATTGTCCTTATTGAGCAGAGCTTCCTCTCTGCATCCTGGTGTCATGTCTTGAGCCTCTTGCCTCTACCACACTCTTCCACCATGATGTTCTGCCTTTCCTTGAACCCCAAGGAACGGAGCCAGCCATCTCTGAACTGTAACTTCTGAAACTCTGAGCCCCCAAATAAACTGTTGCATCTCTAAAATTGGTTTTGTCAGGTGTTGTAGTCACAGAAGTGAAAAACTTGAAAAACAGTCATAGATATGAGAAAAATGAGGCAGGCTGACATACCTATTAACAACTCATTCGTGATTACTGATCCAGTCTCTAAAGACCTAATTCACTACCTCCAGAACTAATCATATCCCCAGAGAACTAACTTAATCTCCCAGCCCCTATAAATTAAGTATCTCCCTATAGGCCCCACTTCTTAAAGGTCCCACCAACTTTCAAGGTCATTACATTGGAAATCAAGCTTCTAGCATGTGAATCTTCGGAGGACAAACCTGTCCAAACCATAACATGCAGTAATTTAGGAAAGATAAACACATGGGATAAATTGATAGAAAACAAAGATTACTTTAGTAAGGCTTGTTTGTGCTGGGCCAACTCAGTGGCAACTTTCTGTCTACTGTAATAATGGCTGTTGTCCACCTGTTAGTAAAGAGGGGAGGAGGAACACTTTTGTGAAGGGAAATCTGTACCTTGTGTTTGAGCAGAAAGGGAGAAAGTACATCACTTTTCAGATATTTGATATCTGTTAATTGCTTTTAGTGCAAAGTAATTGAAAATCCAGTGAGACTATTTTTGGGTGGTATATTATCATATCCCTCACCAACAAAATGAACTTCTATCTAACACTGTCTCTCCTATACACAGAGTGACTTCACTGTGTAAAAAATTTAAAATTTGCCGTGAATTTCCAAATTTCTATGAATATTTTCTTTGTATTAAGTGCTATAGAGAAGGGAAAACTCATATTAAGTTGTACCCTTTCCTAGATAATTATTGCAAATAATGAATGTTATTTAAAATTTAACTCAAAATTTCAGAGGTTTTATCTAAATAAGCATTTTCTTTTACTCTTTTTGACAGCAATATGATGTGAATTTCTCTTCCTCTCACTTTAACAACAGCAAGTATTTATCAAAAATTGCATGTACAGCAGTTTTAAGTACCTCATTGACTTACACATAATTCAACCATCTGGATATAATAATTGTTATCAGCTTTTCTGTCTTTTCTCTTAGTAGTTTATTAATTTTTATCTTCATCTTTCAAGCTCCCTAAAGCAAATATCTAAACACTATAAAGTCTTTTTAAAATTATTTTTCAGTTTCTTACTAAAATGGAAAATTTAACTTAAACTCTCAAGCAATGCAAGTACATGTTTTATAGTACCGTCAATGAGAATAATAATTAAATGTTTTATGTATTTTCCAGTTTGATATAATTAAAATATTTTATTTACATTCCTTGGACTTATTTTGGTGAAGTTAAATTGTGCTTTTTAATATTCCAAAACAAATTTAATTTTTTAAAAATTCAGTGTCTCTATTTGTATTAATAATTCTTAATTGGTTACACTTTATTTATTTATTTACCTTGTTTTAATTTTTGGGAAAACTACATTATACTAGAAATATTTTTTTTTAAAAAATTACTACTTAAGCTATTTTTAGTTGAATGCTTGATTAATTCTGGTTGAGTAACAGTTTATTTTTGCACACATCAATTTGCATTGTCTCTCAGACATTCATATAGTGACTGTCTTCTGGTTTCTGGTTTAATATTATAAAACCTACTTCCTCTTTAGGTGACAAATGGAACTCATTAAGAAATAAGAAACCATCATTACAGCAAGAGCCTTTCTATTTGTCACCCATGATGCCACCACTTTGTCTGTTCTAACACTTTGCAAATTCAATCATATGACACTTATTGTTCTGAATGTTTTGTATAATTTTCAGATGTTTGTGGAGGATTTACTACCAGATAGAATAAAAAAATATATTTGGACACCATAAATGAATTTTCAGTAGAAGAGATGGATTTTTAACATGTCTCTTGTTGACACAGGTGTTACCTTCTAAGGTTCATAATCAAAAAGTGTTGGAGAAACAATGTAGAATTTCACTATATCTCATAATGGTGGTATTTGCATTAAATTTTACATATTAATCTAATGTAAATTACCACCATTTTGATTCAGTGGAAATGCATACCTGAACCAAAGAATGGTTTTCTAAAAAACTAATTTTTATTATAATTACTAACATATATTCATTGTACAAATTAATGGAATTTACTGTGATATCTTCATACCTGCCTATATTATGCTTTGATGGCATCCATCCATTCTTCTTCTATTCTAAACCCCTGTCCTTATAATTTTCTACACCTTATAATTTACTATCCTTTCAATCCTCATAATCAATGATCACACTTGGATTTAATTAGGTCCTCTCTATCCTTTTTGATTTTTTTTTAGTTTCTACATATTATAAAAAACATGCCATGCTTCTGTGTCTTTCTTATTTAGCTTACCATAATTGCCTCTAGTTCCATCAATCTTCCTATATATGACAGAGTTTCACCCTTATTTATGGCTGAATACTATGTCATTGTTGAGGAAACCATAAGTTGATTCTATATCTTAGCCATTGTGAATAGTGCTACAATAAATTTAGTATTCAGGTATCACCTTTGCATGCTGTTTTAGTCAGTTTTCAGTCACTGTGACCAAAATACATGAAACAAACAACTTGGAGAAGAAAAGATTTATTTTGCCTTAGTTTCAGAGGTTTTAGTTCATGGTTGATAAGTTCTATTGCTCTGGACCTGAGGTGAGGCAGAACATCATGAAAAAAAAACTATGGTGGAAGAAAGCTTCTCAGCTTATGGCAGACTAGAAGCAGAGAGAAATAAAGTGAGGAAACAGTTAGGTATAAGATATAGTTCCCAAGGTCATGTACCTAGTAAACTACTTTTTCCACACATGCTTCCCTTGCTTACAGTTTATACAGTCTCCAAACAGTTCATTCAAGTTATTAATTCTTTGTATGGGATAATCCATAAATAGGGTTAGAATCCTTATGATGCAATCATTTCCTAAAGGCCCACCTCTGAAAATTTCTGCTCTGAGGATCTATGAGATTCAACACATGAGATTTGGGAGGACATTCAGGATTCAGACTAAAGCATATGCTGACTTTATTTTTGTCAGATATATTCCAGTAGTGGATAGCTGAATCATATGGTAGTTTTATTTCTATTTTCTTGAGGCAACTCCATACTGTTTTCCATAGTGGCTTCACTAATTTATATTCCTTTTACATTCCTTCCAAGTGTACAAAAATTTGTTTTTCTGCACATCCTTGTCAACATCAGTTTTGTTTTTTTTTTGATAGTCATTCTAATCAGGGCTATGATATCTCATTGGGCTGTGATTTGCATTTCCCTAGTAAGTAAAGATTGAGAATTTTTCATAAGCTTATTAGCTGCCATTTGTATTTTTTCTTTTGGAAAGTTTCAATTCAGATCATTCTTCCAGTTTTAACTGGATTACTTTATTCCATTGTTGTTGTTAAGTTACTTGAGTTCCTCATATATTCTGGATATTAATCCTGTGTCAGATGAATAGCTGAAAAACATTTTCTCCCATTGTGCAAGTTGTCTCTTCACTCTGGTGATTGTTTCCTTTCCTGTGCAGAAGATTTTTGGTTTGATATAATCCCATTTGTAAATTCTTATTTTTATTTCATGAGTCTTGGAGTTCTATCCATACATTAATTTTCTACAAGTGCCACAAACTTTCCAATATCTACAATGGTCAGTTTCAGCACTGATAGTTTTCACTGGGACTCTCTTTTTTGCCTTTACCCCTGTGGGTAACAGATATCACCATCAACTGGGAGTGGGATGGTGGGTGTTAGAAAATTTTATTTCACTTGCTATGTTGATATTCCAAGTTTCTGAATTTTAAAAATTGTCTATTTTTCTATGTTTGCATTCCAGTGTTATCCTACAATCACTCACCTCAGTATGTAGCTCCATACACATAGGTATTATTCTTTATAGAGAAGGTAGGTGTTATGAACCTCTATTTAGTCACCTGCTTATATCATTGATTTTCTACAAATTTTACATCATTTCTAATATGGCTTAGATTCTTTCTTCAAGAGTTGGAAATATTATTAAAAACTCTGAATTTTGGACTGCTATTTTACCATTAAAATGCATTAGAGTTATATTTTACAAAGAAAATAAATTGATGCAGAATATTTAGAAAGATGGAATAAATAGATGGGAAATTATTTTAATATTCTAAAAGAACAATAATAAACACTTATTGGGTCACTGAGAATGAGCAAAAAAGAAAACAATTAGAAATATCGATGATGGATGATTATTTGTGTACTGTTTCACAGAGATATTATTTAATCTCATATTTCAAAAGCCTCCACAAAATGTTAGCAAGCCAAATCCAGCAAATTATTAAAATATTTATAATATAATGGAGTGTAATTTATGTATTAATGTAATACATGATATCAATAGAATTTTTAAGAAATCAGTTCTTCTCAATTGATGTAGAATTTTTTTGATTATATCCTAAATCTTTACATAACAAAAACACTGAATAAATAGAAATAGAATTAATTTTCATCTGATAAAGGCACTTCAAAATACTCTCAATTAATATACTTAATGATAAAGACTGGATGTTTTTCACTTGAGATCAGGAAAGAGAAAAATTCACTCTTGTGGCTTCTATGCAATATTGTACTGAGAGTTCTGTCTAGGGAAATTAAACAAGAAAAATAAAATAAAATCACCCAGATTGAAAAGAAAGAAGTAGAACCATTTTCATAGAAGTCATAAACTTATATACAGAAAATACAATCATTAAAACAAGTTTAAATAATATAATAAATACTTTCTAATTTAATATTTTATCAAAATATGAGATTTTTGCATAAATTAATTATATTTCTATACACTTACAAATAACAATTTGTAAATGAAATTAGGAAAGCAATTTTATTTATAATAGCAACAAATGGAACAAATACTTAAAAAGAAATCTGACCAAAGGATCTAAAAACTTCAGAATAAAATTTAGGCCATCTTCATGGCCATAGAGTTGGCAAAATATTCTTAGATATGACAGCAAAAGTAGAGAGAATTTCTTCTCTAAAAACTATAAAACATTGTTGAAATAAATTTTAAAATATTTCTGCAAATTGCAAAACATTCCATGTTCGTAGATTGGAAGATGTGACATTATTAAAGAGGCAATATTTCCCAAACTGATTTATAGATTCAAAGCCCCCACTCTGTTAATCCTTTTAGAAATTAACAAGCTAATTCCTAGTTGATTCAGAAGAGAAAAGAAATCATCCCAGAAAAGTAAATCAGGAAGATTTATGCATTCCAATTTCAAACTATACCCATAAAATTGTAATCAAACATATATAAATTTGTGATGAGAATAAGCATGTAGCTTAATAGAAAGGAAAATCCAGAAATAAAACTATACTTGTATGATCAACTCATTTTTAACAATGGTGAT
Source organism: Xerus rutilus (assembly GCA_028644305.1). Taxonomy (NCBI): domain Eukaryota; kingdom Metazoa; phylum Chordata; class Mammalia; order Rodentia; family Sciuridae; genus Xerus; species Xerus rutilus. The sequence continues at coordinate 81,986,958 of CM053400.1, read as the reverse complement.
GAGAAAATTCAATGGAAAGAATGATGTTTTTTCAACAATGATGTTGCAACTACTTGATAGTCATGCAAAATGAAGCTGGCCCCTTATCATTTGATACACAAATTAGCAAAAAATGTCTCAACAAACTAAATATAGAAATTAAAAGTTTAAAGCACTCTGAAGAAAAGATGGAGTACTTCATGACTTTGGAATTGACAAAAGATTCCTAGGTATGAAAACAAAAGTATGAGATTCAAAAGAAAAAAAAAAGATTTTGGATTTCATCAAAAAGTAGTTTTGATTCAAACAATTCCATCAAGAAAGTGAAAAACCAAATCATAAATTGAATGAAAATATTTTCTATCATGTGTCTGAGAAGCAATTTTTATATACAATATATGAAGAATGCCTATACTTCAATAGTAAAAAGACAATAATTCAACTAATAATGGGGAAAGTTTCTGAATAGACATTACTGTAAAAAAAAACCTATGTGCTATAACTTAGCTATGAGGTATCTCTCAAAAGCTCTTATGTAAGACTATGCAAGAAAGCTTAGAGATAAAATGAGAACATGTTTCCAGTGAACAGGTAAGGCTGAGGAAAAGAAATTCCTCACAATTTGGCAAAGAAAATTTTGGATTTACAAAGATACCATCCATGATCATTCATGAAACCTAATGTTTTAAACTCTTAGTGAAGTATTTCATTAAAAATATTATATCTAAAGTATCAACTCAACACGTAGTCAGAATAAAAGAATCATTAAGATATGTTGCATTCTTCCTTCAGTATTGTCTTCAAAATCTGTTATGTGATTATTAGTTTTTATAGTTATGCATAACATTAGGATTCATTTTGACGTAATTACAAATGCATGGGATATAATCTGCTCTAGTCATAGAGATTCTACGTTGCTACTCTGTGTAGTCATTGTTACTTTTATTCTCATCCTGCCTTGTTTTGTTTTGCTTCACTGTCTTGTGTCTACTAGATCATGTCTTTTTTTTTCTTTTCTTAATTTTTATACAAATTGAAAGTTTATGGAAATTGCACCCAAACAAGTGTCTTGGCACATTTTTTCCCAATAACACATGGTCATTTTATGTTTGTGTATCACATTTTCATAATTCATTTAATATTTTAAACTTTGTCATCATTACTATATCATTATCTCTGATCAGTGATCTTTACTACTACTTTTATAATTTTTACATATCCTCAAGAGAGCCTGTATAAGACAGCAAACTTCATTTTTAAATGTTCTGTGTTCTGACTGCTCCATGGTCCAGCCCTTTTCCTATATTTTCCCCTTCATGCCTTTCTAATCCTTTAGATATAATATATGGAAGTTAGGTTACTTAATTTATAACCCTATAATGGCCGCAAAGTGTTCAACTGAAATAATCTAAATGAAAATCAAGAGATGATAGAACTTAGGAAGACATATCAAAAGGCGAGATAGGCTGAAGGCTAGACCTCTTGCATCAAGTAGTAAATCAAGCCATGAGTGTGAAAGAAAAATTCTGAATAAAATCAAAAGCACTACTCTGGTGAATACATGACTGATAAAAAAGTGAAATAAATGTTACTAATAAGGATAAATTTTAATGGTCTGGATAGTAGTTACACCCGAGTATTCCATTGAGCCAAAGGGAAATTCAGAGCAATTCCCTAACTCTCTTCAATTCTATGAAGGTTGAGAGAGTTGACAAAGATGTAGAATAAAAGTTTCAGCAAAGGTTGGTTCATGAGATTTAAAGAAAGAAGACCTCTTTACAACTTAATAGTGTTAAGTGAAGCTTCAAGTGCTAGTGTAGAAGCTGCAGCAAGTTACAGAAGATCCATCCAAGATATTTGTTATGGTGGCTACATTAACCAATAGGTTTTCAATGTACACACACAGACTTAAACTAAAACATGACATCTATAACTTTATAGTGAGACAAAAATCAATGCATAGCTTCAAAGAACAGGATGACTTTGTTGATAAGAGTTAATGCAATTTATGATGACAAGTTTCAGATGTTCATTTACAATGCGAAAAATTTTAGAACAATTAAAATTTTTACTAAATGTACTTTAGACTCTAAAAATGGGAGAAAATAGAATGGATGACAGCACCTTTGTTTATAAAATGGTTGAGATCACTGTTGAGGCTTACAGCTCAGAATAAAAAAGATTTCTTTCAAAATACTACTGCTCATTGGCAATGTATCTAATTGAGCAAGAGCTCTGATGAAGATATAAAATGAAATTAATATTGTTTCCCTTCCTGCTAACATAACATCCTTTATGTAGCTGATGGATAAAGGAGTTGTTTCAACTTTCATTCTTTTATTTTTAGAAAAAAATTTTGTTGAGATATAGCATTCATACATCTTTATGGGGTAAAATATGAAAATTCAATACATGTATATAGTACATAAGGATAAAATCAGGCAATACATAATCTCCTCAAACAATTACCATTTCTGTGTGTTGGGAATCTTTGTACTCTTCTAGTCATTTTCAAATGTATCATATAATGTTTTAACAAATAGCTACCCTACTGTGCTGAAAAAAACCAGAATTAATATCTCCTATTTCACTGTATTTTGGTGCCCTTTGCAAAACATTTTCACATTTACTTTCATCTCTGTCCTTCTCTGTGCTGCCCAGTATTCCACTAGATTCTCCTATGAGATGGACTAGAAATGAATTTCATAAAGCTATAGTTGCTATAGACAATCATTTATTAGAGGTCAAAATATTGACTTTAATAGAAATTTGGAAGAAATTGATTCCAACCCTCATGGATGACTTTGAAGGTTTCTAGACTTCTGTAAAGGAAGTCACTGCAGTTATGGTGGAAATAGAGTGAACTAAAATTAGAAGCTGATGTTGTGAGTGAATTGCTGAAATCTCATGATAAAATTTAACAGAAGAGGAGGTGGTTCTTATGGTTAAGTGAAGAAAGTAGTTTCTTAAGATGAAAACTCCTAATGAAGATTTTATGAACATTATTGAAATGACAACAAAATATTAACTTACTACATAATCTTGAAGGTTAAATCAGTGTTAGGTTTTGGTGGATTGATGCCAAGTTTGAAAGATATTCTATGGATAAATCATTATCAATCATTGTTATGGTTTTGATATGGATGTCCACAAAAGCTTACGTGTGAGACAATACAAGGATTTTCAGAATTGAAATACAAGGATTTTCAGAATTGAAATGATTGGATTATGAAAGATATGAAGATATCAGTGGATGAATCCACTGATACAGATTAACTGTGTGTTAAGTGAAGGCAGATAGGGTGTGGCTGGAGAAAGTAGGTCACTGGGAAATGTTCCTTTGGGGTATATATTTTGTCCCTGGTGAGCAGAGCTCCCTCTCTGCTTCCTGAGTGCCATGTCCTGAGCTGCTTTCCTCTGCCATGCCCTTTTGCCATGATGTTTTTCCTCATTTTGGACCCAGAGATATGGAGTTGGCTGTCTATAGTCTGAGAGCTCTGAAACCATGAGTCTCAAAATAAACTTTTCTTCCTCTATATTGTTCTTGTCAGGTACTTCAGTCACAGCAATGGAGAAAGTGACTAAAACAAGCACTATTATATGTTATAAAATAATTTTCAAGAAAGAAAAGATCCAATCGACATTTCAAACTTCATTGTTTTATTTTAAGAAGATGATACTGTCGCTTCCACCATTAACTACCATCCTGCTCAGTCAGCAGCCATCGTCCTGGAGCTAAGACCTCCTACCAGTAAAAAGACTATGACTTGCTGAAGGCTCATATTTAAAAAATTTTTAGCAACATGTTTTTCACTGAATATACAATTTTTAGACTTAATATTATTGTGTAAATAAAGGACTAACTTACATGTGCACTTGGAAACAAAAATATCATGACATGCTTTATTGTGATATTTGTTTTATCATGGTGGTCTGGAGCTGATTGCACAATATCTCTGAAGTCTGCTGTATTTATCAAGGTAACCTTGAATTTACTTATAAACCTGATGATAGCAACAATATTCATAAAATTCTTAGATTTAGTTTACCTTGCTCAAACATAGTCAAAGTTCAAAATGTTATAATGATATCCTCCCAATAATACTTTGACTTACTTAAGGAACACCTAGACATAAAGGGCAAACAAGCAATATGATCATGTATGAAGAAGTATTTTCCCAATATTTTGCCTACACTGATAGACTCAATCTCAGCATGTTAATTAAATGTAAGTCATTTTCTCTATTTTTCCAAATTTATGAACATTTTAAAATGCAAGCATATCCAATGTTGTAAAGTCAAATAATTTGAACAAAGAACTCATTTTGTATATTTATGCAGATGTCATTCATTGTCTTGCCATTAAAAATGAGAAAATGCCCATAATCTATTTTCTTCCTCACTATAGTAAATGAGGTAATTTGGAGTATCAAGCACTACATCTGAAATCAACAGTTGTATCTTTGGTGACCTGACAATAATTCTTTGGAGATGAATAGTATTTAATAGTCTATAGACTTGGTTCGCCCTCTTTTGGCAAAGATTTGAAGTACAAATGTATAGACATGGTAACAAATATAAATTCTCTCTGGCTTTGACAAAGGATACTGTCTTTTCCCCCATCCTCAAGGTTATCAATATTATGCTTCTGGGAACCAAAAGAGAGAGACTTCTAAGGATGTTATTGATAGTATACTTAATGATATGGAACAGCAAATTTAATTAACCTCCAATATTAAAAATTACTCTTCACTGATAAAATTATTGCTTGCATAATTTTCTGATTTTAAGTGTTATGAAAGTTAATATTCCTTCTAAATTTTGAAACTATGCAAACTTAGTCATCCATTGATTATTCATAAAAGCATGGAGAACATTAGCATTATACTATGCTTTTATTGTAGACTTAGTAAATACTAAAAAAAAATTTGTCTTGTAGCAATGGTAACTGTAATTTTCTGACTTACAAGTAATTATTCTTTTTATGTTGAAATTGCAAGCTCATTTCAAAATGCCAATTAGGCATTAAAATTTTATACATTTAAAGTCGATTTTAATTTCCTAGATATTTATTACTTTCTCAATTCTTTTTTAAAGTACTGAATTAATAGTCACAGGTATTTCCTTCTAAACTTAAAGTTTATCTTTAGGTTAACCAAGGTTATAACTCTCCTTGGATCTATATTATAATACTTAGTTTTGCTAACCTCTTGGAAGTTTGACATATACAACAAGAAATCATTTATCTCTAGAAAAAATATTACACTAGAACTAAATCCAGTTTTCTGATATTTGATGACCAAATTCTGATTTAGGACTATTAAAATAAGATGGAATATTTTACCTTAAGCAATAGAAACTGCTGCAGACAGAAGCATTTTTTTAAACCTTTGTGACATACCAGCAAACCTATTTTGTTCTTATCTTGATTCAAAAATAATTTTATACTGTTCATCTAATATGCAATATTTCATATTTCAAAGTAATTGCCTTTTTATTTTTAACTTGTTCACTTTAACATTAGATGCATAAGTTTTATAATTAAAATTTTTACTAAAGCATGATAAAATCATTTCAAAGAGCATTAGTAAGAAAAGTATCTTTTAACTTTATCTTTAAATGCAAATGCATGATAATGGATGATTCTATTTCTTTTGATGGTAAAAATACATCCAAAACTCACATATGAATTAAGGTAGTCATCCTAGCATCACAGGATAATAATAATGTCCTAAATAGTTTGCTGATTTATTTTAATAAGATAACATAAATCTTCTTGGGATGTTGTGTATCTGACTCTGACTGCCTAGATTCATAGCTGGGATCTGCCACCCTATAACTAGATAACCTGAGTTCAGTTAATTAATCTTTTTGTTCAATTTTCTAATCTCTAAATGGAGGATAACAATAATCCCTACAATTAATATGGAGATTAAAATAGATTAATATATGTAAAGTGATTAGCAAAGTGCTTGGCATAAAAAGTTCTTAATAAATATTAGTTATAATTAAAGCAATGAGATATAGATATATATTAATGTTAATTCATTTTATTAAATCTTGAGTGATGATGACTGTAGAAGAATTATTATTAAATAATTCTGTATTAAATGGGTAACTTTCTTAGGTGTTGGTTTACAAGGTTGCTAATTCATTCTGGATTAAAATGAAAGAGACAGTCATTGGGTATATTAAAATACGTAGAGAACAAGTGACATTTAAATTAATTAAAAGATTAAATGATAAATGGAGGGCAGAAGAGAAAAGATTATTTAAATAATTTAAAAATAATTAAAACTCAGGTGCAGAACCTGAACCAAATATGCTTAAGATATATGCCCAGTCTCATTATTTCCTTGGGAAATAGTAAGAAATAGATATGAAGGAAATGTGCTTTTTTTTCTTAGTGCTCACAATAAAGGATGCTATGTATACATAAAATTTCTCCATGACTTTGAAGAAGGAAGCTGAACAGCCTGTACTATAATTTATTAATTTATGTTTATAGTATCACATCCAAAGAAAGATCTGTCAAAACTAAAAGAATTGCTTTTATATTTTTATTACAGAACCTCTTTCTCAAAGAAAACTATAAGAGGGAGGAGAATAAGACTACAAGTCAGGTTTTACCTTAAGCATTTTTATATGATTTTGGCCAAATCATTGGGTCTCTGTATTTGGGTCTCTGTACTTATTGCTATTTTGTGGTCTGATAAGAAGAGAAGAGGAGAGGAGAGGAGAAGAGGAGGAAAAAGAGGAGGAAAGAAGTATGGGAAGAATGAAAAGGGGCAGAAGAGACTAAACAAAGATGTTAGGAATTTGAAAAGCAATGCATTACTTAAAATGCCACTTGGATTAAATAACATAACCCTTATAAAGGACTCAAGCACTTCCAGTTTAAAATGGTAGATTAAATAATCATATTGTCATTTACCTACTAGGCAACTTCATAAAATTAAATTCTTAATGAACAAGAGATTTTAAAAAATGGATTCTCACTGGAGAAAATTACTACCTCTTAAAATATAATAAAGAACAGATTAATTTATCTTTTATTCCTTAACTAAGATTCAAAGGTACTAAAAGTTATCTTTTTGATACCATTATATTCAAATTATCTATGTGGTTTCCTTACAGGCCTGCCCAATAAAAATCAACTTTTATTTTCTCCCTTTTGGAAAATCTGTGTTCAAGTGAAGAATTTCATCGGAATGATTTTTTCTATTCTGTATTTGAATTTTTTTTTTCCTACACAGTTTTCTCTTTCTCCATTTTCATTTTCTATCAGTGTTGCCTGTAGAGAGCAATGATTTGAATCAAGTCATGGCCTCTGACTGACTCATGGCTATGTTTGCACTGGGAGCTACTTATGCCAAAGTGTGCAGGTGGAGATGTCCCAGTTGCTATGGTGACACTGGCCTGAGAAGGTGATAGTGCCAAAGGGCAGAGTTGTTATCATTTGAGGCCTTGAGTTCAGCATCAACTCCCAGGAATAGTAAATTTTAAGCAAAACAAAATGACTCTATTGTCTCACCAGTCCTGTGTCCTCCAAACTGCCTGCTTTGCTGAAACTTTCCCACAAATAACCTGTTGATGAAACCTATATAATAAACATGTTGAGCTAGCTTGGGGAAAAAGGGGTCCGTCAAGCCTCACCAGGACATGGCTAAACCACTTTACTCTATCATTTTCTCTATGTGTGTGTCTGCTTGTCTTTTCTTCCTCCCTTACAGCTCATGTTCAACCAGTATCTCTTGAATTAGTGGCCATAGTTCAGAGAGAGATGAGAGGGCCACAGCAGTTACCTATAAAAACTATTGTTTTTTCCTTGTAATTATTCTTCATTGATACAGACTTTTATACTAGTAATAATTATCAATAATATATTAAATACTGTATAATATACAGTTATAATTATTCTTCTTAGATGCTTGATGATGATGATGATGATGAAGAAGTTGGAAACAATTACAAATATTCCTCTACCAGAAGAATATAACTCCTTCTTGTATCTGGAATTTTATATATTTTATATCACAATATTTATTCAAATTAATGTTAAATAAGTATTTGATAAATATTTTATATTGTTATGATATTCAGAATAAGAAATTATCTGTTTTTACATTTGTGTTCTCAAAATCCATCTTATGTGTATTATATACTGGTTATTTTTTTAAAATCTTATCAGTTTTGTTAAAGTGAGGAGACAAGCTTAGAACTTTAAGTAGGTGAACAACTATTAAAAGTAGAATAAGATAAGTTTTGAACTGTGGCAAAATTACAAGATTAATGAAATTTCTTTGGTCCTTGTTCTTAGGATCAGAGTTTTCACTTAAAGCCCTCAAGTTCTTTCTCTTCAACTTTTGTTCTAGGCACACAGGGCTAAAGACTGATGAGGCAGGAGACATATAGGATGAAATTGACTATTTAAATTTACCCTATTCTAGTGATTAGGGAACAAATTCTCAGTTGTTCATCTTAGGCATGTGCTGGGGAAGGGATAACTGCTTCTCGCTCAAATTTTATGCTTCACTTGATGTAGCCTATCTCACCAAGACTTGGGTCTTAGCCTATCTCATCATCACTACTCTTAAAACAGTAAAAAAAAAAATCAATAAAACTATACTATGGTTTAGATATGTGATGTCCCCCAGAAACTAACGTGTGAACAATGCAAGAAAATTTAGAGATGAAATTATTGGGTTATAACATGTTTAACCTCATCAGTGCATTAATCCCCTGATAGGGATTAATTTGGTCGTAACTGTAGACAAGCAGGGTGTGGCTGGAGGAGGTGGGTCTCACCTTTGGCTTATATATTTTGTGAGCCGATTTTAGCACTCTCTGCTTCTTGGTGGCTGTGTCCTGATTTGTTTTCCTTCTCCACACTCTTCTGCCATAATGTTTTACGTCTCCTTTAGCCCTAAGGAATGGAACCCATTATCTATGGACTGAGACCTCTGAAACTGAGCCCCAAAAAAACTCTTCCTCCTCTAAAATTGTTTTTGTCAAGTGTTTTGATCACAGCAACAAAAAAGCTGATTAAAACATAATAGTAAACATTTACAGTGTTTTTTTTCTATGTACTTAAGCAGTAGGGAGTTATTAGTTCTATTTAATATGGGTGCCTAATTAGAAAGGAGTTCCAGATATTTTTCCATTCTTTCTTTCATTCCCTGAGCTATAGCTTGACTTCGATGAAAGTGGAGAAGGACAGAAATAGAATATTGTAGTTTGATTTAGGATTTCCATTAATTGAGGCAGAGGTACAGGACCTGAAAGCAATGAAATATTATGCTGTTTTATTGCTCAGGGAACAATTTTGCTTTCTCAAGATACACAAATTAGCATGAAAATAAGAACACAAAACTGCTCCTTTGACAATCAGGGGTTGAATTTAAACCACTGATAAACTTAATCCAGATTAAGTGATGCAATACTATTGAAAATATCTCATGAACTGTTTAAGTATGCATTTTGATTACTACAAAGTCTATAATTCTGCAGGTGCTTCATTTTATACTTTTAAGGTATAGCTGTATGGTTTTGATTTCCTGTAAAATTATTAATCACAATGCCTTAGAATGTATTACAGACACCTAGGTATGTTAGAATACATAGGCATCTATACTGTATGTATTCACTGCAGGTGTTGAGGGTGACATTTACATGCTTTAAATGTTTAAAACAAGATATTTGGAAGAGATTTTTTCAAAGTCACAATGAAACAGATAGTTCAATTCATTATACTACTGTTTGGTTCCAATTTTATGGGAATTAATAACTACACATTTTCAGAAAAGGGAGAGAGCACTTCACCATGTATTCCCAGGAGAAGAAATCTGAGTTGATTCCTGAAATATGGTTGTTGATTCACATTGACTAGGTGGAAAATGGATGCTACTGTGGATGTACAAAAAAAGAGAAGTACGAAAAGTATGTTTTGAGGAAGTAATTGAAATTTTTAGTCTGGGTGGATGATATATTTTGGAGTTTTGGGATTCTGAAAAAAACATTTAGTCTTCAGTTTTGGAAGAATGTAAGGCTGAAGGTTCAATTTATCCTTCAAAAAATAGGAAATAACTAAACATGACATAATAAAAATTTTGTTTTAGGAATATTGACCTATCAGAGTATGAAAAATGAATTGCAAAATGAAAAGAGAATGTCTTTTGAAGAACCAAGAAGGTATCCTAAAAGAATACTCAGTTTGTACAGAAATAACAAAACACCTTTCTATAAACTGTTAAGTAAACACTCAAGCATGCTGAGATAAGATAGAAAGTAGAAAACAGATAATTATAAAGCTATCAAAATTATAGTGGATAAGACTCAGGCACTAATTAGATAATTGTTTTTGGGGGGAAAAAGAAAGGTGTCATAAGCCTACTGATGATGCCAATAGAAATAAAAATTTGTTTATTTAATTCCAGAATTATACATTTACTCTTTTAAGTATTAAAAACTTATAATTTTAGTGACATATTTATAAAGAATTTTATAGTTATTCTTTAACAAAGACATATCTACTAACATTTATAATGTCTCAAATCATATCTGTATATAGGTATGTATATAGGGCAAATATTAAAATCCCATCTATAAATTTCTTGTCTTCAATGGGGTCCATAATGCATCTATATCTTGATGTGGATAGAAATGTTGTTTTAATAAGTTGTGCAATTTTAAGTGAGTAAATTTTATACTATTTTTTGGTTGAGTGATGAAAATTATCTCATATTTTTTGAAAAATATATTTTTCAATGAAATGAGTCTTTTCTGTTGAGGTAGTATAACAGACTTTGAAATCTGAGGTGAAATATTACTGATGAATCTAATTCAAATTAGCTGAAAGAAAACTGTCTTGTAACTTATTCCTTTTCCAATGAGATCTCCCTGGGATTGTCAGAAGGTATGTAAAATATGTTTAACCAGGTTTATTTACCACATGACCCACATAGGAAAGAAAGTAAGTTACAATAAAAATACAAGCTGCTCAGTAACCTCAGACCATTTATGTCAATGCATAAAGTACATTCCTCTTTCTTGATGACAGCCTCAATCTTTTCTAATCCTACTGTCAAAATTGTCATGCTATGACATCCATAATAGACATGAATACAGGACATTCTACCTAAGATTTCTCTATTATATTATAATATACCTGTGAAAAGTCCACAGACAGGAGTGAGGAATGTTTAATGAAGTCACTAACAGTCAGCATTATGCATAATTCAGGAATGTTTCCACCTTCTTCATATATCTCTCCCATCAGCTGAGCCCTGTGATTTATTGATGGTCCATTTCTGATACCGCTGTCTTTACTTTCTACTTTAGCTCTATAATCAGTTGGGTATCACATTTTGCTTTCATATATGCTCACCCATATTGCTGAAATTTCTCATATTTAGTGTACCTGTTAATCCCATCAATGACCTCTCAAACTCTACACTATGCTATTATTACACAGGCAGTTTATTACACAGGCAGATTTTACTTCAAGATAATGATTTAAGTAATCTAGTATTTCTGTTTTCAAAATTCACACTGAAATAGTAAGAGGAATGAAAGAAAGGAAATTTTTAATCAATTTTAACATATATATATAAAAGATTATATGAAAATCACAGTTTAAGTTCTTTAATGAATTTGATTTTAATATTTTTTTCTTTTGAAGAAAGAATAAAGCTGAGTTGTAGATTATAATCAAAATGCTCACTACTTACGTGTTTAAAGAAAATAACTCAAGGTTAATTGACAAATCTTTATCAGAATAAACAATAACCAAATGAAAAATTTGGTTAAAAAGGTCTGTGTTTGATAAGTAATTCTAAATAACAGATAAGCAAATCTATAGGATAATTTATATAAATAATTCAAACTCAATTATGTACATACTTTTGGAAGAACTCCAGGAGCTAACATGGAAAAACCAGGACCCAAGGCCAATTCAAATTTGCATCCATTTAGTATGTATACAGTATAGAATAAAATGGGTTATTGCCACTGAGATCTCCAAGGAAGGATAGTCATCTGAGTGAAAGCGGTAGTCAAAAGCCACTTGCATTAGTAAGTTTTCCCTTGCTATCACAAAATATAGGAGGTTATCAATTAGTAAGGAGGAAAGTTTTATTTTCCCTCATAGTTTGAGAGGTTTCAGTCTATAGTCTATTGATTCTATTGCTTTGAATCCATAATGAGGCAGAACATCATGATGGTAAGTGTGGCGGAGGAAGCTGCTTTCTTTATGGCAGCCAGAAAGCAAAGAGAAAGAAGGGCTTAGGTTCCAATACCACCTTAGAAAACGAACTCTCCATTAGCTAACTTTCTTCTTTAGGACCCACCTCCTAAATGTTCCTCCAGAGCCCAACAACACTATAGCACTACCTTTCAACAAATGAGACTTTGGGTGACATTTAAGATCCAAAGCACACAACCATCCAACTTTGTGTGTGTGTATGTGTGTGTGTGTGTGTGTGTGTGTGTGTGTGTGAGACAGTGGGGATTAAACCCAGGATCTCATTCATCTAGGCAAGTGCTTTACCATCAAGCTACATTTCCAGCCCATGACACCATCTAACTTCTGATTGCCACAACAAATATAGAAAAGGAAAGCTCTATGATGGCAGTAAGTATTCTTAGTCTCCCTGTTATTATATCATTTTTTATCTGATACAAGTCATTAGAATTACTTATCAAACACAGACCTTTGGGAAATGGCTAAGAGTAGAGGAAAATATTGAGGGAGTCTATAAGCAGATAGTTGAACACAAACAAATGAATTTAGTACTACAGATTGCTAGAGCACTTCAGGTTGTATTTCCTATGTTCATCTTAATGAGTGAGAAAACATCAATGACATGTTGGTCTTGGATTGAGGATAGTTTGACTAGGTAGAAAGGTGGGTAGGGGATATAACTTAAAAAGAACAAAAAGTAATTTGCCAAAAGCATAAAACTACCTGCATACACCTTCCTAATCTTTGCACTTAATGAACTTCTACTCCTATAAATAAAAAAAATAAAGAAAACATAGTCTAAAATTTTCTTTAGAAGAAATAAAACAGGACACATGAGGATCTATACTTTCTCTCCCAAGAAAGCTTGGTATTTGCTAACCAGGTATTGTGAACTGCATTGTGTCCCCCTCAAAATTCACATATTGAATGCATAACTCCCAATGTAATTACAATTGGGAATAGGATCTATGAGGACAAAAATAATGGGTAAGCAAGGACTTAAGATGGGTCCTTATTCATGTGACTGTTGTAGGAAGAGGAAGAGAGGAGAGATACTTCTCACTTTGCTTGGATTGTGTTCTTGCTATTCCTCATCCCTCATGTACACAGAGGGAAGTGAAGGTGAGGACACATGAGAAAACAATTTATCTAAACCAAAAAAAAGGCCTCACTAGAAATCAATTTCTGGAATCTTGATCTTGGGTTTCAGATTCCAGAACCATGAGAAAAGATTTTCTATAGTTCATGCCACCAATCCTGTGGTGTTTTGTTATAGCAACCTGAACAAGCTAGTTCAAAGGTCTCCCACAGAAAAGACAAACATTTAAACTGTTAATATTACACAGAAGAAAGTAAATTCAGAAAATAAGAAAAATATACCAAATGGAAAAGATTTTTACATGCATGCACACACACAAACACATACACACAATTACAGCAACAGTTTGAACCTGAATTTGTGATGTGAAAGTAGATTAGCACTTGGAAAAATCATATTAAATAAGGTGAGGAACATAGGGGCTCGATTGGAAGTACATTAAGATTATCTAGGAAATGTAGAAGTCAAGAAGGTCTGCAAGAAGCAAGGCCTTTTTCTGAAAAATAGGCAATGGGATTATTGTGAAGAACGGCATGATGTCAAAGAATTGCTATTCTTTTTATAAAGAAGATATTGAAACATTTTTGTTGAAGGAAATGCTCCAAATATTGTCAAACATGAAACTGGCCATTAATATGAATTTCCAGTGTCTGTTTCTGTCCCACAAGAGGCTGGAAAGCTGAAAACAGCATTTCCTATCCACTCATGCTGATTATTCTGTATGGGATTCAAGTTTTTATAGTGAGATGTGCTATTGGCAAAACAGAGTGAGGCAGAGTTCATCTTCCTGCTGTTTCAGCAATTTTCTCCTATCTAAGCAGTTCAGAGACATGGGTTTTTGTGCCACAGAGTTCCAAGGTAAGGTCACCAGTAGTATGGGTCTCTAATGGAAGTTGCATAGGTGGGATCAACAGCTATTGATCCCTAGATTGCAGCCATGGCAGTATGTTCTTGAAGGCAACAGGGCAGAAGCTTCCTGATTGTCTACATAATGAGTTGTTGCACATTAAGCAATGTCTTCCATTTTGGTCATTTCCATGGTGTTTTCCTGGGAATCTTTCCTTGAATAAAGATAACATAGACTGTTCTTTCAGTTCTAAATTAATTAAAACAAGAGATTCATATTATTCATGGGTGGATATAGATTTCATAAGAAATAAAGCATATACAAGTTAAGGTAATCTTATTAAGAAAAATCCATGTATAATTATGAGCTTTTGGGAGACATTTCACATCTATACTATAATGAGTATGTAAAATGTAATGTAAATAATTTAGCTACTTCCACAATATTTTCTTACATTTTTGATACTGACACTTTGATAATTTCTTTATATGACCATAACTTTTATTATTATTTTCTACACAAAGAATGTGAAACAAAATTAGTTCTGCTGTTCACACAGTTTAATGAAGATTCTTTTTATTTTTGAGAGTCATATGCATAAAACACGTTGGCACATAAAGACATATACATTGCCTATACCAATACTACAGTTTAGTGCCCTTCATAAACAGGAATTTTGAAATACTGATGTTTTACTTTTTATAATTACTGAAAACAATTTATGTTTATCTCTAGCTAATACAATATACTAAATGTAAATATATATTTCATTCACTACTATACATGGGATATATACACACAGGGTTTCTAATTTTATATTCTACATTATCAAGTATATTCATGGCATGAAAGAATATCTGTTTTATTTAGATATTGTTGGCAAACAGATCTCCAGTCACACTTTTACATTTCGTGATTGAGACTTTTGTCCTTATATATTTCAAATATATTAAATTCTTTTTTCCTGACATTCTCTTAATGAAAGGAAAAATGGTACTGTCCTCTTATCATGATATAAATGCTGGCCTTTCCACTCAGGAAAATTAGCATTCTTATAGGGTGATGATAAAACCCTTCCTGTAAATTATTCCTAAACTGAAAGGCATTGCTAATTTAACTTGGAAATAAAACACATAATATATCCCACTAAGGCTAAACTTATGTATCTTAAATTTAGCTTTTCTATCAGTAAATC
Source organism: Xerus rutilus (assembly GCA_028644305.1). Lineage (NCBI taxonomy): Eukaryota > Metazoa > Chordata > Mammalia > Rodentia > Sciuridae > Xerus > Xerus rutilus. Next base: position 81,971,597 of record CM053400.1, on the reverse strand, counting down.
TCCAAATACAATGGAGGGAAAGAAAGAGTGGACAAAGATAGTAGTTAACATACATTTAAATGTCATAATTTGGAAATTTTTAAAAGAGAGTTGCCCAAGAAAATTTAATGCAAAGCCTTGAAATTCATACAAGCATGTACTTTGAAGCTTTACCTTCATTAGCCTGATGTTAAATCTGACTTTGCATATGTCAGTATTCTTTCTACTAATAAAAAACATAGTTTCTGTTTAGTAAAAAACAATGCTGACTACTAGGAGGCAGAGGTTAACATTTTTTATATACCTTGTACCTCAGTAAAATTAGCTATCTCCATGAGAATGAGAACAGACACTTTGGCATGGCTTAGATTACTTAGATTACTGCATGATATCTTCTGTTCTTTTTCAAATTCATGTTGATATAATTCCAGCCATGCTTATTGTATACCAACAAGACTGAGCTTTCTTTTCTTCCTCAAATGTGGCAAACAAATACACTTAATGAGGAAGTATTGTTTGTGTGCCCTCATTCTGTGCTGTTCTCATAGAATAGCCACCAGCCACAGGAGACAATTTGAATTTAAATAAGATGAAAATCTAATTTCTCAATTAAACAGCTATGTGTGTAATATTGATTGACAAGTGACTACTGTTAGGTAGGTTCGTGATCTCGCATTTCTTCTCCAAGGTGGACGCAGAATGTACAACATGCCAAACTCCACGCAGTTGCGGCAGGCGCAAAACGTAAATTTGGAGCAACCACGGGACGGAAGCATCAAGCAGCCCACCTGTGCAAAGGAGCAACCAACCACACGCTCACAAATAAGCAGTAATGGCACCTCCTACCAATCAGCGGACTTCTCTTGACCCATCCCAGAAGGACTCTGACTTCAGCAGGATTCCTTGACCAACCCTAGGGGAACACGGGACTCCAGATACCTCCTCTTTCTACCCCAAGCCCTCCTTTTTCTGCCACAAGCCCGCCCCTTCTTGCTTGGGCCCTTTAAATTTTCTGTACCACAGAACAGGTGCACAATTCTCCTGACCTGCTCTGTTGGGCTTGCGGGGAATTCGTTCGGGATCTTACATCCCAATAAAGTCTTGCCCAGCAGTTTTATTTGCCACCATTTGGTCTCTTGGCTTTACAACTATAATTATCATATTTGATAGTGCATATATTGAATATTGTTAGCACTTTTAAAATCCAACTGGTCAAAGTGGTCTGAGAACATTTTACTGAACACTTTCAGAGTGATTTATTGTCATCATCTTTCACATAGGAATAAAGTGCTATAGAAACTTTTGATCTCCTTTCAAGACACTATCTTTCAAATTAATTTCCCTTCCCTGTAATTAATATGAATCTGAATATTTCTTCTTTATGTATATGATTATTTATTTATAAATAATATTGATTTTTCATTCTGTTTTGCTCTGTAGACATGTTTGTATACAAGAATTATATCTTGCCAGCTTCTAGAATACCACTTGTTCATACTATATGTTATTTGTAAATGAATAAAATCATGAAGAAAATAGTTCATAAACATCTTGTTATTTCAAAACAGGAAACCATGTTTTCAGATAAAAATATGACAACTAATAAAAAAGGAGTAGTGATGCATGTACCAGACACTGCATAAAACTGAATCCACTTAAAAAATTCTTATAGTTTAAGATGTGAATTAAAATTGAAACTCAAAATTTCAGTTTCCAGAGCTGGGCCTGTAGCTGAGTGGTAGAGTGCTTGCCTAGGATATGTGAGATCCTGGGTTTGATTCCCAGCACCAAAAAAAAAAGAAAAGAAAAGAAAAGAAAAACAACTAACTCATAACAACAACAGCAATAACCAAACACTTAGGTCTCATGCAAATACATTAAGAAGCAAACACATGTTATCTATGAATCACCTGCCTTATATGTTAAATCTTATTGGAAGTGTTTTATTCAATGCTTACCATTTTATGACCATTGTTAAGGAATAATCAGATAACTTTGGCTATTTTATTCAAATGTTAAATAAAAACTGTGAATAAATACCATGGTCTTCCTATGTTCTTTATTTTACTACTGCTAGAATCAATCACATTTATTGATTAATAATTACAAGAAGAAACACATATTTCAGATGTTTTGTTTCTTTGACTTGCTTTCCATCTTTGGAAAAACCTTATATGTGCTAAAATTTTCTTACTCTTCTTCACTTAGATCATCAAAAAACCATTAAGTTATCCTCAAATTTCTTTAAACTCTCATGCTATCTATGATGAGATGACTCATTATCATTGTCTTTGTCATGTAAAAAGGATACTTTTTATATCTACATTTATTTATTGTTCTTTATTCTTCCCCTTTGCACATTTATTACATAATTGCATCATTATTATTTTCCAAGGCCACATTCAAATAGTATTTTCCAATGAAATCTTTTAGGTATTTTTTTTTTTTTTTACATGAACATGCACCGGAAAGAAAAAAAAATCTAAATTTTCTTCTAAAACCAGGAGGATTTATTAGTAAACAAATTAGATTGTAAATTGTTTAATGAAAATGAATTTGTTCTACCTGTCCAATTATATTTCATGATCTGCATATAGTAAGTCCTTCACAGCTGTTGTTGCATCAGATTTAGCATTATAAAAATAGAAGATGCTAATGCAGTATTAAAAAAATGATCAAGATATCAGTTTTATATTCAATAAATACTTTAATACAAGATGAATTTAAAACATACTTAAAATCTACCGCATCTCAAAAATGTTCACTATGTTCAATAAAATAATTTTCTTGACTTAGAAATGACTTTAAATATTGCATTTTTGTGACAGATTTAGAAAAAAAAGGCATTATTCTTTTATTTTCCTTAGTTACCAAAACTATCAATATAAGGAATTAAATCTATTTATTTGTCATTGAAAATAACAGAACCGCTTTCTATCAGCTTCCTTACTAATGTGAACTGCCTTTAAGCAAAAATGTAGTACACAATGGTTTGGGATATGTTAAGGGCACAGGCACCATCACCTTGTTGCTTCATTACATAAGAAACTTAATCAGAAAGCCCAGGATTCATGTAAACCATGGATTAGAGAATTTAGAAATTCCATTACACAGAGTTTTAAATGCCATTTATTTTTATTAGTACTCATGCACAAGCTTTATTTTACTTTGAAGGATCATTAACATTTAAAGTCTATTTTTCTAGCTCTAACATAAAAATGACATTAGAAATTATATCAATACGTATTTTTAAAGGAGCAAACATATTTTATTTAATATTCAATTGTAATCATCTTAAAGATGATAAAATGAAATAGCATAAAGAAAACATTAAAATTCAGTAATTATGTACATTTTTATTATATTCATCCATATTGGACATTGGTTGAGGACATTGTTACTCCTCAGTTAGTAGTCAGTGTAGCTAGAAGTTTACCTTTTTCCTTTTTTCCCCTCCAATTAGGCAATTTTTATCTATCACAATTTCTGGTTTATAGTTCCCAGGTAAATTATTAGCTTGGCACACCAATACATTTTCTACTTTCAAATTCCTTCACACACAGTACTTCCAGGGTGCCTGACATTGATAATCCACTGCTGAAAGCTTTCCTCATCACTGACTGAAGGAGATGGATAAGGGAAAAGGAGCTGAAGCAAAAACCAAACCCAAACTCATTCATCTTTTTCCTTACAAGATAGAGTCATTTTCTCATTAGTACTTTAATAAATGTGATTTTAATTAGAGTGCATTATTGCATGGAGTCTGTCCAAAGCAGACACAAAGAATACTGTTGTTTCTTAGTTTGACTTAAATATAATTTGAATCAAAAGTATAAAATGATTAATGTAAATATGAATTTCTAACATAAAAATGCTTCAGTCTTTATAGGACTAGAATATAGTAAACCCACAATTAACTGTTTATTAAAAGGAAAAAACCACAAAATTTAGGAAGAAAGAAAATGCACGGCATGAGAAAGCTAATGTCATTAAAAATAAAAATATATTGCTAATTTCATAGAAAAATAATTATTAATATTAATTTTTTGTTTATTGATTATTAGGCATTGAACATTGTTCTTGTGATATAGGTATGGTTATTGTTCACTATCCTATGAATGTTGATGTGTTTGTAGTTGGGTGTGATGAAGAAAGGAAAACAATATGAAAATTTGAATACTTTTCTTATAAGTTGTGAGAGCATTCTTGTGTGCATGGCTACTTTCTGTTTACCAGAACCAGCTGTACCCTGATTTCTGAGAGAAGCCACAGGTGCTGACCATTCCTTGAACTCCTGTGTTCTCGTGGTCTGAGCTTGTTTTGCAGCCTGAGCAATTTCCACACCTGGGTCTGCAGTTCCACACCTCCCATGCCTCCCACGCCCCTCGGGGGGTAGAAAAGATATATAAGCCCACAGTGCTAACGAGCCAGGAGCTTCTTTTTCTTTAGAATCGTTGGGGTGGGTGAGGGTGTGTGTGTGTTTCTTTTCTTTCCTTTCCTTTCCCTTTCCCTTTCCCTTTCCTTTCTTTTCTTTCTTTCATCCGCGGCTCTCTTGTCCGACTCGGTTTCACTTTAGTCTGGCGCAGGCGCTGGCATCTGGAGGTTCCACCGAGATTGGAAGAAGGGAAGGAACACTGACGGACACCCCGGGACTGGCCGGTAAGTAGGGGGTGAATTGTTAATAGTGCAGGTAAAGATGGGCACTACCCACAGTAGGGAATTGTTGGAAAATCAGATCAAAACTCTGTTGAAGAAAAAGGGTATGGGGCTAAAAAACTATAAGGGCCTCCTTAAAGACTATAGAGCAGTCTAATCCCCGGTTCCTTCATTTGGGAGGTCTCAATGTTCCAGGTTGGGAACAGGTCCGTGTGGACTTACAGAAAAGGCTACACACAGAAGGGCCACAGTCTTTTCCCATTACCACCTTCTCTGTATGGAGGCTAATTAAGGACTCTCTTTTAAGTAAAGGTTTTGATTTAGGAACAAGTCAGTTATCTAAGACCTTTGAATCCACTCAAGAAGCGATTTCTACCCAGTCCCTTAAAGAAGCTGAAACGGATAGTGAGGAAGGGAAAGGAGAGGATGAGGAGGAAGATGAGGTATTGCAGTTGGAACAGGATATCCAGACATTGCAGGAGAAATTACAGGAGTGGGAATTAAAAGAACAATGTAAGCAGGAACCAAAGTATTCAGTGGGAAGACCACCTCCTTTTAATCCAGGACATGAGTCTAGGAGGCCTACTGGTCCTATGGCACCTACAGAGCCTCAGTGGGGAGGCGTGGTGTTCCCAGTAATAGAAGTATTAGATACAGGGGCCAATGTTTATCATATTTCAAGATCAGTGGCCACCAAAGTGGCCTACTCAAAGGGTTGCAACCACTTTGCAGGGTTTAGGTTATAATTCCAATCCATTACAAAGCTCTAGGTTTATCCCTTAGAAAGATGTTGAAGGGTATAACGGACTCTTTCAGACTTATGTCCTTTCTGATCTGTTAATTTATGGGGTAGAGACATTTTTTCTGCCATGGGGGCTGTGCTAACCACACAGCCGGTCCAACAAAATAGTACAGAACAAGGATATGTTCCAGACAAGACAGTGCTGAGGATGGAAAGGCAGGGATATGAGCTGGGATGGGGTATAGGAAAAAAGATCACAGGGTAGAACGACTCCTCTCACTGCTGAGGATGAAATAATAAGACTTGGTAATGATAAAACAGAACTGAGAAACTTTTAATAAGGGCTACTGCAGCAACAGCCTCAAAAATAGACCCTATATCCATTCAATGGAAAACAGATGATCCCGTGTGGGTAGAGCAGTGGCCCTTAACTAAGGAAAAACTTAAGGCTTCTCAGTCCCTGGTGAAAGAACAATTAAAAGCAGGATATTTCCATCAACTATCCCCCTGGAATACACCTATTTTTGTCATTAAAAAGAAGTCTGGAAAATGGAGACTTCTACAAGATCTGAGGGCTGTCAGTTTAAGTCACATCCTGTTTTTCCAAAAATAGTGAAGACCATTCCTATCCCCGGAGCACGTTCAGTCTTTACTGATGGGTCATCTAATGGTATTGTATCAATGTCCTCTTCAGGCAAAAGTATCACCCAACGATTTCATCCAGGGTCTGCCCAGAAAATCGAACTTCAAGCATTGACCTTGGCACTTCAGATGTTTACCTGTGAGCCTATTAACATTTATACTGAGTGGGTACACTTCCAAAATCATTCCTTCCCTGGAGACAGAGCTACGGCGGCTAACATCCACTCCATAGACCCAATGATGGGTAAGCCATGTTCTTTGGTCCCTGCAACCAAAGAACAGGCTCTAGGAAAAGAGGGAATTGTGAGAGCATTCTTGCGTGCATGGCTACTTTGTTTACCAGAACCAGCTGCACCCTGATTTCTGAGAGAAGCCACAGGTGCTGACCATTCCTTGAACTCCCGTGTTCTCGTGGTCTGAGCTTGTTTTGCAGCCTGAGCAATTTCCACACCTGGGTCTGCAGTTCCACACCTCCCATGCCTCCCACGCCCCTTGGGGGGTAGAAAAGATATATAAGCCCAGAGTGCTAACGAGCCAGGAGCTTCTTTTTCTTCAGAATTGTTGGGGTGGGTGGGGGTGTGTATGTGTTTCTTTCTTTCATCCGCGGCTCCCTCGTCCGACTCGGTTTCACTTTGGTCTGGTGCAGGCGCTGGCAATAAGTGATACAAAACATTTCCATTGATTAATGCATGAATACATTTTTGGTTTAAATATTGTCTTTCCTATTTAAAATTTTGCATGACATTTGGTACTTTTTTTTTTTTGAGAAAAATGAAAATGAAGATCTATTGCTTTGCTTAGCAAAGGAGAAACATGGGGAATTCCTGTTCCAGAGGTTTTAATTCTGTCCATCAGCAGAAACAGGAGGCTTTTAAAAACGTGATTCAAAGGCTACATTCCACTTGTTCTCTGTCGGAGTTGAAATTCACTTGTTAATTAGGGAGATAGTCATTTCTGAGACCTTCTGGTGCCATCCTCAAAATCTGGATTACTTTGTTCCTATAGTGAGTGTGTGCTCAAGAACAGATAACCACCTAGGATGGGGAAGAAAGGTAATCCTATTTCCCCTGAGATTAAGGAGGGGGAGAAATTAGGGAAGAACTGGCAGAGAGGAAGGAAAAGAAAATAAATTGCAGTGGCAGAGCATCAAGGGCTTATACTGAAAACATAAAGTGGACCACAATAACATTTCCCTAAGTCAATTTCTACATTCTATTTCAGTGGAAAAATGGGAGATGATATCTTCAAGTTACCTTCTGCTGAAAGAGAGCAAAGTTGGAAAAGTAATCCAAAGTCCTTGTTCTCTATCAAATGGAACATGGACAATTAAAGATATTCTGCATCAGAGCAGTCCAGAAGTCCACAGTGGTACATGGTAGGTGACTGGACAAGGCATACATAAGGCAGGGCTCATGCTAAGAAACAATGAACAGGACAATTAGCACAAAAGCAATTAGTATTTCAGCCAGTCTCTGGAAACAATGAAGATAGTAACTCATAATCACATTAGTGAAAAACAAACCAAGTTAATCAATGGAGGTTAGGAAGATTTGTAGGTCTATGAGATCAGGCTTAAATTAACTCAGGGCAAACTTGTGACTCTAGAGTTGTTATTATTACTAAGCATTCCCACCCAAGAGCTCTTCTTTTATATCCAGCTTTGCTTTACTTTTGATAGGGTTGACACAAGTGTACATTTTAAGTTACATTAAAAAATTAGGGTTTTTATTCCCCCATTTTAATGTCCATGTGGTTCTGTGCTTAGGCTATCATGCCATCTACCAGGATGAATCAAGTCTTCCTGATCATATGTGGTTTCTCATGAAAGCCTCAGGGACATTTTCTCTCCAATGACCCTCCTCTTTGCAGAATGTGCACTGATTGGTTGGTTTTCTCTTCTTTAGGGTCCTCTCAATTTTGCTGATCAGCAGATCAGGAAACTCACCAGAGTTCCAGGGCCCAAAGAGGAATTTCACAGTTCCGCGGGTCCTAGGTGACCTTAGGGCAAGGGCCAAAATGTCGGCTGCTTTTTTTTTTTTTTTTTTTAAATTATTTTATTTTTTTTCCCAAAAGTTGCATTTTAATACATGTTGGCAAACATAACAGAAAAAAACAAATTATCAGAAGCTGTACACACTATTCACTGAAAACATTTGTTGAGGCAAATAGAAAAAAATTGTTACAATCATAATTTTTCTAACTTTGCACAAAATTATAAGCAGATTACAT
>CM053400.1:81940324-81962849 GCA_028644305.1 Xerus rutilus | reverse complement strand
ATTTCTGAGACCATTAGAGAGTTAAAGAGCTGATCAAATGTCATACGATGAAGAGGAAGGTCACCAAAAAGGGAACTGTCCCTTAGGCTTCCCGGGGAAGCCACATCAGTGCCAGACCTCAACCTATCCTAACACAGATGGCACTAGCAGAGCTAACAAGCTGCTCTCAAGTTCCTCAAGGATGTCTCCCAGGAGAACAAAAGGTGACTCTTAACAATAGGTAAGAACAAAAGTCAATTTGACTTGCTTCATCTTAAACACCTAGCAAAACCAAGAACACAGCCATTCCTGGGCATTTAAAATAGTTTAAAGATAGCCATCTGTGACATTAAAAACTAAATACTATGTTTACATACCTTGTCTTCTCCAGCCTTGTTATAGGGACTTAACTGTACAGTGAGGCTGAATTACCATGACTTGTTACCACCTCCCTTTCTAGGGCAAAAAGGGCCATCTTTCTATTGGTAATAGTTGGGCTCTCCTTGGCCCCCATTTGCTGCCTCTGGGCTGGGGCAGCAGAACTTGATTATGCAGTACTTGCTATTTAAAGACTTAAACAAATTTCATTACAGAATAGACCAGCCTTGGACTTGTCCATCACGCTGGACTCCCACCAAACTCAAAATTTCTCGGCAGCCCCCCTTCTTTTTCTGCTAATCAGTAATCTCTCCCAAGCTTCTGTTCCTACCCACGGATGATGTTTCTACATTCAAGCAACATGACTGACAACCAGAGGCTCCCAAATCCCTGTGTCTGCCTCCCTGCCTGACCAATACCCGAGCCATCTCCCCCTTGGTGCCCCCAATCCTGCACGAAGCAGCCAGACTGAATCTGCTGTCCTATATCGTCAAAAAGACCGGGATGTTAGGTCAGATCAGGGTCCAAAATGTCCAATTAGGGGGACCAGTCAGCGGCTATGGAGTAGAGCTGCCAGCCAGACACTGAGGGCACCAGTAGACACGCACCCTGTCAATCAGCGGGTTTTCCTGACCTATCCAGGAAGGACTCTGGCCTTCTCTTCCTGCCCCCAAGCCCTCCCCTTCCTGACTGGGCTTTCTTGAAATTCTTTGTGCACTGAAGCCCCAGCGCCATTCCTCCCAGACATACTCTGATGGATGAGAGGATTTGGCCTGAGAGCATGTATTCCAATAAAGTCTTGCTGAGCGGCTTTAATTCATCTCCTCCTGGTAGTCTAGTCTTTACAGAAATTACAAAAATTGGCATATGACACTGGTCAATCTTTAGGTGACATCCTGCAGCTTACAACTACCATTTTTTCATAACAGAGATTGGGGGAAAAAAAGGAAAGAAAAAATGTAAAGACAGGAAAAGACTGAAGTGCTAGTCTTGGCCCCAAAGGAATAAGCTTCCTGAGTGAAGAAAGATCAAATTCCTCCACACAGGCCTAACATCTCTAAGTCAATTCTAATGGCTTCTTATCATAGGAGCCCCAGATATGCTTCTCCTGCTTCTCTGTAGAGAGCCAAGTGGTCAATTTTCCCTTAGAGACTAAGGCCAGCTTTTCTGTTCACACCTCTTACCCTAGACCTCTTGGAGGAATATCTATCTGAACAGGCTATTACCAAAAAGTTTATTCCCCCTCTGAGTTTTGAGCAGACTGGAAGCCTTTTAGACATTAAAAAGGGGCCTCATTCTGAGTCCCTGCCCTCAGCTTACCTATGGAGCAAGATTTAACCTGTTAAAGGAATAGCCCTAAGAATAGTCACACAAAAGAATAAACCTATTTAACAGCCAAGAGCTTACCTCAGTAAGGAGCTTAATATAGTAGCTTTGTTCTCAAAAGTAATAAAAACTAAGATATCATAATTTTTATGCAAGCCTATCAGATTACCAACTAGAGAAAAAAAAAAGAGGAGGAGGTTAAAATGCCTTAGACATGAGGTTTCTGTTCAGAACAGCAGTTTCCCCTAGCTCCTCCCAGATCTTAGCCAGGACTTACATTGAAATGTAAATGGAAGAAGCCTGTAGGCTCAATAGGAAACCAGTCTGAGACTAAAAAAAAAAAGGAAAAAAATGTCTTTTATTTGGCTAGCCTTAACCAAAACTGTATGGAACTTGACTAAAATAGTTACCAGCCATGCCATTTTTTTCTAGGACTCTTGCTTTTTCTTAAAGTTCTATAAAATTTTTGAGCTCATGATTTTAATCCTACACATCTAGGTTAATGTTTTTCTGATCAGTCTTATTTTTATTCAATGGAGTTTTTAAACATCTAATATTGCAATGGAAATTCATCTGCAAAAAGCTACAAGGTCTTTGTTATTGTGTTTTGTGTACACGCTTGTGTTATGTGTTGTATGTCTATATGTGCATATGTCCATATATCATGTACATGATATCAAAAGTGGCATAGATAATGAACACTCATAAATTAAAATCCAAAAAAAAAAATGAATCCAAGAATCTTTAATTCATGTAATTTTAGAAGGTTCAATTTAGATTGGATAAACAAATAAAAGTAAAGATCTTTAAAATTAACTAACAAGTTTCTTGGTGGTCAAAGAACTAACAAAATGTTAATGGCTATAAAATGTCTAATATCCATTGTTTCTAGGACTTTTCTTCAAAAAGGAAGAAATAGTTAATACTGTTCAATACACTTGTCTAATATCTTGGTTTTTATAATAAAAAAATAAGTAAATTAGATTTGACATTGGATTATTCAAATGTGTTTGTTAGTCATATAATTAATTCACAGTTAAAATGCTAACTGTTAAATCTAACATCACATACTTTTAACTCCTTTAAATTTCACAGGGTAACATTTTTGGTGTTTTCATAGATGGTAAATTTTAAAGTTTTAAAATTGCTTTGTCCCCACTAAAAACAAAGTTACTAAGTTTAAAGCCCAATAGGTATAATTCTATATACTTGAATATTGTGTTTTCATAAAATGGTAAACAGATGTGATTCTATATACAAAAGTTTATAGAAGATTTTTGCATATAAAAGTTCAAAAGTTTCAAGTGTTTCAATTAGAGTACTATAAGTAACATGAAGTATTTCTTCTCATTAAAATGGAGTAATTTGGGCTGGGACTGTAGCTCAGCGGTAGAGCACTTGCCTCGCATGCGTGAGGCCCTGGGTTCGATCCTCAGCACCACATACAAAGCAATAAAATAAAGACATTGTGTCCATCAACAACTAAAAAAAAATATTTAAAAAAATGGAGTAATTTGTCTAAATTCAGAAATTTACAAGGATTGTTTTAGAATGTGGACAGAAGTAGGCATTGACAGACGGAAAAGAGAAAACAGAACATTCTAGATATAAAAACTATTTAATAGAAGAAAAAAATGTTTAGGTAAAAAAGTCTTTATGTGATAAAGTAAATAAAGGTTTAAGTAAGTAATAAAAAATTTTCCTTAGAACAATACATATATATATATACACACATATATATATATGTATATATACACACATATATATGTATGACACACATATATATGTATAACTATATACATATATATACATATGTGTGTTATATATATACATATATACATATATGTGTGTTATATATATACATATATATACATATATATGTGTATTGTTATATATATATATGTATGTATATACATATATATATATTTTTAAACAATCTGTCACTATTTAAAACCTATTTAAGGTTTTTCCCTAAGGTCAAATGTTAATATACTGATACAAACCAAGGTTTAATCTATGTTGAAATGGCAAAGATTTCTTAAAACATTAATTTATGAACACATTGTCTGTTCAGTTTTACACTTTAGAGCAACTAATCTCAAATAAATTAAAGTTTATACTACTGTGGCTATACAACAGCTGTTATTTCGGAGTACTGTACTACATTATAGAGTCTAGACTTTAAGAGCTAAACTTGATTAATATAACAAAATCATTGTAATTATGGTGCTATTAGTCCTGTTTTTATATTAGATGTGTTCATATCTTTCAGGTATACAAGTCTTTAAAGTAGAAGGTTTAAAAGAGCACTATATCAAGCTGGTGTTCTACAAACTAAAGTTGTATGGTAATTTTAGACTTAAAAGGATAACAAATTTTATTGAGCATTTATTTAATGTTCAATAAATGAACATTTAATCATTAATGTTCTATAAGCCTGTTATCAAAAAAATAACATTTTATGATACTTTTTACATTGGATAGTTAACTTCAATGTAAAAAGTATCATAAAATGTTATTTTTAAGTAAATGAGGGCCTAATTTATTTAAAATTTAATATTGTGAGACATAAAAACATTTTACTACTTTTCCACACAAAAGTAAATTTAAAAGCCCTCTCAGCCTTTCTTTAATTCATGTTTTAAATGTAATATCATATAGCTGGGTGAGGTGGCAGAAGTTTGTAATCTCAGGAATTACGGAGGCTGAAACAGTAGAATCACGAGTTCAAAGCCAGCCTCAACAATGGCGAGGTGCTAAGCAACTCAATGAGACCCTGTCTCTACATAAAACACAAAATATGTCTGGGGATGTGACCCAGTGGTTGAGTGCCCCTGAGTTTAATCTCCAGTACCAAAATATATATATATAAAATCATATATGTTATACATATTATGTATATATTATAATTATATATAATATATATAATAATATATAATATTATATATAATAATATATAATATATATAATTAATATATATAAATAATATATATATAAATATATAATATATAATATAAATATCATATATAATATATATATTATAATATCATATATAGGACTCATATAATATATATATATAATATATATAGGACTCAGGAAACAATATATGTAAACTTTGTAAAATGATATTTAAGAAACAAAGATCAACTTCAGAACTAGAACACTTTAAGATTTGTGAGGAGCCCTGTCTTACCTGAGATAAGGCTCTGTCCCAGCTTACTACATTTTAAAATAGCTTCAGAGTAGGCCAGACTCCAGTTCATTTAAAGTTGTGTTCAGAAGATTGATTTTGTTATAAAGATTACTAGGATCTCAAACAGAGACTATAATGTATAACTCAGCCAAAATTTGAGATAGTTGTTACACAAACTAAATATGTTTTTACTCTTGTTAATTTTATTTTGTATTTTACTTAAACTCTATGACTATTGTGTGTTAATGTTTTGTAGAGGTACTGCTTCAGGAACACAACCCAGATTAATTTAAGATAAATAAGCCATCAACTACAGGACAGATAGACATTGAAGTCAAAGCCTAGTACCCTAACTTTAAGACCTGTGAGATTGGATAGCTGGGTGTTTAACATCAAGACTTAAAAATTAAAGTTAAATTAAAAGGGCCAAGAAAACCAGTATTTGGCTCTTGTTCTCTGAATCAGCCTGAATCCAGGGAACAAGGGAACTTCTCTAAAGAGCTTTACAACTCTGGGCCACATAACCTCCCGATCAGGGAGATTAATGAGACCACTGGAGAACAGACAGCCAATCAGTGCACGTGCTATGAAGAGGAGGGTCGTTGGAGAAGGCAGACACTCCTCATGCTTCCAAGGGAAGCCTCATGGTCAGTGAGACCTTGACCCATCCTAGCGCAAATGGCACTAGCAGAGCTAAGAAGCTGCTCTCAAGTTCCTCAAGAGTGACTCCCATGGTAACTCAAGTGACTCTTAACAATAGATAGGAACAAAAGTCAGTTTGACCTGCTTCATCTTAAGCACCTAGCAAAAACAGTTAAACCAAAACATAGCTGTTTCTGGGCATTAAAAAAAATAGTTTATGACAATACACTTATATTAGCTCCCAAGAATAAATAAGACTGGAAGCTACAAAGGAAAGATTCTTAGGAAGGAATGTGTGATAACTATCAAGAGACACTGCCAGAGTCAGAAGTTTTTAGTCAGCTTATGGCCTACAGATCTTCCTAACCTACACAGGTAGACTTAATATTTGCGAGTGTAATTATTGAGCCCTAAGTAACAAAATAAGGGAATTTCTACTAAACAGTGGTCATGCCAATAAAAAGATATTTTACAAAATCAGATATTAACTAGCTTAACTACATATTAAAAAGATAGACATCTGTTACATTAAAAATACTATGTTTACATGCCTTGTCCTCTCTAGCTTTGTTAGGGGGACAAATTCTCAGCCCTTATACTTCCAAATGAGAGATTATTCATTGGCTTTACCCGACCGAACTTCTAAATGGGAACTTCAAGCTGCTTGCCACCCTCCTCACATCACCCCTTCTCAGCTCAAAGAAGCCAGATTGGTCGTTGAACCATTTCCTTATAGCAGTAAGGAGTTCCTAAAAATAGAGGGGGGAATGAAGCCAGAATTAGACAGTCAATGTAGATAGGTAAATTTGAGTCAGGTCAGATCATGGAGGCCAATATGGAGAAGTATTGAAATTCTAATGCCTCTAGAGCCCTTCCTCCACCCTTATCACCCCTGCTCCAACAACTTGCTAAGGTAACCTGTCCCAAGGAATTGTTAATTACACCTGGGCCCTTCCCCCTATCTGTTTGCTTTTTAGCCATCCCACCAAACATCCTGGGCCTAGTTATATATACGGGAAGAAGAGAGATAAAGGAAAGAGAGCAGGAGAACAAAGGAAGCCTAAGATATATAAAAAGGCAAAACACATGTACTTCTTGGGATACCAGGACACCAGCTATGGTCCCCTTCTCCCTCCTGGGAGAAGTCTATGTTACCTCTTTTTAAAATAAATCCTGCTTAAATGCTTAAATAAATAAATAAAGGTATTCACCTACAGATTTAAGGAGCAGGGTCCATATCTAGATGTACCTTTGGGCATTAAAGTACCAGTTATACCAGAAGTCATCCTGGTATGAAGGTTATTAGTGGCAAATTAATGTGCTGGATGTTTTAGGGAATATGTTTTGTTCACACTGAAATAGAGACTTCTGTCATCCTTTGTGAGACTCAAGAGGAACTCTCCAGAGTGCCTGCATTTTCTGATATTTTAAAGCTTCAATGGATTTTGTTCAACCACTAATTTAATAGACTGTATATGTGAAATGTGTCAAGGTGATCCTGCTCTTAAGCTGCGTGCTATCCATTTACATCTCTCTGTCTCCTTAGCAGATAGCTTATATCCTTTAGGTTTTGGGAATTTTGAAATTACTTATTTTGGCTAAACCTCTCATTTTGTCATTGAAATACAGGTGGATTCAGTGATAGTAGTTTTCATGCAAAATAAGAATAAATCTTTCTTATCTGTTTTCACCAAACCAGATGATGGGTTCATCATCAAAAACCAATAAACCAATGAATGAAAGAAAGAAAAATAAATCAAAACAAGCAAACAAATCTAGTTCCTAAGAACAGAGGCTCTGGAGACAAACTGCCTGAGTTTGACTCGACTATGTTCTTCACAGGTTGTGTGACCATCCATAACTTACTTATATTCTGTGTCTCATAATCTATAAGCTGCTGCCAATAAAAGTACTTTTCATAGTAAAATTAATGCTATAGCAATTAAGGGCTAATATTTACAAAGTTTTTAGAACATTTTCTTGTATGCAATAAGTGGTAATAGTTTGTATTAAACAAATGTATACAGTAAAATACAGTAATGTGGTACAGAATAACATTTTTAATCAGCAACTTACACAATATATGATGGTGGCCATGCATTAGTAACAAGTTTGAGATGATAATAGGTTAAACAAACCAAGAGCATTCCTAGTCCTATAAAAGCATAGTCCATTCAGTTATGTACAGTACATAACCTTGTTAATGGTAGAGATCTATTAACTAGTTTATCTATTAACTATATTTCTCCTAATTATTTTATCGTATACTCTGACTCATTAAAAAATAAGTTTACTGTAAAACAGTATGCTGACTTACACAGCAGAAACTTTACATCATATGCCTGCTACTTCTCTGATTGCATCAATAGGCCATGTCAGACAATGGACTTTCACCATGTAGGTGTGTGTAATATGCTCTGCAGTGTTCACACATGACAAATGCACTTGATAAGGCTTTTTTCAGGATGTACTCTAGCATTAACCAATGCATGACTATATAATACAAAAAAGTTCCCCCATATATGTACACAGTCTAATAAATAATCATAAAGGGAAGACCATTATAACTATGAAACCACAAATCAAGTCAATAGACAGAACATTGCCACAATGCTAGAAAACAGCCCCTACCTTTACCATGAACTTTACATTAAATTCTTTTTTCCTCTTAAAAAGTTATCTGCAAAATAGTCAAGTATCGGTTATAATTCTTATTTTAATCCTTCTCAATTTATCATTTGCTCAATTTTCTTTTTGATACGTGTATATCTTTAAGAAATATAGTCAATTATTCTTGTTTCTGACATATAAAATATTTTTACATTGTACCTTGCTTAGGTCTGGAGAACTTATTTCAAGTGTATTTTATTTTATTTTTCTTTCTTTCATTTTTATTAAGTACCGAGGATTGAAGTCAGTGGTGCTTTTCCACTGAGAAAAATACCCAAACTTTTTTTTCTAATTTTTAAATTTTGAAACAGTGTCTCACTAAATTGCTCAGGTTAGCCCTTAAATTCCAATCTTACCTCCCAAGTGGCTGGGATTACCAGCATGTATCACCATGCCCAGTTTTGCACTTTATTTTTTTATTGCTATCTATTATTCTATTATATAATGACATTACATATTTGTTTATAAATTGTTATATTATTATTACTCATTTGGGTTATATCCAATTTGACCAAAGATGCTGTGGAATATTTTTTCCATATGAAGCTGAGAATGTGCAGATTTGTAAAGCAATATGCTATGCATATTTTAAGAATGCTCAGCTATTTTTCAATATGAATATCTTCACCAATTTGTACTTTCAAAGCAGATATATGAAAGTAGTAATTTCACCTTTTATTGCTTATTTATTGTTGCATGTAAATTGCTATAAAAATTGATGACTTAAAACAGTAGATTTATCATCTCTTACATTTTCTGTTATACCAGGAATAAAGAAGTAGTCCAATTTATCATTAGATTACAATCAAATATTATTTGCAACTGTAGCCTTGAAAATTTGCCAAGAGTTAGAAAATCTACTTCAAAGATGGTTCACTCATATGACAGATGAAAGGTGGAAACAGCAGTCAGAGGCATTTGCCAATGGTAAGGCAGTTAGTGCTGGCTGCTAGTTATGTAGCTCAGTTCCTGACCATATAGGTTTCTTCAGTGTCCTTGTGAATGGAATGCTGGCTGGCTTACTCCAGACTGAACAACCTGAGAGCAAGGTGGAAACTGTAATACTTTTTATAATCTAGTCCAAAAATGAGAAAAAAATATTTCTGTTGTATGTATTAGTCACATGGGCCTCCTTCATTTAATTTGAAGTGCATATTTAAGTGTGTTAATATCAGGAAGTGAGAATTACTAAGGGCATATTGGAGGCTTGATACCATACTCCACATTCCTTCAACTTTTAGAAAGTTTAGACTTCTAACTTGTTTTTTTTTTCTTTTTTCTTTTTAATTTGAATTTTCTAAATTACTTAAAGAAAATGAACAGTTTTCATGTTTAATGACATTCACATTTTGATCATATTTTGTGAAGTATGCATTTTTAAACTAATTTTTCTCCTTATGTGCAATTATATATTTGATTATGCCATTGTGGTGGCTGCTTCTGAGACCACTGGGCAGTCTTTTAAAAGTGTGACAAGTTTAAAGGCCAGAGGATGAATGTAAATACAAGGATTTCTAAATATGTAACGTGATTCATTTTCTTCCTAGAATTGCAGGGCAAGTCACAGTGGGAAATTCTTGAAAATGGAAGATCATCCCATCTTATTTCTGAATACTATCACTATTTTATATAAGAAAATTACTCAGCAAATGACTTACAAAGTTGATTTTCCTTACTTCCTACAATTACACCCCCTAATTTTCTTCATTTGTGTTACTAAAGCTAGATGTTAATGTGATCATTTGGAGAATGTTTCCCCTGTTTGGAACTATTATGCTCAAGCATTCTAATTCTGAGAGCAATAATTAAATGTTCAGAGACATTCAGAATCCACATATATTTTCCTCATGTAACTAATAATAAAAAATAATACCATGAGACCCTACTTGTACTTTGAGAGAGGAGTGGTAGTACAGCATAGTACAGCAACAAGAGGGAAACTGAGAAGAATGTCATGCTTCTGCAACTTCTATTGGTCTTCAGAATATGCCTAAATATAGGCCTGCAGATGTCACTTCTAGTTGACAGTGAAATTTTGATAAGCACATAAGGTATGTGAATAGAGGAAGGTTAGTGAAGGGCAGCACAGGTCTTTATAAACTAGTACCTTAGATAAGGCTTTCTGTCTCTATCCATGCCAAAGAGGATGACTGGAGTTTCTTCTCAAAAGAGAATTTTTCTTCTTGAAGATAGCATTGCAATGTTTTTTTTTTGTTTGTTTGTTTGTTTTTTTTTTTTTTTTGTGGTACTGGGGATTGAACTCAGGGGCACTCGACCACTGAGCCACATCCCCAGCCCTATTTTGTGTTTTATGTAGAGACAGGGTCTCACTGAGTTGCTCGCTTAGCGCCTCGCCATTGCCGAGGCTGCCTTTGAACTCGCGATTCTCCTGTCTCAGTCTCCCTAAGTGCTGGGATTACAGGCTTGAGCCACTGCGCCCGGCTAGATAGCATTGCAATGTTTAAAACATACTAAGAGCTGCTAGAATGACTCTCCCACTAGGGTTTGGAACAAGATTGACAAACTATACAAATCTGCTGTGGCCATCTCCAAATCTATCAGATCCATGAAAACTTAAGGCTAACTGGTAGTGATGTTTATTTGTATTTCTGTTTAAATATGCAGTATCTGGCAGAATAATGAGTCCAAAACAGGGGCTGGGCTCTGTATTTGCTTATTACAATGAGGATATTACATTTAGTCCAGTGCATGGTTATCCACTGCTATTCTATTAGACCTATATGTCTATGGCAGAGTCCAAGAGAAAGTAGAATTACTCCTACATCTTGAAGACTTTTGTAGTGAGGTTAATACTTGAAACACCCTGAGTAATATAACATTTATTTTCATTTTAGTAGCCAAGCTCTAGGGACTGCCATTTGAATTCCCCATTATAATATTACTTACTAAAGGGAAAACTGTTATGTTTCTGTTAATGCTGAAGATGCATATTTCAACTATACACTGAAAAACAGGAGAAAAAAAGCATGTGGTTTAGAGTGTATAGTCTAGTAGATATGAATTAACACTGGTCCACCTGATCAGTAAAATTGACACCCTGTAGGTGAGTCAATTTGACAAAAAGCTTTTATGAAGAAGTTATAAATTCACCATCATGATTGAATAATTCTTAGATCTGGGTAGCTTTCTTTTCTCCATGCACTGAGAAAAGAAACTCAGTTACTCTGGTTATTGGTTACAAGCCTCTTTGGGAAGTGCTAAATGGAAGATTTATAATAAAGAAAACTTTCTTAAGAGGATATGAGCTTCACTTAAATCAAGGAATTCTAGGGGTATAAAATTATCTTTAGAGTAATTGGATGATTTCTTCTTTGAGGATCACTTCAAACTCTGCACAATATATTTGAATTGCATTTGTCAACATCAAAATCCATAAGTTATTACACAACACTTTTTATTTAGTCTCATTCCAAGGATTCTGTGATTAATTAAAAACTGCCAAGTTGATGTCAAATATCTTGAGCTTCAGATAATTCAATTATGTAGTCAACAAATTCACCTCTCAATTAGGTGACTTCTATGCCCATGGGATCCTTTTGTAATCAAAGGACATTTCCATGCCATGGTATCATACCATGAAAGTCTACTTTTAAGTGGGATTATGCTATTTTATTCCTTAAATAAATTAGGCAATTGAGCCAGGCACAGTGCTTCACACCTGTAAGCCCAGAGGCTTGGGAGGCTGAGGCAGGAAGATTGAGAGTTCAAAGCCAGCCTCAGCTCCAGCGAAGTGTTAGGCAACACAGTGAGACCCCATCTCTAAATAAAATGCAAAAAGTGTTGGGTATGTGGCTCAGTGATTGAGTGCCTCTGAATTCAATCCCTGCACTACCCCCCAAAAAACTGGGCAATTGTAAAGTTTTCAAAATTAGTTGTATTGGTTTGTATTAGCCAAAATAATTATCACAAAACTTTGAAATTTAAAACAATGAAAATTTATTATCTTCCAGTTCTGTGGTTCAAAATCTGAGATGGTTCTCACTGACCTAACACTAAGGTGTCTTCAGGCCTGTATAGCTCTCTGGGAAAGAAAGTCTCCAGAATTTTCTTTCTTTCCTTCCCCTCCTCCTCCTCCTCCTCCTTTTTGGTAACACTTAGATGCTGACCTAATTCTTGGGCTTTTTGTTTCCATTCTCCACCTTCCAATCCAGGTTTATTTCCATTATGACCTTTTTCCTTCTGGTCATATTTCTCTCTCTTACTCTGACTCTCCTGTCTCACTCATTCTCACTAAATAAAGGCTTTTGTGTTTTTGTTGGTACCATCTGGATAATCCAGGGCTATCTCTACATTAAGCTGTTTATTAACAACTTAATTTTCATCTGATACTCTAATTTTCCTTTGCCATGTAGCTTAATATAGTAATTTTCCAAGGATTAGGACATAGACATTCTTGTTGAGCTTATGATTCTGCCCATGACAACAGTGTTAATTGCATACTTATCAATCATTGAATAATTAAATATGAACATATATTTTTAGCCAGATGTATGTATCTGTGAAAAATAACAACACAACTCCTCTTATGATACCTATTAAACAAATATGAAGAAAAAAATCACTGGAAAAGATATAATGAATAACACAGAATTATCAATTGGGTACATGGTCTATGTTAGTAGTGGACACATCTGAGACTGTCACTCTATTTTTCATGTCTAGAACATAACTTGCTTAGTGCCATTTTGTTATTTTGTACATAGAACACCTCCTTGAATATTTCATGTAGCTGAATTACTATTTATTTTAAAGTGGTGTCCTGCTTTTTCCCAAAATACTGAGTTTTAGTTTATGTTTCCCTCAGTCAAGGGTCTTCTTTATTCCCTGTCATTTGCTGTAAGACTGGGCATTGTGCAATCTTATGACATCCATCCACCTTGGTCTTTCCTCAGCTGTTACAGTATGGAGCTAATTAATCCTTTTAAGGCATATTCAAATTATACTGGCCATACCTCTATTATGGTATTAATCCACTGAATCCTATTTCATTCCTTATATTTCTCCTATTAATTAGTTCCTCCATCTCTGGAATGATGAGTCACCTTTCTTGTCACATGACCTAATATCACAGCTCATAGTTAGAAATGGTATAATTTCTGAAAAGAAATGAAGTAATCATATAAATATTTGATATTCAACACAAAACCAGTGCTACAAATTGAGATATAGGACCTAAAATATTAATTGATATAATGAATATATGCGATTACTATTTTTACAGGAATCTTAGAATTTAGATACATTTGCTAATGTAATTGAGAGTAGGGAACATAGATCTCACAGCACAAAAATGTTCTCTGATTTATATCTTTCTCTCAAAGAAGTTCTCTGAGACTTCTGCTGATTATACCTGACATAGGTTAATATCATTTGAGCATTAGAGTTAATGCATTTAAATTCACTTTGAGAAAAATATAATTGTCCTAAAATGCATTTGAACATTTGAACATTTCTGAGTGAGTTATTATTATTCTTCAATTCATATAACTAAGATTTCATTTACTAGTGAAAATTAGAGTTAGGCCAACATTAGGAGGGGAATCTCAAAATTAAAATATTATCATTCAAATTGACATTGTTTTTTTTAAACTAACATTGACCATATTCTGGTTAAACTTTATAAAATTATTTCATAACAAAAATGCATATAAAACATTTAACTTGGTAGAAAAACATGAATAATTTCTAAATTATTATTAACTTCTAAATTATTATTATTTTGATTTCCAATAATTTTAATTCTGAATTATCAATCATTTAACTTGCCAAAGTAGTAATTGCTATTCAAAGGGCAAAAAATTATTATTTCCCAAGGAAAATAAGGAATAATATTTAATATTTAATATTTCATTAAATATTTTAGGGAATACCTCTGCCACTTTAGTTCAAATTCCATTTGTATAATCTGAAATATACAATACTGTATCTTTATAAAAAAGAAAGAAATATTTATTGACCTAAAATTAGCTATTGCACCTCTAGTTTTCTTTGTTGAATATAGAAAGGTGGAAGGAACTCCCACCCTTACAATGAACAGGATTTGGGGCACCACAAGCTGGGCCACTCGCTTTCCTTCAGCAAGGCCAGAGTGTAATTGTCACAGTTCTTATTATTTGTTGTGCTGGGGCATGCTTCAAGACTCCACTCAAAGGTTAAAACACTTGAGAGCAACCACAATTAGTGATTTTTAGAATCATTATTTAGCAAGTAATTCCAAAAATACTCCTCAAACACATTCTGTGTACCAGTTCTGTGCTATATCAGGGTTCTACAGAGGACTAGGAACACCTGCCCTCATGTACTGGCTGGTTACCACTGGCCTCGGATCCAGGAGTGTGGGGGGACCCAGCTAGCAGGCACTCCCAGGAGGCTCTCAGAGGGGAGACTGTGCTGAGTGTCCCCCAAAGTGTAAACCAGCATCAGGGGAGCAATTGATGGTGTAAGAAGAGAGAGAATCGACAGGGACTTTTTCAAGAGGCTAGACAGGAGCAAGGACATTTCTTCCTAGAAGCAGAATGCAGGGGCATCCATCTTGCCAATGAAGTATAGAAGGAAGAACAGGAAATTGAGCAGAGGATAACTGGAAATGAGTTTCAGAGGAAATGTATTAGGTTTGAAGTGGAGAGAAGAAATTAAAAAGAAAAAAAATCAGGTAGAAGAGAGATGTAAAAAAAGGATAAGGGAGTATAATTTTAAACTGAGCTCCTGCATGTTTTTCCATGCCTGTCACTCTCCAAGCCAGTCTTTTCTTTCAGGCCTGTCACTTTAAAATTTCTGGGCAATCTGTAAATCTTAAAGTTATTGTGAATGCGCCCACTTTTAAAAATTACCTTGAGAATTGTTAATTGGCTCACCAATAAATAGATTCGGTGAAAAAGATCTGTGACATTTTAAGAAAACTATAATTTAAGGGACTTTCCAATGTTATCCATCTATCAGATAATGGAGACCAGGACAGAAGGTTCCTGAGAATGACCAGATTGATATCCTCTCCACATTCTTTCTCATACCCACCTCTCACCACGATTCCTCTAAAAGAAGAGCCAGGAACACCCAAAACACATCTCTCTCTCAAGATGGTACACATTTTCCCCCAAGTATGTACTCTTCATCTTCCTTAAGAAGTCTCTGTGCCTCTACTGACGCCATGCTTGAATTCCTTTCCATCATATGTGAAAGACTCTACTGGGTTCTGAGTGGAGTTCCCTCTTTCTCTAAGGAACTCCTTTGGAACCTATTCAGGAGCTATCTCTTCTTTGGTGACAGGTTCATCTGGCTTGCTGTGAGAACCCCTGAAGATACCCTAGGTCAGAAGTCTGGTTGGATGGTATAGCCAAGGGATTTTCTCCTATTGATCTTAGAAAGTATAGACTGGATGGGTTTTGGTGGGGCTGGCTAGAATTTGTCAGGTGAGTATTCCTGGGTATGAAGCTCATTAAGTTTGTTATGGTGCCTTCTAACAGGCTAAACAAGGAAGGAAAGACAAGGGGGGCATGTAGTCAAGGGTCAGAATCTTGGAGGCACCCAGTGGGGTGGGATGTTGCTGGAGTGGGCCAGAAGAAGAGTGATTTAAAGGCCAGAATGTAAAGTGAAGTGGCCAGAGTGGGACATGGGCAGAGAAAAGGTATGACCAAAGGGCTGGGAAGCTGAGGCATACAGTAACTACCATTGATGCTGAGGGCTGGACAGAGCATGAACTGGTTGCTAAAGTCTGAATAGTGGGAGGTAGAGATGCTAAAAGCAAGAGAATGGCTAGGGGAGCGGCTATGTCCTCAGAGCTCTAGAGGGGGAGAAGAAATGTTTAGAAGCAGCTATAGAGCAACTGGGCCCTGGATAGGATGGGGTGGGAAGAGCTGACACACTAAGGGTGGAAGAAGGGGTGGGCATAGATTCTGCTTGGCAGCCGTGGCCAAGCCATAGACATGTTGGTGCTTTCAGTTCTGGTCCTTTCTGAGGCTTCTCTCCTTGGTTTATAGATGGCACCTTTTCCTTAGTCTTCACACAATCTTCCCTCTGTGCCCATATATTCTGTATATGAGGGTTTAAGGAATGTGCCTTATGACTGGGGCTAGTTTCTGTGACTTAGCAAGATGGTCAGTCTTTCAGGGTTTGGGGCAATAATCTAAGCAGCTATCACTGCTTAGGCTCAAGCCTGCAGGGAACACATCAGCTGGCCTGTCTAAGATGACAATGGAATCACCCACTCAAAGATGCTACCCTTCCCATAGCTTCCCAGAACCCATCTGAGAGAACAACCAACCAGACAGCAGGACCCTTTCTCAATAATAAATAAATAAATAAATAGAAAGGGCTAGGAATGTAGCTCAGAGGTATACTGCCTCTGGGTTCAACACCCAGCACCAAAAACAAAGAGTAAAATCAGTAGCTCAGTGATAGAATGCTCCTGGGTTCAATCTCCAGTACAAAAACAACAACTATAATAATAATTAATTAATTTTAAAAATAAAAAGCTTTAAAAAACGAAAAGGATCTAAACTAACTTCATGACTTCTGCACTTATTAAAAATTTGTAGTTACAGAGTAATTGAGCCAAACTCTCGGCAAAGACACTGCTTAAACAAAAGAGACAGTGCTTCCACATACTCATTCCCACACACCCAACTGAGGTAGATACAATCACAACATGTTAGAATACTGGGATTTGGTGGGTAGGGGTGCTGCAGAAATTGGAGAGGGTTTTTAAGCTCTTATTTGTTATTCCTCCACAAACCTTGTCAATCACACAGAGCAGATTGGAAAGATGTCTGAGCTCCGTCATTTATAAAGCAGACCTTGAAGGGAATGTCAGGCATATAGGAGGAGCAAATAACTACTAAATACTTCCCCTGTAATTCTACTAAAGTCAATGTATGGAAGAAATTGTGATGCTGCTAGCTTTAGTGCACTGGTAAACACTGATTTCAACTGAGGAGCAGCCATGAAGAAGGAGGGATAGTTTACCTTTGAAATAAGCACTGAACCTCAAACTTTAAACAAGTAAATGAAAGGATAACTGAGTACCAGCATGCACAATGCCAGAGACATTGTACATATCTGGTATCTAGTCTTAAAGAGCAGAAGAGATGCTGTATTAATCCCACACCACCACCATGCCAGATAAATCACAATGACAGCAGCATCCACCTAGAAGGAGGCCAAAAGAGGAAGAAGAACACACAACAGGACTGCCTCTGAATTACAGCACACAAGGAAACAAAAATTCAGAATCAAATAAGTTGTTCTATGATCAAGTACCAAACAACCTAGATGCAAGTTATTTGTAAGTCTGAAGACAACAGATGGTGCATTGAAGGTAGCCATGAAAAAATGAGTCTCAAATGCATCCCATGTTCTAAACTAATGAATAAAACTTCCTGCACTGAAGGCTGAACAGCAGCAACACTTGTGATCATTCTGTGGCATAGAACTGTTAAGTTTTACTCTTTTTATTCTATACAATATGTCAGTTTTTGTAAAAATTTATAAGGCACTCAAAATGACAAAAAGAAAAAGAAAAAAAAGCAAGAAAGAAAATATACAAAAACACTTCCAAGAAAAAAATGATCATCATAAGCAGACTCAGATATGACAAGAAGGAGTTTAAAATAACTATGACTAATATATTTAAGATGTAAATGTTATTATGGCATAGGAGGATAATGTCCAAGATCAGATGGTAATTTCAGCTAAGAGTTGGAAATTGTAAGAGTAATATAATAAAAGTAATGGAAATTAACAATACATAATGGAGAGGAAAAACATCACTAAGCTCTCAGTATAATCTAGACAACAATAGAATCTGTGAGCCTAATGACAATTCAATGGAAATTTCCCAAGCTAAAACACAGAAAAAAAAATAGTGGGGAAAAACATAGGCACATCCAACAGCCATGGAGCAATATTAAATATTCTAATGTATGGGTAATTATAGTCTGAGAAGCAGAAAGAAAGCGAAAGAGGTATTTGAAAAAAGAATGCCTGAAAATTTTCCAAAATTATTACTGTTCTGCTCTAGTCCAAAACCTTGACTGATTCTTCAGACCTAACCATAGGCAATTACAAAAGCTTTACTTTATAGGCAGGAGAGTAGAGATTGCCCACCCTACCACATCAGACTTCTAGAATAGCCAGAACCCTACACACTCTGAAGAAATTTGTAGTCTAGAACTCGGGTTCTCCTATCCATACTCTTTTGCAGATCTGTATTACTAACCCATATGCCTCTGTTTCGGAAATCTCTTAATATGGGAAGGCTGAAGACACTTTTTTTTCACTCTGACTCAATACTTAGTACTTTTCTACTCCCAGTCTAACTCTCCCCTCCTCTTCTCCCTGGCATCTAGGTCCATAAAACTGCAGGGCCCTTTCTTTCAGGGCTTCCTCAGCACTGACAACTCCGAGTCTATGTTTATCTCCTTGACCCATAATTGACATGCTATTCCATTGGAGAAAATGGAACAGGGGAGAGTCAGCACTTTATAATATTGGAGTAAGTGATTAAAGGCTCAGTTGTTACTTCTATTTTGGTTGTTACTTTAATCAGCTACTCCAAGAAGTGGAGTTCTTTTCTTTCTAGTTCAGCTAAGCTTAACACAAATACCAGACACCAAAACGTGTTTCAAGAAAATTCAAGCACACCAGGAAGGATAAAACAAAGAAGAGCAAAGATATATAACCAGACCTAGGCATTTTATATTGAAACTGCTGAACACAAAGGCAAAAGACCTTAAAGGCAGGAAGAGAAAAAATAAATCTTATGTAGGGATTAATCAAAGAAGTATCTCATACATTTTGTCAGAATCCATGGCATTTTAAAAGTTTTAAAGAAAACAAAGCAAAAGCAAGCACTTGTCTATTTGCAGTTTCAAACCCAATGGCACAGACTTTCAAAAATAAAAGCAAAATAAAGAAATTCTCAAACAAAAATAGAAAATCCATGACACCAGTCCCTGTGTACCACAAATGTTGAAGAAAACTCTCCAGTAAAGAGAATATGAATCCACAATAAAAAGCAAATTTGGTTGGAAAAAAACTAAAAGAAGGTAAAATTTAATTCAAACTTCTACTTTTAATTGCTTTAAATAACTCTTTAAAAAAATAATACTATATCCTGCATAAATTTAAGGAGATGAGAATAATAACACAAAGAATGAGGTGAGGAGTTAGGAATATAATGTTGTAAAGTTATTTTGCTCTATGTCAAGTAGGATAATATATTTTAAATTTGGACATTGATAATTTCTAGATGTATATTATACACCATAGGCAATTTAGAAATCATTTCTCATTAGACATAAATAATAAGTCAACACAGAAGATAAAAAGGAATTGTAGTAAACCCTCAGTGATCACAAGAGAAGTAAAAGAAGAAAATTAAAAAATAAATAGGAAATATCTACAATAATTATGTATTTTAATCTAAACTTCTAATTACTTCAAATGTACAAGATCAAACTAAAAACTAAATGGACAAATTTTCTTAAAAGCAATGCAAAAAGAGAGTGAAAGCAAATGCTGTGACCCATACATGTTCTTTGAACATAAAGGTATGTTACTGACAACAGAGCTTCTAAATATAAGAAATAAAAACTGATAGAAACTAAAATCCAATAGTTATATTTGGACAAATCAAAACTATTCTCTCTCATTGACAACAAATTGATGAGTATATAGAAGATAATCAGTGAACTAAACAATAAAAATTTATAAAAAATATAAAACTCCAGCAATATCTGAGCAAATTTCCTTCTAAGTTTATGTGTGTATTTCTCCCCAGAAGACAATGTTTTGAGCTGTAAGATTAAGCACAAAATTTAAATCCCATTGTTTCAAAACTCTGTGTGTGTGTGTTTCATGTTATTTTTATATTATTAATATGTTATTATTGTGTGTGTTTCATGTTGCTTTTTGAAATACTCATAATTCAGAGAAATTTTGAGGTTACTCATAAAATATCCATTTTGATGAATTCCTTCATGAATCAATTTAGCTAAATGTAATACAAATATA
Organism: Xerus rutilus; assembly: GCA_028644305.1. NCBI lineage: Eukaryota > Metazoa > Chordata > Mammalia > Rodentia > Sciuridae > Xerus > Xerus rutilus. Next base: position 81,942,631 of record CM053400.1, on the reverse strand, counting down.
TACGTGTATATATATAAATTTCATATGTACATAAATGTATACAGACAGAAAAATATGTGAAAGGACATGTATAGATTGTAAAATTGAGAGAGCATGGAAATCATTGTTTTTCTAATACAATTACCATGAAGAAAATATTACAAAATATGCATTAAAATTTTGTATAAATTGCAATCTTCGATAGGTACATCATTTTTTATGACTCAATATGTAAAGATACTTCACAGAAATAAAGAAACAAATTATCAAATATTTCTTGATTTTTCTATAACTTTTTATAGGGCAGAAATAATCATTTCCAACTTCTTAGCTTTAGCTTTTTAAAACGCTTTTCCTTTGTATAAGGTCAACATGTCAACTTATATTTTATTCTGTTTATTTAGACTCAATTTGTAGAAATATCATACTTTATTAATTCTAACAAGTCAAGTTCATGTTTATTTGTAAAATTTCAAGAATTTTAAAATAGTCTCTTTAATTTTTAATTCTCTCCTTTTTTCTTAATATGACATGTAAAAACACATTCAATTTAAATAATGATTAAGCAGAATGACTAAAGAATATTATATACTTTCATAATAGTAATTATATGAGGCCTAAAATTTAGTTTCCTCATACATTGTTACATTCAACCTCAGAATACCAGGTTGCACTGGAAAACCATTCATCCCAATTATTAATTTTAATTATAAGTGAAATTCAGTTTCTTGGTTGGAATGTTTAAGAAATAGACAACTGGTTTACATCTGTTGCAACACTTTTTTTCAATATTTTAAATTTTATTATTTAATTTGTTCTAATTAGTTATACTTGACAGTATAATGCCTTTTGACACATTGTACACAAATGGAGCATAACTTTTCCTTCCTCTGGCTGAACATAGTGTAGAGTCACACCCATATTGTAATTATACATGTATATAGGGTAATAATTTCCATCTCATTTCACCGTCCTTCCCATCCCCACACACCCTACCCTTCCTACCTTTCCCTCACTCCTCTTGGCAAAATCCAAATTTCCTTCCTTGTTCTTTATCCCCCTATTATGGATCAGCACCTGCTTATCAGAGAAAATATTCAGCCTTCTGTCTTTTGGGTTTAGCTTTTTTATCTTAAGATGATATTCTCCAGCTGTATCCGTTTACCCACAATGCCATAATTTCGTTCTTCAAGGCTAATATTCCATTTTATATATGTACTACATTTTTTTTATCCATTCATCTGTTGAAGGGCATCAGATTGGTTTCATATTTTAGCTTTTGTGAATTGAGCTTCTATAAACATTGTCTTGTTCCAGTTTTTAGAAGGAATGGTTCAATTTTTTTCCATTTAAGATTGGCCTTGGGCTTAGTATAGATAGTTTTTACAGTGCTGAAGTATATTCCTACTATTTCTAGTTTATCTGGTGTTTTAAACATGAAGGAGTGCTGTATTTTGTCAAATGCTTTTTCTGCATTTATTGAGATGACCATATGATTCTTGTCTTTAAGTCTATTGATGTGATGAACTACATTTACTGATTTCCATATGTTGAATCAACTTTGCATCCCTGGGATGAAATCCAATTGATCGTGGTGCACTATTTTTTTAATATGTTTTTCCATGCAATTTGCTAGAAATTTATTAAGAATTTTTGTGTCTATGTTCATCAGAGATATTGGTCTGAAGTTTACTTTCCTTGAAACGTCTTTGTCTAGCTTTGGTATCAGGGGATACTAGCCTCATAGAATGAGTTTGAAAGGGTTCCCTCCCTTTCTAGTTCATGGAATAATTTGAGGAGTATCGGTGTTAGTTCTTCTTTTGAAGTCTGGTAGAACTCAGCTGAGAATCTGTCCTGTCCTAGGCTTTTTGTGGTTGATAAGCTTTTGATGGCATCTTCTATTTCATTGCTTGAAATTGATCTGTTTAAGTTGTGTATGTCCTCCTGATCTGGGTAGATCATATGTCTCTAGAAATTTGTTGATGTCTTTAAGTTTTTCTATTTTATTAGAGTAAAATTTTTCAAAATAATTTCTAATTATCTTCTGTATTTCAGTAGTGTCCATCATGATATTTCCTTTTTCATGATGAATTTCAGTGATTTGAGTTTTCTCTCTCTCTTCATTATTGTAGTTAAGGGTTTATTTATCAATTTTAATTTTTTTAAAGAACAAGCTTTTCATTTTCAATTCTTTTGTTTTAATTTTATTGATTTCAGCTCTGATTTTAATTATTTCCTGTCTTCTACTGCTTTTGGTATTGATTTGTTCTTCTTTTATAGGCTTTGAAATATACTGTTAGATCATTTATTTGTTGACTTTTTATTCTT
>CM053400.1:81911101-81939824 GCA_028644305.1 Xerus rutilus | reverse complement strand
AAAATCACAGGACTTCATTTTTTATTGCGGAATAGCATTACATTGTATACATGTACCACATTTTCGGTTCCCATTCATTTGTTGATGGCCACTTATTTTGCTTCCATGTCTTTGCTATTGAGAATAGTGCTGCACAGAGTATGAAAATGCAGAGGTCTCTGACAGACTGTTTTCAATCCTATTGCATATATATTTAGGAGTTGGATTGCTGTACAGTATGATAGTTTTATTCTTCATTTTTGAAGAATAGACTTACCATTTTCCATAATACATGCACCAATTTACATTCACATTAACAATGTGCAAAGATTTTCTTTTCTCCACATCCTGACCAGCACTTATTATCTTTAGTCTTTTTGATAACAGCCATTCTTTTTTGGTGAGGTGACTTTGTAATAATGATTTGCTTTTCTCTGATTAGTGATATTGAGATTTGTTTATGTACCTGCTCCCTGTTTGTATGCCTCTTATAATAAATGCCTATTTATATCTAATGTCCATTTTTAATTGGGTTATATTTGATATGGAGTTTTTGATTTCATTATACTTTCTGGATATCAATCCCTTGTCGTGTGTATAGTTCGCAAATATTTTCTCCCACTCTGTTGATCTTCTCTGAACTTTGTTGATAGATTTCTTTCCTCTGTGGAAACGTTTTAGTTTGATGTAGTCCCACTTGTCTATTTTTCCTTTTCTTTCCTGTGCTTTTGGAGTCTTGTCCAAATATCATAAGAGCTCTCACTACCCTGTAATAAGAAAAATAATAAGACTACTTAAATTGAAATTGAGAAGGAAAGATTTGAACCATAATTTAAATAAAGAATAATTTTACCTGTAAACATACATATTTAAATTACTTAAGAAATAACAACATCAACTATGGATTTTTTTTAATACATGCCTTCAATTTTCCTGAATAAATGAGCGGCATTGGTGGGGCCATATGGCAATTATATGTTCACATTTCAAAGAAACTAAAAGCTTTTTTCCCAAAATATGCTATATTTCATCCATAATAACAATATGTGAAAATTGTGATTGCTTCATATCCTTACTAGTAATTGCTATTGTCATTTTGGAGCCATTGTAATATGTGCTGTATCTTCAGTTTTGGATTTGCTTTTTTTCCCCTAATAACCAATGATCAGTGCCTTTTTGCGTGTTATATAGTTAAAATTCATTTCCTTAGAAAATGTTCAAATCATTTTTCCTATTTTTAAATTCTTATTCATTTATTAGAGTGTAGTGAGAACTCTTTCATATATTGAATGTACAAACTATCAGTTATATATTATGCAAATTTTTATATGCTATTTCTTTTCATTTTCTTAAGAGTCTTTCCAAGAGCAGATGTTTTAATATATTTAAAGTCTTACTTATCAATTCATATTACCTTCCATCCTTAAAAACAAACTGAAATTTCACCCAGTTCTGCTTTAATCCTTATGGAATCTTATGGGATAGCAAATTGCTTTGAAGCCTAGCAACAACAATAGTCAAATGTCTCTTATCTAAAAAATTGGGTAATCAAAAATAATCATGCATTAACATTTTGGTATTGTAGCTGAAAAATTTGCCTCTGCATCTATTGAATATTTTTTTTATTTATTATTTTTTGAATGTTAATGGGCTTTCAATCTGTGTAACACCAAAACCAGTGGCTTTATAAGCTAACCTATTGAATACTGTTGAAAATTGATACATATACATTATCTCATTTTATTTTGGTTCATAACATAGGTATTGACAAATCTAAGTCATTTATCTTTGAAGGCAAATGTCTTATTGGGTTAGGAGCTATATCAGTGGTTTTCTAAGCGTGTTCCCTGGACATTCAAGTGTATTACACAGAAACTTGCCATAAATGCAAATTTCTGAACTTCATTATACTGATATTGAGTGAGAAACTCTGCCCAGAAGTCAGCATTTCACCCAGTACTCCTTTTGATTCCTTCTCAGGCTTGAATATAACCCACCTAGTTACATTTGTTTCTCTTCTGTAAATCATCTATATATTGTTTTTTATCCTTTCTATATATTGTTTCTATATAGAAATCTATATATTGTTTTTTATCCAATCAGGTTTGATTGAAAGAATTATTTTTTCCTATGGGGAAGGTAAATTTTTGACATTAAATAATATATGATATACACTATTTTCTTATAGTATGTTATACTCTACTGGAATTTACTTGCATATTTTTATTTCTGAAAACTCATCTTGACTTGTTACTAACAAAATATTTTGATCTATTTCTCTTGAACAAATGATGAATAAATATATATCATATGTACTGTCAGTTTGGAGGATATGAAGTAAAATTACAAAATCATTTTTAAGTCTGATTTGTTTTTTAAAAACTAATTTTAATGCAAAAAAATATAAAATGCTGAAAAAGAAAAAATGAAATTGAAAAACATTCTTTGTTAATGTCATAATTTAATTTTTATTTTTCTTCTATGTATTATTCTATAATACTTCTGGTTAAATTGGACTTCTCATGTTATGTCTATATATGGAGAATATAAAAATTGTTTCCATGGCACTGGTAAACATTTTCAGCAAATAGTAGTTTTGAAGGTACTTCTTTTTTGTTTTTTGGGGGGAAGTTATTTCATTAAATACAAGGACTATTATATTTATTTTTCCTTGGAAAGAATTCAAAGAACAAAAGTAAAGATCAGATTAAAACTAAAGTAGATGGAACTTTTCTCTGAGATGCTATACCTACAAGAGTTCTTTTATATACTGCGGTATAAAATTAATCACTTAAAACTAAATCAAACCAACTGTTTCTAGGTATTGTTTATATTTCAAGGATATTGTTTTCCCATGAATAAAATACATACATTCACATTTGCCTTCATAATTATTTACTTCATAGGTTTTAATGCTATTTTTTAAAACTTGAGTAAGGAAATCAGACTTTTACACTATAAATACTACAGATCATTTAATTTTTTATGTTTCCATTTTTTTAATACATGAATGAAATTTGCTATTAAATTGTATGTTTATCTTTATTTTATCAACAAATATTTATTATATTTTCAAATAAATAGTAGTAGTGAAGCAGGGCATTAAAAGTAGACTAATTAAACAGGTTGCAGTGGCACACATCTGTAATCCCAGCAGCTTGGGAGGCTGAGGCAGGAGGATCATGAGTTCAAAGCCAGTCTCAGCAAAAGCAAGGAATTAAGCAACTCAGTGAGACCCTGACTCTAATTAAAATACCAAAAAAATAGGGCTGGGGATGTGACTCAGTGGTCGAGTGCCCTGAGTTCAATTCCTGGTACCCCCCCAATAAAAACATTGATCTTGGTCTCATGATATTTAAAATGTAAGGGAAGCATTTGTTTTTGAAACATTACAATTTTATATATGTGTAAGTTTGTTTTCTAATAGCTATATAGATGACTGTTAAATATTTCATATAATATACATATTAAAGTAAACCCATGAATTTATCAAGGTTGACATTATATCCAAGATCTCATAGGGAAAATCTGCAGCATATGTAACTAGAATGTAAAATCCTGCTTTATTTAAGAGACCCACGTTAAGCAACATAAACCCAGTAATTATTTGAAATGTATCCATCTTTCTGTGCTTTCTGTTTCCTATTTTTCTGATATCATGTTTCGAGTCTTGACTATACTGTCATCTTCTTTTTTCCATATTTTCCTAGACTTTTTACTAAATTGTTCATGGTTATCTTTCCAACTGCTTATCTGCTGGATTACATCTGCTCATTTCCTTTATTGTGGAAAGCATGATACTTATACTCATCTCTGTAATATCCATATTTTGTCAGGAAGAACAATATTACTTTAATTCTTTCAATATTTTTTCTGGGAAACTTCGAACTTTCTTTATTCTTTAAAAAAACTATCAACTTTAATAAAACCATGTTTCTTTAAATTGAAAAAACATGACCACTAAAATCATAAACAATGTGGATGCTCAAAATAACAACAGCATTACATCCTTGGAATCCTATTTAATCCTAAGTTTTATAATCAAATGTATCACTGAATATATAAACATATAAGCATATAAAAATATGAAATACTAACATGAAAATATTATGTAGCTTGACTTACTCATGATAATTTAGAAATTAATAATACAGAGTAAAAATGAGTTCATTTTGTTAAGATGACTTGGAATTTAAATGAATTATCTAAGATGAAACTTAGACAACTATGTTATGTTGTCATAACATAGTTATGACGACTAATTTAATTATGTTATTTTGAAGGCCTATAAATATCCATACTTAAAAAAATTAAACAGAACAAGTAAGTTACCAGGAATTTATCTTAAATAGACATACAAAAATTCTCAATCTTAATTATGATTGAGGAAAATGCAATATATAACTACAATGAATATAATTTTTATTCACTATGTTGAAGAAAGATATAGTTTGATAGTAGCAAATCTCTGCATATAATACATAGTTAAAACACTGTAAAACACTGGCATGTAAAAGTTTTAAACTATGTTTGAATACAGTCAAGCATTATCTTAGAGAGTTGAATATAGAATGTATAGCTCCTTATTCCAGTTTTGTGTATAGTCATAAAATACATATATATACCCAAAATTTAAATCAATTCACATTAACAATGTTCATAACAGTACATATTCAGAAACCTACCAATGACTAACAGTGTGAGAATGGATAAATTTCAGGACCAGAGCTAATATGTTGGAGGATTGGGCCTACATTTTCTTCAAGCATGTGCAGGGTCTCTGGTCTAGTTCCTAGGTCTTTAATCCACTTTGAGTTGAGTTTTGCGCAAGGTGAGAAAAAGGGGTTAAATTTTATTCTACTACAGATGGATTTCTAATTTTTCCATTTGTTGAAGAGGCTAACTTTTTCTCAAATGTATGTTTTTGGTGCCTTTGTCTAGTATGAAGTAATTGTATTTGTGTGAGTTTGTTTCTGTGACTTCTGTTCCATTGGTCTTCTTGCTTATTTTGGTGCCAGTACCATGCTGCTTTTTTACTATAGCTCTATAGTATAATTTAAGGCCTGGGATTGTGATGGCTTCTGCTTTGCTTTTCTTGCTATATACTTTTACAAATACACCATAGTGAATCTCACCATCATGTACATCCACAATAGTGGGGTACTATTTTTAATAATATATATTCCATGCTTATATAATTACATCAAAATGAATTCTGTTGTCATGGATAACATAAAAGAACCAATAAAAAAAATTCAGGCCCAGTATACCTACAATCTTTTACAGAAAGACAAAGTTAACTTCTGTCTTCTGGCACTTAGAATAAGGAGTCATCAAAATAATTCAAGCTAATTAGTAATATAAACAATATGTATTTTATAATTTCAGACTTTTTAGTAGTGTGAATGATATTATGGTGGCAAAATCTTTAAAATAAGAGTATGTTATGCAAAGATTAAAACAATCCAGATAAAGATGTTGAAAATGTGTTAAAGAATAAAAAGAATTAAATAAAATAACATGGATAGTGATTAAGTTAAAGAATAAAATTTAAACTAAAATTAAGTAGTTGATCATGGTGGTGAAAAATTTAAAAGTAATTCTAATTCTTAGATATTTGAATTATGCAATAACATGTACTCTAATTGCAATCACTTGCTCAGAGTTAAGGCTTCTGTACAAAGTATAAGTGTACAAATTTATTAAAGAAATAAATACATAATTTATAGATTAATAATTCAATTACAAATTTTATATCTGCTATTAATCAATTCCTACTGGATTATTGACTAAAGTCTACATCAAGAGACACTCAAGTAATTTTTTTTCTGCTTTTGTGGTCTTCATTCTTGATCTGCATTACATTTCTAGACTGATAGAATGTTTTAGATGGACACATTCACTCTCTTGACAAGTTTACTTGATATTCAGTCTTACGCAATTTTTGCCCTTAAAACAGATTTTTTTAGGAAGTATGGAGAAGAGGCAGGAATATGATAAAGATGATGTTGTATGTAATTACCAGTTGATTACTGGAATGAATTTCTAGACGAAGTTGAGAAATGTGCTGGAAAAAGAAAGCCTTCATACAAAGGCCACTTCACTTTGTTTATGCATATCCCCAGTTTTTCTACACTTATTAAAGATCTGTGGCATCATAGAGCTATTGAACATCTAAACCGGAGATTTAGTCTAGTAAATTTTCCCCCATTTTTCCATTTATATGGATCTGAAGATCATTTTGTGAAAAACTTGTGGTGGATCATTATTACAAGACTCAATAAAATTGAATATAAACTAGTATTGATGAATATTGTTAACCTCTGAAACTGAACAAAAAAAACCCTATAATTTTTGAAGATATAGCATGGATAATTCTGAAATATCAGAGGAACTTTCATAATCACATATATGTTTCTACATTGTACTTTACACATGATACTTGAAAATCATCATCAGCCAGCCATTCATTATCATATTCAAAGGGAAGCTTCCTGAAGAATTCTATAATTTTTCTCAAGGCAGAGTGTAATTGAACTTTACCATTAATGTAATGGACAAATGGTAATTTTAATTCTCTTTTTTTTCTACTTTCATCATTCTAGATGGTTGGCCCTGCTTCTCTCTAGAAAAATTCTTCCTTTGGGATTTTAAAATAACGTAAAATATCATTTTGAGTTTTTCTGTTACATCTTTAGATATTTCCTCCTAGTATCTTGTCAATGTCTCCTCTTCTATACAATTAATTATTAGAGGTTTTATAAGATTTGCACTATTATTTATTTTTCTTTTCAGTCTGCATCCACTCTCATTTATTAAAAAATAATCTATTTCAAAAATAATCTATTTGTATGAGACTTCATAATTACATATCCAATTAAGATTATTTCATGGTCTGTGCAACATGCTATTGATATCCACTTTGAAATTTCTCAAAGCACTTCCCGTTTAATAGTATTTTACCCTCTAAAATGTGCATACTTTCTGTGTCTCCTAAATAAAGAGATTAGACAAGGGATTGCTCAAATTTCTTAATCCCAAACTGGAATTATTAATAATTCTTTGTCTTATTTCTCATAAATCCTATTACAAGCCCAGCTAGTTGTCTTTCAAATCTACCATCTTCTTCCCCACTATCAATGGACATCATTTCTCTTATAGACTATTGTACTATTTGCTTAACTGATATTTCAACATCTGCTTTTAGTTCTTTATGATTCATTTTTTAATTTTCTGTTACGATCACCTTTCATCTCTTTCTAACAATTTCATTTTAGTATTTATTTTTTGAAATGATTTTTGTCTTCTAGTTAGTTTATTTTAATTTAATATGTAAAAACAATAATTATACATGTTAATGAGGTGATTTGTAATGCTGTGATATATATGCACATCATTTAATATTTAAATTAGGTTAAACACATTGGTCCTCATCATTTTTTCATGGTGAAAAAGAAACTCAACATCCTTTTTCGAATTTTTTGAAATGTATCAATGTTCTTCCTACTGAGAATAGCATACCAGATCTTGCTCTGATCTAACTTCAACTTAATATTCATCAATCAACTAATAAAAATGTAAATCTGTGTCCTGATATATATTACAATATACACTACAATTCTGATATCTATTATAACTCAGTGGTTTCTTCTTGATATTTGAACAAATCTCAGATCTAACCAGAAATATTTTACAAGGCTATCTTTATATCTTCCTACATTCCTGTTATCATTTTTGTCATCTTAAATTGCCTTAGGTTAGGCATATTGACCTTCACTCTGTTCCTTTACCTGCCACAGTAACTTCAAGCTTTAGGCCAATTTTTTCTCTATATGAAAATATGTTTCCCCTACTGTTTGTTTATATTTGTGTTTCCCTAAGGGCACAGACTTATTCAGATTTCTCTATCAATCAGTTATTCAGAATGCTAAAACTCAGTTCTTAATAATCATCAAAATATAATTTATTGCATTATAAATATATATTATATGTAATATTTGGAAACTTCACTTTAACAGAATATCTTAAACTGTCTTGTTCTCCATCATACTGTGAGTATAGTGCCTGAAAAATTATAGGTATTAAATGAATGATACTTGAATAAATAAATATATAAACCAAAAATAAACCTATATATTAGAAAGAATCAAAAGTATTTAACTGAAGAGGAAAACATAGTAATCAGTTTAAAATTTTATCAAAACTTAGATGTAAATTCTGCACTTTTTTATTCTGAAATTAATTCTATGATAGATGGACTAGGTCTCAAAGCTGATGAGATAAAGAAGAATTTAAGAATTCCTGAAGCAATGTAAAATGAAGTAATAATGTTCCCTAGAGCCTTTTAGTTGTATATGCTTCAAAATTTTATAGCTATTCTTTATTATTATCATTATTAGTAGTAGTCAACCTCATTTGTACTTCTGGTAAAATGACTCAATGTGTTTACACACACACACACACACACACACACACCACACAATGAATAAACAAAATTGTTGAAATGGTGTATTTTAAGGAAAGCACCAAAGCATATTTGGCAGAAACACAAAGCAACAGACACTTAAGATGGCTTTAATAAGAAAGGAATAAAACACTGACCACATACCCTCAGTTGTAATTAACTCAATAGAGAAAAGACATCCCAGAACAGTGAATAAGTGAAAGGGAAGTTTCCACTGTTCCCACTAGTTCCATGAACACCTGAAGTTTTTTATTCCTGGGGAATACTGCAAACCTCACAATTGCTGAGACTCAGTAAAATGAATTGCCAGGAAGTTCAAACTAGTATAGCAATCCAGAAAAGGGGCTCAGTGTCTTGCCCTCCACTATCCACTCTGATGAAAGGTGCCATCTTTAGGCACACATACCTTCAGGCTGCAGAAACTGTCTAATAATGTAGCCCCACAATTATATACACAGGTTGATGTTCCATTCGAAAGTCATAAGAGTGTCCCTACCCACAATCAGCCTACAAAAATGGTTGGCTGAACTGCTCCCAGATGTACATGGCCTAGAGCTCATTAACTTCTAATCACTAGCAAACCTGCTTTTTCTGAAAGTAAGATCCTAGTAAGAAGACAAGCCCCACAAACCCACGCATTTTAGTCCATTGATGCACACACAGAAATTGCTGTCACAAATTGAATATGAAGAAGCTTCAAGAAGAGTGCAACTCTGTGTCCACCTTGAACTAAAACCAACAAATCTTTACCAATCTACACACATCACCAGGAGAAACTTTTCATTTCTAAAATTACCATATAAAATTGGTAGAGATATCTGTTTCACACATAGTCTTTAACTGAGGGACACAAGAGGTATAAAAAACTAAAATGCCCAATGTGCTAAAGTAATAAATGTACTAAGGTACTAAAGACTGAACATAGTAGTGAGTTTTGTGGTGAGTGAAAATAATGACCTCACATTTGCTGAGTTCATAACACAGAGTAAAGAGAAAGATACTCATTGCTGGGCATGGTCACACACGCCTGTAATCCAAGCCCTTTGGGAGGCTGAGACAGAGAATCGCAAGTTCAAAGCCAGCCTCAGCAACAGCAAGGCACTAAGCAACTCAGTGAGACTCTGTCTTTAAATAAAATACAAAAAAGGGCTGGGGATGTGGCTTAGTGGTTCAGTGTCCCTGAATTCAATACCCGGTACTCTTCTCCACCAAAAAAAAAAAAAAAAAAAAATGGAAGAGAGAATCATCCTAGAAGATGCATAGAAATACAGACAATATGAAAAATTAAGGGAACAAGCCACCCAAAATAGCTTATGACACAATTGATTCCATAGGAGAGGAAATGCAAGAAAAAGAAAAGAATTTAGAAAGTTGGTAATTAAAATGTTCAGTGAAATAAATGAAGATATAAGATAAAATACAGAAAGTAAAATAATATTTTAATAAAGAGATAGAGATACTGAACCAAACTGAAATCCTGGGAATGAAAGACACAATAAATAAAATAAAAAAATTCAGTTGAACATATTGCCAATAAATTAGACCACTTTGAGGAAAGATTGTGAGGCCTCATAGACATAGTATATAACCTTGAAAATAAATTCAAATTAAAAGAAAAAAATTTAAGAGACTATGGACACAATAGTCAAGAAATCTTGAAATAACATTAAGAAACATAACTTAGCGGGGCATGGTGACTCAAGCCTGTAATCGCAGCACTTAGGGAGGCTGAGATAGGAGAATCGCAAGTTCAAAGCCAGCCTCAGCAACGGTGAAGTGCTAAGCAACTCAGTGAGACCCTGTCTCTGAATAAAACACAAAATAGGGCTGGGAGTGTGGCTCAGTGGTCGAGTGTCCCTGAGTTCAATCCTCGGTACCAACAACAAAAAAAGAAACATAACTTAAGAATCATTGGCATACATGAGTTAACCAAAATACAAGCCCAAGAAATACATGTTTTTTGGGGATAGGGGTACCAGGGATTGAACTCAGGGGCACTCAACCATTAAGCCACATATCCAGCCTTATTTTTTGTATTTTACTTAGAAACAGAGTCTCACTAAGTTGCTTAGCACCTCACTTTTGCTGAGGCTGGCTTTGAATTCACAGTCCTCCTGCCTCAACCTCCCTAGCTGCTGGGATTAAAGGCATGCACCACCACACCCAGAAAGAAATGCATATCTTTTAAATGAAACAATATCAGAAAAATTTTTGTGCATTCCAAATGAGATGAAAATCCAAATACAAGATCATTTAGAATGACACCTATACAAAATCAAAAATGATCCTCTCCAAGACATATTATAATTAAATTGTCTAACCCAGAAAACAAAGATAGATTTTTTTTTAAAAAATCACAAGAGATAAAATGGCATTTAGAGGTAAACCTATTAGAATTTGCACTGCTTTCTCAGCCCAGACCATAAATGACAGAGGGAGTTAAAATAATATATCTCAAGAGCTGAAAGATAATGGATTCCAACCAATATTGTAATATTGACCAAAACTACCCTACAGAACAGAATAAAAATTAAAAAAAAAACTTTCCATGATAAATAAGAACAAAAATAATTTATAACTATTAAGCAAATAACACAAAACATACTCAATAATATATTTAATACAGAAGAAATGAAAACTAAATGTCAATGCCAGTATGTGAATGAATCACACAAAAAGAATGACCTATTAAGGGAGAATAGAGTCTGGATAGCATTAGGCACAAATCAAAATGGCAGGAAACAGAATTAATCTCTTTATGAAAACATTGAATGAAAATGATTTAAACTCTCCAATCAAAACATACAGAATTTCAGAATGAAACAAAAACAGTGGATGCACCCTACAGGCAAAGACATACATAGGCTGAAAGTGCAAGCATAAAAACATTTATAGCATTCAAATGGAGACCAAAACCAAGTAGGATTAGCTACTCTCGTATCTGACAAAGTATACTTAAGCCAAAATTAATTTAAAAAGTCACAGAAGGTCACTTTATACTGGTTAAGGGATAAATAATGATTGGAATTATTTAGTCCCCTGATGTCAGTGTACTTATGCACATAAAACAAACGTTATTGAATACAAAGACTCAAATAGACCTCAAAACAATAAGGTAGGGTGATTTCAACATACCTCTCTCACCAACAGGTAGGTCGTCCAGACATAAACTAGGTAAAGACACTTCAGAACTAAAAACTGTTATTAAACAAATGGACATAACAGATGTCCATATAATATTCCATTCATCAACAATTGAAATAACTTTGTTCTCAGCTGCATATGGGAACTTCTCTATATTAAACCATACTTTAGGACACAAAGAAAGTCTTAACAAATACAAAAGATAATTCCTTGCATCTTATCATGTCATAATGGAATAAAATTAAAAATGAATAATAATATTAAAAGTAGCATTCATTTTTATAGTTGGAGATTAAGTATTACACTTTCAAATAAGGGTATGTCATAGAAGAAATAGGAAAGGAATAAAATAACTTCTTGAAAACAAATGAGAACAAAAATAAATATATCAAAATCTCTGGGACATTATGAGGGCCATTCTAAGAGAATAATTTATATCACTGAATTTCCTACATTAAAAATTATCCCAAATAGATAATGTAGTGTTACATCTCAAGGGCCTAGAAAAGGAAGAATAAGCTAATTTCAAAATCAGTAGAAGATAGGAAATAATTAAATCAGAGCCAAAGCTGATGAAATTGAAAATAAAAACCAAAAATATACATAAAGGATCAATGAAACAAAGTGTTGATTCTTCAAAAGATAAACAAAATTGATAACACCTGAGCCAAACTCACAAAAGAGAATGAAGACTCAAATGAACAATATTATAGGTAAAAGGAAGATAAGAAAATATGTCCTTGGACCATTTGAAACTATTTTGAAAATTTATATTCCAATAAATAGGAAAAGCAAGAAAATACTTTTCAGACACATACCTACCCAAATTGAATCATGAGGATACAGAACACCTAAAAAGACCAATATTAAGTAAAGAAATTGAAACATTAAAAGCCTTCCAAAAAAAAGCCCTAAATAAGATTGATTCTCAACCATGTTCTTCCAAACTTTTAAATAATTACTAAAGCTAATCTTCAAATTATTTCAGAAAATAGAAAAGAAAGGTACATTTTCAAATTCATTCTATCAAGTTGCTACCACTCTCACGTCAAAATAGACGCATCAAGGGGGAAAACTATAGCCCAATATCCCTTAAGAACATAAATACACATACACATACAAAAAATTAGCATAACACATTAAAAAACACATTAAGAAGACAGCACACCATGATATAGTTGGTTTTACTCCTGAGATCTAAGGCTTGTTCAACATATACATATCAATAAATGTAAATCACGTCTTAAATATAATTAAGAAAAAGAATCTCATAATCATCCCAATGACCTGACTTCTCTGCCACCAAGCCCTGTAGCCAGCCCACTGGTATCTGCCAAGAAATGGGAAGGAAACAGTGAAGTAAGTGGCATGGGTGCACTGAAGCACAATCAGCAAGCATGGACTGCAGTATGTAGCCTACCATGGTGGCACAGGCCTAAGGCACTGGGCCAGCACAGAGGTGAGCCTGGGCAAGCTGACCTGTCACCCCACAGCTTCCTCACCTAAAGACCATGCATATGCCTACTACAGATGTACTCTCCAAGCAGCATTGTAGTTCCAGACACACACTGATCATGCACAATTAGACAATTTCACCCGCCTGCTTCCCCAAGTGTAGAGAAAATGGAAGTAAGGAAAGCCTAAATGGGATCCTAAATGGGATTCATGGATAAACAACAGCGTTATTACTTTAACAAAGAGTAATTATCATAAGTTTGGATAAACAGCAGTGACCCCAGTTCTATAAAAACCTCTAGACTAACACACTCAGATGAAGAAAACTCACCATCAGGTCCTCTCTTGCACTGCTATTCTTCAATATATCCTACTTTTTTACTCACTCATCCTGGCCTGTAGATTTCATATTTTGAATTCATACAACAAGAACCAGGAAAGAAGAAATTAGTGGTGATTTTCGAGAGTCTGCTGAAACACTGGAGGGCATAGCCCAGCATTAAGAGCTGCAATACTAGCTGGGCATGGTGGCACACACCTGTAATCTCAGCACTTTGGGAGGCAGAAACTGGAGAATTGGCAGTTCAAAGCCAGCCTCAGAATGGCGAGGTGCTAAGCAACTCAGGGAGACCCTGTCTCTAAATAAAACACAAAATAGAGCTAGGGATGTAGCTCAGTAGTAGAGTGTCCCTGAATTCAATTTCTAGTACCAAAAAAAAGGAGATGCAATACTTCTCAGCTGCAGAGGCCTGCAAACTTGTGCAGACCCCAACCACTAATAGCACTGGAGAAACTCCTGTTTCATGTGCCAGCAGAAGCAGGGAATCAAGTTTCATTTCAAACTCCAGTTTTATCAACAGATTCAGAAAAATAATTTGGCAAATTCCAGCACAAATCATGTTAAAAACTGGATAAACTAGGGATAGAAGAAACTTACCTCAAAATTATAAAGGCTATATACATGATAAACTCAAATGCATATCATACAGAATGGGCAAAAACCTAAAAGCATTTCCTCTAAAATCAAGAGCAAGACAAAGATGTCTACTGTTACCATGCTTTTTCAACAGTTTTTGAACTCTATCTGGAACAATCAGGCAAGCAAAGGAAATTAAAGGGATATAAATAGGAAAAGAAGAAGTCAAATTATCTGTTTGCTCATGATCCTACATGTAAAAGACCCAAAAAACTACACTAGGAGACTTCTAGAGCTGATAAAGTAGCAGGACACAAGGTCAAGACACAAAAATCAACAACTTTCCTGTACCCCAATAATAAACCTGAGAATACTATCAGGACATACCTGTCAGGAATGCTATTTCATTTATGATATCATAAGAAAAACATAATTGAGAACAAATCTAACCAAGAAAATGAAAGAGCCATAAAATGGAAATTATAAAACACTGAAGAAAGAATTAGAAGAAAACCTTAGAAGTTTTAAAGACTTCCCAAGTTCTTGGCTAAGGAGAAATAATATTAACAAAATAGCCATACTATCAAAAGTGTTATACAGATTCAGTGAAATTCTCATCAAAATTACAATGAAATTCTTCACAGATCTAGAAAAAAATAGTCCTAAATTTTATTTGAAAAAACAAAAGACCAAAATTAACCAAAGCAATTCTGAGCAGGAAGAGTGGTGCTACAGGGAATACAACATTTGTTCTCAAATAATACTACAGATTTCTAGTAAGAAAAAAAAAGGTAGTATTGTCATCAAAATATATGTAAAGACCAATGTAATAGAGGAGAAGACACAGAAACAATATCATATAATTATAACCATCTTATTCCATACAAAGGCAAAAAAACCTATAATGCTGAAAGAATAGACTTTTTAACAAATGATGCTAGAAAAAGTGGATATTCACATGTAGACAAATGAAACTAGATCCCTATCATTCACCCTGTGCAAAAGTCAATTCAAAGTGGATCAAGTACCTATGAAATAGACCAGAAGTTTTGTAATTGCTATATGAAAACATGAATAAACACTCCTACATATTAGCCCAGGCATCAACTTCCTTAACAAAACCCCTAAAACTCAAGAAATAAAGCCATGGTATTGCATCAAATTAAAAACTCTGTGCAGCAAAGAAAACTATTAAGATCTTAAAAATAGAGCCTATAGAATTGTAGAAAATTTTTGCCAGCTACTCCTCCTAAAGGAATTAACATCCAGAATATATAAATAACTAACACAACTTAATACTAAGAAACAAATAACCCATTAAGGAATGATCAAAAAACTCATCAGACATTTTTTTCAGAAGAAGACATACAAATGGCCAACAAATACATGAAACAATGTTCAGCATCTCTAATGAACAAGAGATGAAAATTGAAGTTACATTGAGATTTCATCTCATTTAAGTTAGATTGACAATCAACAAGAATACAAATAATAAATTCTTGGAAGTATGTAGAATAAAAGATACATTCAATACATTGTTGATGAGACTACAAATTAGCACAGCCAGCCTGAAAATCTGTATGAGATTTTTCAAAAGACTGGGAATGAAACCACCATATGACACAGCTATTCTGTGTTGAGGTGTTTATCCAAAAGAACTAAAATCAGTATACTGTAGTGATACAGGCATATCACTGTTTATAGCAGCACAATTCACAATAAACAAGTTATGGAACCAGCCCACGTTCCTATTAACAAATGGATGAATGAAGAAAATGTGTTAAATATAGAAAATGAAGGTTTACTCAGCTATAAACAACAACGAAATTGTGACATTTTCTGGCAAAGGGATGGAACTAGAGAATGTCATTCTAAGTGAAATAAGTAAATCTCTGAATGTCAAGGGTTGAATGTTTTCTTTCCTATGCAAAAGCTAGACCAAAATAGGAGGAAAAAGAGGGAGTGAGACAATCAATGAAAATGGGAGAGAGATAAGTGGAATGGAGAAGGGTGTTCGGGGGATAGGGAGTAGGATTTAGAATGGGAGGAACAGCAGAATGCAATTGACCAAATTTTGCTATGTGCATGTTTAAATGTACTATGGAGAACTCCACCTTCATATATACCTATAATGTACCTAATTATAGATATATATATATTTATAAATGCAAATATAAATATTTATATATAAATCTTCAATATATATATGGAAGAGAAATAGAGAAGGAGGAATTGGGGTGTGGAGAATGGGAGGTAAGGAGAAGGCACTTGGGTTTGAAATGAAACAAATTATATTCCATGCCCATGTGATTATGTCAAAAATAATTCCACTGCTATATATAGCTATAATGCACTAATAAAAACAAAAAATTAGAAATTTTTTCAAATAACAATCTTACTATGTAAACCATGGAAATGGAAAAGCAAGAGCAAATGAAACGCAAACTTAGTAAAAGAAAATAAACAAAGAATTGAGCAGAAATAAACAAGAAAGATTATGAAAATTATGAAAAAGACCAAAAATTCTAAAAAATATTTTTAAAATGATGAACAAAATTTGTAAACATTTGGCTAGACTAATTAGGAAA
Organism: Xerus rutilus; assembly: GCA_028644305.1. Taxonomy (NCBI): domain Eukaryota; kingdom Metazoa; phylum Chordata; class Mammalia; order Rodentia; family Sciuridae; genus Xerus; species Xerus rutilus. The sequence continues at coordinate 81,923,278 of CM053400.1, read as the reverse complement.
AAGAAAGAGAAATCTCAAATAAAGTCAGAGATGAAAAAGGAGGTATTACGATTGATAGAGCACAAGTACAGAGATATCTGGAGACATATAACCTTCCAGAATTAAAACTTTAAGACTTAGAAAACCTGAAGAAATCAATAGCAAGCAATGAAATTGAAAGTGTCTTCTAAAATTATTACAAAGCATTGAGAAGGAGGAAATTTTTTCCAAACTCATTATAAGACCGAAATTACCTTATTAAAATCAGACGTGGACACAACCATCAAAGAAATGCTCACTACAATATCCTTGATAAATGCAGATGAAAAAATTCTCAACAAAATACTAGCAAATTGAATCTAACCTCACATCAAAAAGATTACAGACCATGATCAAGTGGGGGCTTATTCATGATATGGAAGGATATGTAATACATACAAATCAGTAAAGATAATACAGCATTCCAACAGAATAAAAGACAAATGTCCAATGTCTGAAAACCAAGTAGGCTTTAAAATGCATTTTATTGCATACTAATATTATATATACATGACCATAAATGTCCTATACCTCTTTAGAGTCATTTATTAAAATTTATAGAAATAATATTCTTAAAAGATGAGGAAATTTTCCTGTAAAAATCTAGTTGATTTAAATATATTCTATGCTTTATACACATTCAATAAAAATTTTCTTCTTTTTTTTAAAAAAGACAGATATGAAGAGTGGAAATTTAGACTATTATATATTGTAAATAGCATTATATTTGTAAATTTAAATAAAATATCCTTTGAAGAGAAAGTTTGGTTAAAAGGTATGATTTGGGGTTCATTTTGTTGTACTAATAGTCTCAGTTAACTTTTAATTTAATATTTTCCAAAGAGTATAATAAACAGACCCCAAAATAACCATATATCATTTTATCCATATATATCAATAGTCAAAAAAATAAGTTATGCTGGAGAAAATGCAAATATTGCAATATTGAAAACTTCATCCATTAAAGAGAAAGTTCTGCTATTGTTTCTAAATGCCATAAGCTAAATTCATTTATTAAAGTTTTAATATTTGTCTTTTTTCTTTTGAAATTGGTAATTATCAAACAAGTGGAAATATTGAACTTTAACTGAGCCTTGTGCTCTCAGAAAACAATGTATATTAAAAATGTCTCCTGCCTTTTGTGTTCACAGGGACTCTCTTGTTCTTATATTCCATGAACTAATCACCTTCACTCCTCAGATAGTAAGATTCACTCTTTCTTCTTCCTCTTGACTCCCTTAAGACTCATAAATGACTCTTGCACCTGGTGCTATAAAATTTTAAATTTTAAAACTCCTTTTTCTTGAGATATTTGTCATTAATGAATATTTTCTCTATTGCAAGAGCCTGAATAAAATGGTCTTTTCAGTTGTCCAGTCCATAGCATTTAGAGAAGAGAAATATTGTACTTTCTTCATACAATGTAATTTTACTTTTTTCTTTCTGAATTGTTTTAGGTCTTTCCAAATGCATGGTAAAACAGTTTTACATAAAGTTATTGACTTCAAATAGAAATGTATATGTGTGTCTACACATGTGCACATACACACATATTCATCTGAACTAAATAAAATCAACCAATAAGAATAAAAGGAATATAAAATGAATATGTAATACTTTTCAAGACTACGTAAGTGTGCATATATGTGTACATACTGATACTTATGGTGGATAATAGCATGAAAAGATTAAATAGAAATTGGTAATTTTACCTTTTTAAATATTATCATTTTTAAAGATTCAAACAAAAATGTTTAAAATCTTAATTTGTTTTTAATTTCAACCAAAATATTTAGTTTTTACAATGTTAGCATCAGAAAACATTTCAGTAATATCCTAATGAAAACTTATAGTACGTTCAGAATTCTCTTTGCACTTAAAAAGTTACTTCATTTTAAAATTTTTTCAAACACAAAAATATAGAAATAAGGCTCAAAATTTGCCCACTAATTTACTGATCATATTCAAGATACAGATTTTACTTTACCAAAGGGATATGGGAATCTATGTAGGTTTTTCTGAGCAGCTTTTGATACTTTCCTCTCTCCTAGCAACCACATTGTTAAAATTCAGGCTGCTAACATTCTAAAATTCCCTTTTGAAATAGACTTTGAGCAAGATGAAGGGGGGGAAAAAAAAGAGTTACAATGAGAACAAAATACCTATGCAGTCCAAATTCTGCATAATGAAACCACCTAGAGTTGAGAAGGGAAATATAAGATCCCAAATATCCAACAGACTCAATTTTGAAAATCACAAAAATCAATTCATTTAATATATTTTCAGTCAAGTTCATTTTTCTCTTCTCTAAATCATATATCAAAATAATTTAATATAAACTTTTCTTAGTTTACAAAGCAGCCATAAGTATCAAACACACCATAATGATAGTATGTAAAAATCACACAGAATGATTTTTGGCAATACCTCCAAATGAATACAGTAGCCAAAAATTCAGTCATCCTTTGAAACTAAATATTCAAAAAGTAAATGAATAAACCGATTAGAATTAGAATATAAATACCACCAAAAATTAACCTAAGTAAATCTAGTAATTAGCTATTTGCTTTTTTACTATATAATATGTACATTTAAGTATTTATTATAAAACATTGCAATTATACTCGATTCGACTGAAATAGTTGAGTAGATACTGTCAGTATTTATTTTTTAAAGTAGAAGTGAAAACAAAATATTATATAATACAATCATTTAATCTGTAATAAATTTTTAAACACAGTGTACTCTGGCAGAGAGAGACTGTGTCAAAAACTCCTGTTTAATTTTCAAGTGGGTCAGTCAGTTATGATCTGATTCAAGGCCTTCAGTGCACCAAAAATTACATTCAGTATCCAATATCATTTATCATATGTTAAAATTATTTGAAGATGCACATGATTCTGTAAAAAGACATTCTGTACAATCAGAGAAAATGTTTTAGGCTCATAGTATAAAATTCCAGTATTCACTTACAGTTGGTAAATTTCCCTTTATAGTTAGAATAAAATTTTGGCATATTATCTATCTTATTTAAATTAATTTTGTTAATACATGCATTGATTTTCTGATAGATAAATGTTCAAATTGCTGCAAATAATACTAAATGCTTACAAATTGCCTATGAGTCATCTCTGTCATAAATTTTTCATTGATCAATTTTGTTACTGAAACAAAACATATCTTCTAATTGAAAGTCATCAAACAAATTGTTTAATTACCAAAGCAGCCTCAAGCATATTACAATTCTTAGTGCTAAAACTTATAAATCTGAAGGACATAGCAAACATTAGACACAAGGAAAACATTATTTTCCTGGAGAATCCTTAACACTGAAAGACATAGCAATCCAAAATACCATTTTTTCTCTCTGTTAGCATATACTTCAATTTAAGATTACTTCATGGGTTTTGTCAATGTATGCAGAAGCATTGCCCACAAAGGAAAATTACTATTGTTATGTAGTTTTTTCTCTTATATGCTGTTGACTATAAGAATTAAAATTATTTATAATTTTTCCTTTCATTTTCAATCTAGGCATGTCTCTTAAATAAATATATTTTATTTTTAATTAAAATAAATTTAGACAAATATGTTATCTTCTGCTCCAAAGAATGTCCTTCTCTTAGTTAACTTCATTAACAGATGTATTAGGAAGTCACTATCATTTTACAAAAATGTCTACGTAAGCTTATTTATTCCCTTACCTGTGTACCTTTTCTTGGCAACAAAAAAGATAATAGTGACACAATTTTTGTATCATTTTTACAAGGTTGCAACAACCTCTTCATCCATATCTATTTTAAAATGTATTTAGTAATTATAGAAGAATAAAATAAAAAAATCGTATTAAACCTATTGCAGCATTACATTTGTTTGTTTTTCAATATGGTTTTGCATGAGAATAAAGAAGAATATCTTTGACTTGTTTTGATATTCTGACACTCTAGCATTTTTCTAACCTAGACTTGTGAATAACTCCTGATATTGGCAAGTGCTTAATATGTTTGCTTTAGACTTAAGCATGAAATCAGATAGCAGGTTGTCTCTCTCTCTCTCAAGATAAATTGTAAAGAATATTATCTGATGACCTCTAAATGTTACAAACAAGGTTTTCCCTACATGATTTTCAAATTTTAAGTTGATTTTCTTTCAATTGGCTACACCATTGATAGCAAGGACAAAACTTCCAAAACAATCCACTCCTCCTGGGCTGTGTACAAAGGAAGGCAATGCAGAGGCATTTTCCCTACTGCAGGTTGGTAATGGAGAGTCAAGTGTCTTGTCAGAATTTTGAGATGTCATTCCTCAGATCACAAGTATTACAAACGAGTTGAGACTGGCAGCTAATCCTAAAAGATTGAAATTGACATCTGAAGAGCCTTTGTGATAAACATTCTCTAAAATGGATCCCAAATACCTCTTTTGTTATCCATATACTTTGGGTATGTTCTTCCCTTGACGTCTGTGCTGCCAATTGACAAGAATACTGCACGAATGACGAGACCTTCCTTACTCTACTGGGTTACAAAATAGACTGTTGACTTCCATGAGAACGTGCTGTCATTCTCTGCACACTCTGAGAAAAGTCGACTGCCAACATATGAGGAGTTTCTAGGCCTTGGCAAGTTGTCATATTTCTAAGTTTGGATTAGCTACCAAAAGTTTATCCTTTATACTTTCAACATTGTGAAACATCTTTTCTGTGAGAAGTCCCCTGTGGCAAGAGATGAGGAAGTTTACAAATACCAGCCAGGTAGACACTGAGGTTCTTGATCTAGCATCTCAGGAGGAACAAAATCCTTCCATAAGCCACATAATTAACTGGAAATTCTGCCCTCAAGTTGGCCTTCAGATAAAGCTCCTGCCCTGGCCAACAGATTGATTGAAATCACCAGAGACCTTAAGCTACACCCAGGATGCTGTTCTAAGACACTAGAGCAACAACTGTTGTAAACCAATCACTTTAGGGTGTTTTAATATGTAGAAATAAATACAACAAATCATCTTCTACCCGTTGTAGATAGATGCATAAAACTTTAGCTTTAAAGCACTTAGCTTTAGTTTCCTAAATATACAGTAAGAATCTACAAGATGACTTGAACAAGTCACAAGCAGTTAGGGAATTTGGGTATATTTAACCTTTTCAGGTCCATATTTGCTTTACTGGGATGAACAGCTTTTAAAAGTCAAGGAAGGTTCAGGCATTCATATTTTTATTACATTATCTCATGTCTTACTTCAGTGTTAACTGCCCATCCATGTAAAATAAATTATGCTCATTAGATTAATTTTATTTTTACTCAAATTTGTGATCTTGTGCTCATTATTTAAAAGATGCAAGTCACAGACTCATCCTGTAGAAATCTATAGTACAAAGGGGAAAATTGACAAAAACAAGCAGAATTTTATGACCCATTTTAACATACACAGGTTCTGCTTTGAATGGTAGCATGGAGCCTCAAAAATGACTGTGAGAATTGAAACTGTGTGAAGATCCCAACAATCACTGGGAAAAATATTTATTCCATGAACCTTAAATATTTTCGTTAAAGCATTAAAAACTTTATAATGTTGTTTATAAATATTCAGGGAAATTAACTAAAATTAATGCTTATTTTGTAGATAGAAATTTAAAATATTAGATATAATTAAAGTATTTCTTTGTAAGACGTTGTGAAAAGCTGTATAGTGATTGCTTTCTTGTATAATTAACATTATTAAGGGAGCATCTTTTCTATGCCTTCAAATTGGCATACTTCTAATGTTGCATTAGCTACCAAAACTTTATCCTTTTGTCATTGTGTAATATCTCTGAGAGTTCTTTTTTCAATAACACATATTAATTATGTAGTAATGTGGCCCAGTGTGATATTTCAATATGCATACAGGGAACAATGATCAAATACAACCTTCTTTTGTTTACCTCCCACATATCAACCTCTAGTAACCACTATTGAACATTCAGCATCACATTTGAGGCTGTTTTTTTTTTCCCCAAACCTTTTTATGAGGAACAACATGTAGTAATTTCCTTTCTGTGTCTGCCTTATTTCACCTGATATAATGTTCTTCAGTTCCAAACATTTTGCTGCAAATGACAGAATTTAATTCTTCATAATGGCTGAATAATATTCCATTGTGAAAATATACCACACTTTATCTGTTTATCCACTGATGGGAACATAGTTTGATTCCATATCTTAATAATTCTGACTAGTTTTGAAATAAACATAAGCATTCAGGTATCTTTTTTGTCATTTTTATTTTATTTCTTCTGGATATGTACCAGAAGTGGGATGGCCGGGTCATGATTTTTGAGAAAACTCCATGCTGTTTTAGCTTTAGTTTTTTGAAGACCTCCGCCATTCTTCACAATGGCTACCCTAATTTATATTCTCACCAACAGTGCATTAGAGTACCTTTTTCTCCACATCCTTACCATAATTTGTCAGGGTTTTTTTTTTCTTCAGTTTAATAATAAGCATTTTAACTGGGTTGAGGTAACATTTTCATTTTTCCCTAATAACTAATTATAGTGTGTATTTTTCATGTATTTATTGAACCTTTGTATTATTTCTTTTGAGAAATATCTATTCGATAATTTGCCCATTTTTTAGTCATATTACTTGTTTTCTGCAGGGAAGATTTTTTGAGATCTTCATACATTGTGGATATTAATCATTTTCCAAATGAGTATCTGGAAAATATTTTCTCCCACTCTCTAGGTTGTCTGTTCACTCAGTTGACTGTTTCTCTTTCTGCCAGAAGCATCGTAGTTAGATTTAATCACATTGCCTATTTTTCTTTTGTTTCCAGTGCTTTTGGGGTCATATAAAAAAATTCCCTGTCTCAATGTCTTGAAATACTTCTCTTGTTTTCATCTTCACATTTCATTTTCAGTTCATTTTTGTACAGGGTGACAAATAGGGGTCTAATTTCAGTGTTCCTCTGCATGGATATCTTGTTTATCCAGCAACATTTATTGAAGAGGTTATCCTTTCTCCAATGTTTGTTTAGCTGCCTTTGTTGAGAATCATTTGACTGTAGATGCATCCTTTTATTTCTGGGTTCTTCATTCTGTTTAATTGGTCTGTGCATCTGCTTTAATGCCAGTAAGATATGATTTTGGTTACAGTGGCTCTATATTTGGTCTTGAATCAGTTACTATGATACTTCCATCTTTGTACTTTTTGATCAGTTTTGCTTTGACTATAGAGATCTTTTGTACTTTCAAATGAATTTTAGTATTAATTTTTTGGTTCTGTGAAGAATGTCAGTGATATTTCAATAGGAATTGCATTGAATCTGTAAATTGCTTTAGGTGGCAAGGCGATTTGAATGATTTTAACTCGTCTAATCCATTAGCATGAGAGAGACCTTCATAAGAATTCTTTGTGAATTTATTTTTCATTGATTTCACTTTTTCTGTCATTTTCATGGTTTTTGCCATAATCAGTTTTCTTATTTCTGTTGCCAATCTCACCTTTATGAAATTTGGTTGACGAGAGTATTTTAAATGACAGCAGTGTCAACATTCCCACAATCAACTTTCTAGCTATTTTATCTCTTATATCCATAGTTTTATAGATATTATATGATATATAATTATAGTATGTTTTGCATGTTATATTTAATAGTATATGTAATATAATAAAATTATTACAATACTTCTGTATTAAAATACTATATTATAGGTAGTATCCTTTGTTATTTTATATATCATTCCATTTTTATAATATATCATGAAGGATTATCAGTGGAAACAAAGAGAAAACACCACTACTAGATTATTTTTACATGTGTATACTGAATCACAAAAATGATTTGATTCGTCATTGGTCATGACACGTGTCTATTACAGACATACTAGTTTGTGCAGAACTAGTAGCAGGGTTTGTAGTTTAGGGAATCATAGTCAGTATATTGTGGCATTTAGAAATTGAACCATGCTGTTATAGAATGTTATAGAATGTTTTCTATCTAAACCATGGTAACTGATATTTGTAACTATCAGTGCCATGCCTTTTTTAATAGAAATCCTTTTTAAAATCTTTTATGTTGAGAACATCAACGCCTATTTTTTCCCAGTAGTAACTTCTTCCTGTTTGTGCAGGCCTTCATTGCTCAGAATTTATATATTTGCCCAAAGGGACTAATTGGTCAGGTCATTGGAGACAACGTCTGAAATCCTGACTGTTTTATTTTAGGGAGAATTACATGTGTCCTTGCAATTTTGCTAGTGAAAATACCCCAAATCTTGAACCTGGTTTCTTCTTGACTTTATCCCAGATTCTTTTTAACTTTTTTTCTCTTAATCTACATCCTTTCACATAAAACAACTGTCACCATAAATATAACAACCTTTCTTAGTCCCTTTAGTGAATTATTGACACTAACGGTAGTTTTGATTTAGACTGTAGGTATATGGCAATCACAGAGGCTTCACAGGGTGTTAAAACCACTGTTTTTATCTTCTTTCTCCATACACACACACATACACACACACATAATGGTAAAGTGACACAACATATTATTGTTACAGTTTGGTGTAGAAGAGACTAAAAGAAGAGAACAGGGTGAAAGTATGGAGGACAGAAACACAACAAAGTTAAAGTGAAGGTATCCAACAAGAAATACTTGTGAAGTGTATAGTTCATTGTACATCAAGAAATTAAAATGCATGAAATTAGTTGATAAAGCCTCCAGAGTAAAGTATCTTGAACAATAAGAAATTGAGTTTTGCAACATTTTGAAAACAAAGAAGGAAGAATTATGTGGAATTTCCAACTAGTAGAAGGAGGAAAACAAGAATTGTTTGGAAAAAATATTTCCAAGAAAATGACAGTGGCACATACTTGCAATGCCAGGTAATTGGAAGCCTGAGGCAGGAGGATCCACATTTGAGGCCAGTCTCAGCAACTTAGCAAGACTCTATTTCAAAATAAAACAATAAAAAGGGATGGGGATGTAGCTCAGTGGTAAAGCATTCCTAAGCTCTAAACTCTGTACCCAGAACCAGAAAAAAGAAAAAGAACGAAAGAAAAGAAGAAAACAGAAAGAATCCAAGAAGACAAACAAGACCAACTGTGTGAAATGATTTGAAATGCAAAACATGTTAAGGATATGTTAGTGACCACTAAATCACTCTCAGAAGATAACTTTTCCTCTCAATTTCAAATGCATTTACACATTCATTCATTTGTTATTTTCTGGACTCTTATTCTGTCAAAAACCCTGTTCTAGGCACCTGGGCTATATCACTGAATAAAACAGACAAGAAGTCTGATGCCTTGAAACTTACATTCTGGCTGAGAAGAGAGGTAATAATTAAACATGATAAGTGGATAAAACATCTTGTTTAAAGGGGTAAACAATATAAATAGGAAAATAAAAACAAGAAGTATGAGGGAGATATTTTAAACACAATCAGTTATAGTCTTCATTAAAAGAGCAACATCTGAGTAGACTTAATAACAATGAGGAAGTAAGACATGAGAATATAAAAGATGTGTGTCCTCGGAAAACTTCTGGTGCATAGACCATAAGGTGAAAGTGTGACTGGACAACTATGGGAACAGTGAGAATACCTGTGTGCTGGGAGCTGAGTGAAAGGGGAGAGCACTAAGAAGATCAGGGAGTGGACCATTCTAAGAACTCTGATGCTTTTTGTGCACGACATGAAGAACCATCTCAGGGTTTTGAGCAGAAAAATGAAAAGATCAGATTTAGGTCTTTTAAAGGGATATTTTGTGTCCTGCATGAGTTCATGATTTGGGGGATAAGAATAAAAACAAAATGGCCACTTACAATCATGTTTTGTGTATGTTCTTAAGGTAGAGCCCATATAATTTCATCATAAACTACACATGGGCTGCAAAATGTGAAAGAGATAAAAAATAACCAGTGTTCTTTTTTTTGGGGGGGGTACCTGGGATTGAACTCAGTGGCACAAGACCACTGAGCCACATCCTCAGCCCTATTTTGAATTTTTTTTAGAGACAGTCTCACTGAGTTGCTTAGCATCTCACTTTTGCTAAGGCTGTCTTTGAATTAGCAATCCTCCTGCCTCAGCCTCCTGATTACAGGTGTGCGCCACTGTGCCCAGCTAACTAGAGTTCTTAATACATGCAATGGAAAAGATAGGATTTTGATAAACTAAGATGTGGGCTTTGAACAGGTATGATGTTGATAATAACAAGATCAGTTTTCAATTCTTTATTATTTAGGCAATACAATAGTCATTCAAGTAGTGAAGTGGAGAATATAGTTGAATATAGGAGAGAAGGAGATTTGGAATTGAGAAAATAACATTGATAAAGATACATATTTAAATTGTATAATTTCTATAATTACTAATTTCTGAAAATAACATCCATTCTCTCTTCTCCTCTTGTGTAATGAGTGGCATTTGCTTATCTCTGGCTTTTCTTTTAAGTTACCTGACATCTTAGCCCCGATCTTCTTTTCAGAACCATTACTATGCTAGTTATTTTACTTCTTTTTATACTTGCTTTAAATATTCTCTTACACAGATTAAAGTTTCTGATAGAATATTTCTGTTTCTATACTTTTTGTTCCTTGAAATCACTGACAACAGCAAAACCAGCTAGAAAATAGAGATGTTGTTCCTCCAATGCAGACTTCAGTAAGTGACTGACTAAAAGGAAAGTAGAGGATTACTTATGCACATACTACCTACACTCTCTACAACCCAAGCCCTTAATTCTAGGAGATGAGAGAGACTAAGGCCTCTTTAAGGAAGAAAAGGGAAATATAGTTATCAAAAAAAAAAAAAAAGCTCTCACATAGGGTCTACTGTTTCAAATGGAAAAGCTAATGTGAAAAACAAAAGTATTAATGTTAGTTTTCTGAATAGTGGCATTATAAGGCAATTAAAAAATCTCTCTGCAATTTTATGTTTCAAAAATTTCATGGTGTGTGTATATACTCATTTCATAAAATGAGATGATGAATTTAGCAAATGAACATATAAGCTTAATTATGAGAATATTTAATGAGGGTATTTCAAAAACAATTAGCATGTATATAATTTTCATTGTTTAAAATGCAGCAATGGATTAAATTTCCTTCCTTCTTTCTTTCTTTATTTTTTTGTTTTTGGTTACCAGGGATTGAACTCAGGGGCACTTGATCACTGAGCCACATCCTCAGCCCTATTTTGTAATTTACTTAGAGACAGGGTCTCACTGACTCACTTAGTGTCTTGCTTTTGCTGAGGCTGGCTTTGAACTTGAGGTCCTCCTGCCTCAGCCTCCCGAGCTACTGGAATTACAGGTATGTGCTATTGAGTCTGGCTTTAAATGTCTTTATACTTTTTTTTGGGGGGAGGTACTGGAGATTGAACTCAGGGGCACTCGACCACTGAGCCACATCCCCAGCCCTATTTTGTGTTTTATGTAGAGACGGTCTCACTGAGTTGCGTAGCGCCATGCTGTTGCTGAGGCTGGCTTTGAACTCGCCATTCTCCTGTCTCAGCTTCCCTAAGTGCTGGGATTACAGGCTTGTGCCACCGTGCCCAGCTAAATGTCTTTATACTTTTAAAAGAATAAACTAAAGTACATCTTAACCTTAGTAAGATAAAGTCATCAAAAGTAAGAATCAAATAAATGTTTTATTGGAATAGATTGTCTTCTAATATGCATAAGATGATAGAATTTGAAGTTGAAATTTTGCTGGAACCTAAAATAGTTTTAATTAACAGTCTGACCATGAAAAAGAAACATTTTGAAAAATAAGTCAAGTGATATTACAATAAATAAAGTCAAAAACACATTTTAAAATTTAATTTACAATGTTAGTCAATATTTTTATAATATGGCATTTAAAAAATTTTCTAAGTAATATCTTAATGACAGTAACTGAAATCAATAATGATGGAAAAAATGAGAAAAGAGCTAATGGGTTTAATCAGACAATTTTTATCTTAATAAATATGTTGGACAAGCCGGGCGCGGTGGCTCACGCTTGTAATCCCAGCACTTAGGGAGGCTGAGACAGGAGAATCGCGAGTTCAAAGCCAGCCTCAGCAATGGCGAGGCACTAAGCAACTCAGTGAGACCCTGTCTCTACATAAAACACAAAATAGGGCTGGGGATGTGGCTCAGTGGTCGAGTGCCCCTGAGTTCAATCCCCAGTACC
>CM053400.1:81865622-81911001 GCA_028644305.1 Xerus rutilus | reverse complement strand
TGTTGGACAAATCATATAACTCATAAAAAGTAATGTAACAGTCACATTTAGCATAAAGTATTACTTAAAATCTTAATATTCTGCATATTCTTGTTCAAAAAGTTATCTTGTTTAAATTGTCCTATATGCTATTTAAAAATTATGCTCTAAATTATTAATAATAAGGATATTGTCAGAATGAAAATACACATCAATCTATGTGAAATTCAATTTTTTTGTAGAATTAATTAGCACATTTATAGCACTTGAGCATACACTATACAGGTTTCTGAGACATGAATTTTGTTCTTTCTGGGTCAATATAGGAGTAAAATGACTGGCAATGCATTGATAGTTCATTTTTATAAGAGTTTTAAACCCATTGTCTCTGTGATAGTAAGACTAACAATCTTCAATAAAATTTAAAGGACAGTGTTGCTTACAACCATAAGAGCAGTAGCATTTATTCTAATCTTAACATTATGAAATAAGTAGAGCTCATCTATCCAGTGCCATTTGAAATTTGTAAAGCAATTTGTAAACAATACTGACTGTCCATTCAGTTTATTCTGTGAAATTTTACTTTAAGAAGATATTATAAAATATTTATGAGACTGCACACATCCCCTTTCCTTTTTATTTAACTTTGGTCACCACTTTAAAAATTCTATTTTACTCTGGCCTTTTTTTTTTTTTTTTTTTGGTGGTACTAGGGTTTGAACCCAGAGCCTTGTGCATGCAAGGCAAGCACTCTGCCAACCAAGCTATACCACCAGCCCTACCACTGGCCATTTAAGGACACCTCCTACAGCTGAGGAAATGCACTAATGTATAAATATTTTCTCTTCCATATAAATGTCAGTAGGACTGCAACTACACTGTTAGAATTTAAAGGAGCATAACCACCAAGTTTATTATCCCAACCAAGACCTTTGTGGGACATCAGAGGAACAGGAATAAAATGAGACTTGTCTGGGCAAAATGAAATATTTGTTTTCTCTACTTATAGGACATTTTTCAAAAGTACAAAACAATTATATTGCTTTTTATTTCCATATGCCATGGAAGTTTTTAATTGATTTGAATCCTGAATGTTGAGCAACAAATCACTCATTTGGTGTATAATATTAAATAAATATAAATTTAGTCTACAAAACAAGCTATTGAATATTCAAATATATATTTTGAAACAGGAGAGAACTCTCCCTCTAGGTTACACTAAATGCAGTTACTAATTGTGGTATCTCTAGATGAAATAGAATAGTTAGAACTATAAATTGCTTCTCAAGAAAGATAGAGTGACTACATTATATCAAGGTGTTTGATAGGTGAATAATAAGCAATATTGTCCCTTTTGTATTGTTAACATATATGAAGCAAATTGAACTCACATTATAGGGATTATGAGTATACAGATTATGGGCTTAGAGACTCCTCATGTGAAAAAGAGTGACAGTAATAATTCACACTTAATTATGCTATTGTGAGGATTAGATAAATTTCAAGAACTTAGAAATTTTGACTGGCAAATAGCAATCACTGAATTATAGTATCCATTATTTTAAAATTTTTATTCCAAAATTACATCCATTATTTAAATAATATTTTCTCTAATCAACCAATAGATTAAAAATTCACCTTTGCTTTATAAAGTGCATTTCTGAAGGCAACAGTTGTCAAAGAGAAAAGATAATTCAAGCCGGGTGTGGTGGCGCAAGCCTGTAATCCCAGCACTTAGGGAGGCTGAGACAGGAGAATCGCGAGTTCAAAGCCAGGCTCAGCAATGGCGAGGTGCTAAGCAACTCAGTGAGACCCTGTCTCTACATAAAAAAAAAAAAAGAGTGCCCCTGAGTTCAATCTCCAGTATCAAAAAAAAAAAAAAATTCAAACTACAACATAAAAGAGGCAATTTATCTAGTACACATGAAAATGTTTTTAAAGTTGAAAGTTTTCATGGAAGACAGATTTAATCTACTTATTTTAAGATTAATCTATAAAAATAATTAAAAGCAGATTTACAATTTAGCATTTTTGCCAACAAATTTAAAAATTAATTTAATTAACATTTAGGTTCTTTCCAAAACTACTTTTTTATAATTAATAAAACATATATAGCAGTGACCTTCTAAGTATATTTGTAGTATGATTTAAAGTGTACACCTAAGAGAACAAAACCATAGTTTTCCATATTCCATATAACATTTTTTAGATATTGTAAAATCATATCTAAACAAAAAATTCTTTCACATATGCTTGCTGTTAGTTTTTGGGAATAATTCTCAAAAGGTATTAGTGATTTTTGTGCTTAAGAAATAGCAAATGTAGGGGCTGAGGTTGAGGCTCAGTGATAGAGTGCTTGCCACGCACATGTGAAGCACTGGGTTCTATGCTCAGCATCACATAAAAATAAATAAATTAAATAAAGGTATTGTGTCCATCTACAACTAAAAAATATGTTTAAAAAGGGAAATAACAAATGTAGAACATAATTAGAATTTCAAATTATTAGAACTATGAAAACATTAGCTCTTCCAAACTTAGTTAATCAATGTCAGAAATGATTCCTGATGATAACTAGTACAACATGAATAAATTTTAGTAGACCCAAAATCCTTTTCTGATTTTCCTTTGAGGAATTAGACACAGATATGCTTTTATTCTAAGTATGTCTTTCATTTCTCAGGTCTAAGCGAAAGGGTTCTACATTTGTCCAATCTTTTAGCAAATATATTTAAGCCCCTAATATACATTAGAGTGATTGAAACTTCAAATTTGATTGACTCAAAAGTTTCCATACAATAAACCCCACAGCTACTATATAGTAAGATAAGGCACATGTTAAAGCTTTTCTACTTTTAGGTTGGTGGAATGTCTAGAAAGCCATTCTTTACAAAAATTAGATTTTTTCCACAAATAAAGACATCATCTGTTCAGAGAATATATTCTGTGATTTGCTTTTGTAATTCAAGAAGTGCTCAGAAGGAAAATTTAATATAAAAATTTTATTAAAATACAAATGTGATTTAATATCAATGGCAGTACAGGACTTCATTGAAAGATGAAAGACTCTCAGACCTTAGGGGTAGTCTACTCACTCTTCCATTAGACTCTTACATTCTACTCTTTCATAATACCTTGTTTACTTTCCACACCTTGTCTCATTTATATCCTCTCTCTATTGGTAAAGGAGAGGAATGGGAAATTTCTTTCAGTCATAATAATTTAATGATGCTACTGTTGTATTTATCTTGCAAAATCTCACTGTTATTTTTCTTTTTGTCTTCCCAGATGTAATTATCTACAACTCCCTCAAAGATTTTATTTATAAACACGTTTTAATGACTAATTCTAGCCATTCTGAAACTTAGATTATACATTTCATAGTAACTTCCTATACAAGATGTAATACAAAAGAAAATACACATTTAAAAACATAAAATTAATTTCTCAAATTGTTAAAAGCCTCAGTTAATTCTAAACTTTGTACTAATACAATGTAAGCTTTGCTGTGTGTATGTATGACCATACTGTGTACTCTTATGCTGTATTTTTTGTTAATTTAACATCCTACCAATGAGGATAATGAAAGGTCTTATTTCATACTTTTTAATAAATTCATGGTACAAGTCTTTGTTTTCTGGTAATTTGATTCCTCATATATCCATTATTATCAATCTCCTGGTGCAACATATATGAAAATGCTGCATATTTAAAAACAAAGCAAGCAAATAAACCAAAAACTCAAGCAAAAACCTTTTATATAAATGACTAAGCAAAAAAGTAAGAAAAAGTTTTGGAGTCCAGAAACCATGAGAAATCATGTAGCAAAAAATGTTATCAAAAACTGGAGTTGATCTGGGTCATCTGTCAATCTCTAGATGAACTTCTACTTGGAAAGCAGCACTAGAGGAAATCTGAGACAGTGCAGAATGGAAGATCTGCTTAAAGAATTTATATAAAATCAGGATTAAATATAATACTCCTATGGAATAAAAGAAAAACTCTTACTCTTTTTTCTCATGTATGTCTTAAAAACAATTCTATAACAAATTCACCCTCTCAAAATTTGAATACCTTTTTTATACCATCACTGACATCTAAACAATTTCACAACTTATAGTTTAAATGAGACTTTTGCTCTTGAGTTACTAGTAACCAGAAGTTAAAATATTTTTAGACAAAATATTTTTAAAAATTCAATACATTATATTACAGTGAAATTCGTCTTTTTTTCCTCAAAATTTTATTGGTTCTTTTTGATCATACGTAATTTTAGGATTCATTTTGGCAGAATTAGAGAAGCATGGAATATAATTGCTCTAATTCAGTCCACAGTACTTCACTTTCTCCTCCTCTCCTCCTTCCCCCTGTTCCTCTTCACTATGCTTATCTTTCTACTATGTACCTGTATTTTTTTAAATTATTGTCTTGTGGATATACATAATAGTGAGATTCGCTGTGGTACACTCATAAGTATATAGAAAAGTTTGGTCAAATTCTTTCCACTCTTCTTCCTTTATCCCATCCCTCCACCTTCCCCCTAATCCTATTTTTCTATTCTACTGATCATTAATCTCTTTTAATGGAATTCCCACATTCCCCTACTCTCTTTTCCTTATTTTGGACTATCTTCTGTGTATTATAGAAAACATTCAACCTGTGAGTTTTTGAACTGGGTTATTTCAGTTTAGCATTATAGGCTCCAGTTCCATCCATTTAATAGCAAATATTCTTCTTTATGGATGATTAATACTCCATTGTGTATACATACTATATTTTCTTTATCCATTTATCGGTTGAAGGGCACCTAGTTTTATTTCATAGCTTACCTAATGTAAATTGTGCTGCTATAAACATTGATGTGCTTGCATCACTGCAGTATGCTTATTTTAATTATTGAGAATATATACCAAAGAGGAGGATAGCTGGACTATATGGTAGTTCTATTGCTAGCTTTTTGAGGGATCTCCATGCTTCTATCAAGAGCAGATGCACTAATTTGCAATTCCACCAACAGTGTATGAGTGTACTTTTTCCCCCATATTCCTTGTCAACATTCCTTGTCAACCTAATATTATTTTTATTTTTTATTTTTGCCATTCTGATTAGACTGAGGGAAAATCTCAGTGTATTTTTTATTTGAATTTCCTCAATAACTAAAAATGTTGAAACTTTGAATTTTTTAAATATATTTGTTGGTCACTTTTCCGTCTTCATTTGAGAAGTATCTTTTTAGTTCTTTTGCCTAGTTATTATTTGGGTTTTGGGGTTTTTATTGGTGATACATTTTTTAGTTCTTTATATTTCTGGATATTAATGCCCTATCTGTGAAGCAAGTGGCAAAGGTCTTCTCCCATGCTGTAGGCTCTCTCTTCACACACTTAATTGTTTCCTTTTCTGTGCAGAGTTTTTAAATTTGATCCTATCAAACTTATTGATTTTGGTTTTTATTTCTTAAACTTTAGGAGTCTTATTAAGTAAATCAATTCCTGTGTCAACATGTTGGAGTATTGAGTCTACAATTTTTTCTAAAATTTGCATAGTTTCTGGTCTAATTCCTACTAAGTTTTGATATACTTTGAGCTGACTTTTGTGCAGGGTGAGGGATAGGGGTTTAGTTTCATTCTTCTACATATAGATTTCCAGTTTTCCCGTTAACATTTTTTAAAAAGACTATCTTTTCCCTACTTGATATTAACATCTTTGGTGAGTATCAGATAAATTTATTTATGTGGACTTGTCTCTGTCTTTTATTCCATTCCATTGGTCTTCATGTCTGTTTTGATGACCATGCCTTCCTGCTTATGTTACTATAGCTCTGTGGTATAATTTGAGGTTCAGTATTGTGATGCATCCAGCACTGTTCTTTTTGCTCAGGATTGCTTTGGCTATTGTGAGCCTTTTGTTGTTACAAATGGATTTCAGAACTTCATTTTCTAGTTCTGCAAAGAAGATCATTGTATTTTGATGGAGAGTTCGTTGAATACATATAATACTTTTCATTATACAGCCATTTTGATAATATTATTTCTATTCTATCTACTCAAGAACATGGGAAGAACTTCAAAGGTCTTGTAAAATTTCTTTTTTCAGTGTTCAAGATTGATAAGCCCTTAGACAAAGAGAGAGGGAATAGAGAGGAACCTTTCAAATTAGGAAAATTTGAGATAAAAGAAAAATATCATCTGGAAGAATACTTAAACCCAGAGGATCATCAGAAAATATTTTGAAAATTTATATTCAAAAAAGCTAGAAAATTCTGAAAATAATGACAAATTCCTAGATATATATGACCTATCCAAACTGAACTATGAGGATATAGAATACTTAAATAGATCAATATCAAATAATGAAATGGAAACAGCCATCAAAAGACTTCCAATAAAGAGAAGTCCAGGACTGGATGGATTCTCAGCTGAGTTTTATTCGACCTTTAAAGAATAACTAATAACAATCCTCCTCAAATTATTCAATGAAGTAGAAAGAGAGGAAACTACTAAATCAATTCTCTAATGTCATTACCTGATACCAGCCAGATGGAGAATATCAAGGAAGAAGAAATCTTCAGGCCTTATTCTTGATGAACATAGATGCAAAAATTCTTAATACAATATTAGAAAATGACATACAAAAACACATTAAAAAGAATATACTGTGAGAAAGTGAGTTCAATTCCAGGGATGCAAGATTGGTTCAATATAAGCAAATCAATAAATATAATTTAACACATAAACAGAGCTAAGTATAAGAAACACATAGTTCTGTCAACAGAAGCAGAACAAAGCATTTGACTGAGTACTATACACATGCTTGTTTATAAAACCAGGAAAACTAGGGATAGAATGAATTATCTTGAACATTGTAAAGATGTACATGACAAACTCAAGGCCAACATTATACTGGGTGGAGAAAAACCAAAAACATTGTCTCTGAAAGCAGTAACAAGACAAGGGTCTCTCCCCATTCCTATTGAACAGAATCCTTGAGACTCTAGCCAGAACAATCAGGCAAGAGAAGGAAATTAAAGGGATACAAATAGGAAAAGATGAGCTCAAATTCTCTCTGCTGACAACATGATACTTTATTAAGAATATCCAAAAACCTCCACCAGAAATCTTCTACAGTTCATAAATAGAGGAAAATAGCAGGGTCCAGGATGAACATATAAATCATTTGCTTTCCTATACTCCAATAACAAATCTTCTGAAAAAGAAATTAGGGAAATGATCCCATTCACAATAATCTCAAACAACAAAATACTTAGGAATTAATCTAACAAAAAAAGTGTCATACCATAGGTAAATTTCTAAATCATCAGTCACTAAATATAAGAAACACATACCATGAAAAATAGAAACAAAAAAAGAAGGCAAATTCACACCTACACAAAGAGCAGATACTAAAAATATATAAAAGTAGTGTATCCTCATGAAAAACTATACACACACACACACACTCACACACCACAGAATGTATTTACCAAAATAGATTATGTCATGAAATTATAAAGCCTGAGAAGTCTCAATACCTGCAACTGGTAATCTGGAAACACAAGAGTTATAACAGTACATTTACAGAGTAGGACAAAGGCCTTGAGAAATAGGATGATTGATGGTAGAAGTTCCAGTTCGAATCTGAGTCCAGAGGCATATGATTGATGTCCCAGTTAAACACAGAGAGTGAATTATTCACACAGCCTTTTGTGGATACCTTTAATATATCAAATGAGAACAACTTACTTTGAGGAGGTCAATCTATTGGACTAAATCTAGTAATTCAAATGCTAATCTTATTCAAGAACACCTTCATAGACACCTCTACAATAATATCTAATCAAATATCTGGACACCCAATGTCCCAGTTGAGACATAAAATTACCCATCCCACATGTTTAATAAAATTAAAGAAAGAAAATGAACATATAAAATATGATGAAGAAAAATGAGGCTATAAAAATGAATAGGGCATATTTGATAAAAATTTAAATAATTGTAAAAGAAAAACAAATCCACAATCTCTGTAGGAGATATTTGAAATAAAGATAGTCAAATATATTGTTATTTTTCATATAAAAGAAAAAGAGTATCCTACATCAAATAAAGATGTAAAATAGATAATATAAGTAAGTCTACTCAGAACTAGTAATCTAGAAACTATATGAAGAGAGAGAAAGGGAAGAGCAATGTTACAATAGGATTGAAATATCTCTCTCATTATGAGACTATGAAAAACAAGCTTTAAGAAAGCAACAAAATGTCAGAGCAGAAACTTTTTTAAAAAATCATAGACTATAAGCCAAGCTTATGTTCAAAGGATCCACTGAATTCAAACAGTATGATTATTTAAAAAACACAAATTAGACAAACAAAATTGAAACAAGATATCTGAACAATGAGAATATACTAAAATCAGCACGAAAGAGAATGCAGATTACTTGAAGAACAACAAAAGATTGGCAAATTACTTCATAATTGCAACCATAGAAATAAAGAGAAAATAAAATAATATTTTGGCCTGTTATGAAAAGTAGATTTTAACAGAATCATATATCCACTCAATTTATTTTTCAAGTAAATTTGGAGACAAAGAAAAATAAAATTAACTTCCAACTAGGAGTCATTCAAGAAATTTCTAAAGATAAACTTCTCGGACCAAAGAAATAATTGTGAAAAGTATGTTTATGATCAGAATTAATTAACAGGAGCTATAATTATCTTCCCATCTAAAACAAACAAAAGTGAAAAAAGAAACATTAGTTTTCATGAAAAAATAAAGAAGGGTTATTTTTGAGGGACCATACCTGAAAGAGTAGAGCCCTATCAACTTATTTCATTGAGATTTCCTAGGCTATGACATAAATGCAAAATGAAAGACTATAAAAATTTCAGAAGATAACATACGTTGAAACCTGGATTTCCTTTAGTATGGCAATAATGTTTTATTTGTAACCCTAAAAGGCATAAATCATGAAAGAAATAATTTCTGAGTGCTAATCTTAAATTCTGCTACTCTAAAATAATAATTTTTGAGCTCTAGAAGACTGCTGATGAAGTTTGGGGATCATCTAACTATATGATCCTGTCATCAGTAAACAGATACAATTTGAGCTCTTCTTTCCCTATTGTATTTTTGATGATCATCTGTATATCAGTAATGTCTGTGGTGATATTTCCGTTCTGATCTCATATTTTGTTAATTTGAATGTTTTCTTTCTTTCTTTTGGTTAGTTTAGCTAAGGGATCATAAAGCTTTTATGTCTTTCAAAATACCAACTGTCAGTTTTGTTGATCTTTTGAATTTATTTTTATTCTCCATTTCATTGGTTTTATCTCTGATTTTAATTATTTCCTGTCTTCTAATATTTGATGTTGGTTTGTTATTCCTTTTCTAGGGCCTTGAGATATAATGTTAGAATATTTATTTGGTATCTTTCTATTATTATTATTTTTTGGTATAGGGGATTGAACTCAGGAGTACTCGACCACGGAGTCACATCCCTAGCCCTATTTTGTGTTTTATTTTAGAGATTAAGGTCTCACTAAGTTGCTTATCACCTCATCCTTGCTGAGGCTGGCTTTGAACTCGCGATCCTCCTGTCTCAGCCTCCCAAAGTGCTGGGATTACAGGTGTGTGCCACCACGCTAGGCTCTATTATTTTGATGTATGAACTCAATGCTATAAACTTTCTTTTTAGAACTGCCTTCATAATATTCCAGAGATTTTATATGGTGTGTTAATATTCTTCTAGGATTTAAAAAATTTCTCCCCCTGGATTTTTTCTGCTATCTGTCATTCAAAAGTGTATAATTAATCTCCAAGTGTTAGTGTTTTTTTTTATCTTACTGTTAATTTCTAATTTTATTCCATTATGATCGGATAGACTGCAAGGTACTATCTCTACTTTTGTTTTGTATTTGCTAAGATTTGCTTTGTGCCCTAAAATATGGTCTATTTTAGAAAATGTTCCATATGCCTCTGAGAAGTGAATTAAGACATTGATAGATAATATTTTTAAGATGTCTGATGGGTCTATATTATTAATTATATTTTAGTTCTATAGAATCTTTACTTAGTTTATATCTCACTGATCTATCCAGTGGTGAGAAAAGTGTGTCAAAGTTACTCATATTACTGTATTGTGGTCTATTTGATTATTAATATTGAGAAAGGTTTGTTTTATGTGTGTAGATGCTCCATTGTTTTGAGGCTTAAATATTTACAATCATTATATCTTGTTTTGTATGATTCTGTTATGCAAAATAAAGTGACTTTCTTTGTCTCTTCTGATTAAAGTTGGATTGAAGTCCATTTTGCCTGATATAAGAATAACTACTCCTGCTTGTTGATGAGTACCATTTGAATGCTATATCTTTTCTATCCTTTCACTTTCAGCCTGTGGATGTATTCCCCTGTGAGGTGAGTCTCTTGCAGAGAACATATTTTTGCAGCCTGATTTTTAATTCAATCTGCCAACCTATGTTTTGATTGAAGAATTTAGAGCATTTGCACTTAATTTTCTGCCATTTTCCAATCATGAATCTACACTGAAAATGAAATTAGAAAAACTATCCCATTCATAATAGCCTCAAAAAACAAATAGTAGGAATCAAACAAAAGAGCTGAATGATGCTACAATGACAACTACAGAACAGTAAATTTAAAAAAATTAAGAAGCTTTAGAAGA
This sequence comes from Xerus rutilus, assembly GCA_028644305.1. Lineage (NCBI taxonomy): Eukaryota > Metazoa > Chordata > Mammalia > Rodentia > Sciuridae > Xerus > Xerus rutilus. The sequence goes on along the minus strand of CM053400.1, from coordinate 81,900,338 downwards.
TGGAGGTACCTTCCATATTCTTGGACAGGTATAATTAATATTGTCAATATGGCCATACTACTAAAAGCGCTGTACAGATTCAATGTAATTACCATCAAAATTCCAATGACAATCTTCACACTACTAGAGAAAGTAATTCTGAAATATGTTTGGAAAAATAAAAGACCCAGAGTACCAAAAGCAATTCTTAGCAAGAAAAGTAAAGCAGGAGGCATCACAATACTGAACCTTATATTATACTATAGAGATATAGTAACCAAAACACCATGGTATTGCCACCAAAAGAAGCCATTTTCCAATCATAAACCAATGAAATAGAGACAAACCAACATGAACACTGTTATCTGAAACTATACAAAGATGACAAAATCAAACATTGATAAAAAGAGAACCCTTTTAATAAATGGTGCTAGAAAAGTTGGAAATCCATATGTGGAAGAATAAAATTTAACCCCTATTTATTATGCTGCACAAAAAATCAAGTCAAAGTGGATCAAAGACTTAAGAATTATACCAGAAATCCTCCAACTGCTAGAAGAAAATGTAGGTACAACCCAGCATGGTAGTGCATGCCTGAAATCCTCGTCCCTTGGGAGGATGAAGCAAGAGGACCGTGAGTTCAATGCCAACCTTAGAAACTTATCAAGGCCCTAAGCAACTCAACAATATTTATCTCTAAATAAAATGTAAAAACCGGCTGGGGATGTGGCTAAGTGGTTGAGTGCCCTTGAGTTCAAACCCTAGCAGAAGAAAAGAAGAAAAAAAAAGGTAAGTCCAACTCTCCAACATGTTGTCAGAACTGACTGCAACAGTGGTCCCTTCACCTTCTGAATATAACTCTCACTGCTCTGAGGCTTATTTTTCAAAAGAACACTTTTTTTCCTCTCTTCTCCCCTCTCCACCTCCCTAACAAGATGAGGGAGACAGTGTTATCTTTTTCTTCCTCTAGTTGATTGTCCTTGCCTGCTAAGGATCTGGGAAGTGAATATCTCCCAAATTAACAAGTGAATCCTAACATGCCATCAGTGTGCCCTGGTACCCTGTACCAGAGCACACCTGGAATGCAGCCTTTGAAGAGTTCCTTTAAAATGCCCCTGTCCCTCCTAATGGGAAGAATCACAACCTTTGGGACAGGAGTCCCCTGTGTTTCTCCTTTGCTAGCAAAGTGATAAGCCTTCTTTTTTCTTTTTTTCAAAACTCTGTCCATGTTACTGGGTTTGCATCAGGGACAAGGACCAAGCTTTTCCAGTACTGACTTCCTTAACAAGACTCCTTATGCACAAAAAACAAAACAAAATAAAATAAAATAGGTGGGATGGCATCAAATTAAAAAGCTTCTGCATAGCAAAAGAAACAAGAATGTGAAGAGAGAGCCTACAACAAGGGAGAAGATCTTTGCCACTCTCTCCTCGGGGTATTAATATCCAAAATATACAAAGAATTCAAAAAACTTAAAACCATAATAAAAATAATGATAATAATAACCCAATCAATAAATTGGCAAAAGAACAGACACTTCTTAAAAGAAGAAATACAAATGAACAACAAATACATGAAAAAATATTCAACATCTCTAGCTATTAGGAAAATGCAAATCAAAACTCTATTAAAATTTCATCTCACTCTAGTCAGAATGGCAATTATCAAATTCTATCTTTATTCTATATGTTGAGCATTTTCATTATAAAGTGTCTTGGTGTGGATCTGTTGAAATTTTGTACATTTGGTGTCCTGTAAGCCTCTTGTATTTCATTTTCCAATTCATTTTTCATGTTTGGGAAATTTTCTGATATTATTTCATTGAAGAGATTGTGCATTTCTTTGGTTTAAAATTCAGTGCCTTCTTCTATCCCAATAAATCTTAGATTTGTTCTTTTGATGCTGTTCCATATTTCTTATATGTTCTGTTCATGATTTCTTACCATCTTCACTGAATGGTCAAGTTTATTTTCAAGATTGTATATTTGTCTTCATTATCCGAGGTTCTGTATTCCAGGTGATCTAGTCTGCTGGTAATGCTTTCCATTGAGTTTTTTATTTGGTTTATTGTTTCTTTCATTTCAAGAATTTCTGATTGGTTTTTTTTTTTCATGATCTCTAGCTCTTTCTTAAAGTAATCTTTTGCTACTTGTAATTGCTGTCTTATCTCTTCATTAGAATGATCATGGTTGCCTTTATTTGCTCTCCTATTTCTTTGTTAGATTGATTAATTTTTGCCTGTATTTGCTCACTTATGTCATTCTTTAATTCGCAGTACTTTTTAATTATGTACATTCTGAATTCTTTCTCTGACATTTCATCAAATGTGTTGTCAATGGATTCTGTTACAGTGATGTTCAGGTTTGTTTGGGGCACTTTCTTCCCTTGTTTTTTTCATGTTGATTGTGTATCTTCCTTTCTTGCAATGCCGAGCTGAGGTATTGTGGCTTCTATCCTATAATCTTGTATTGACACTCCAGATTACCGATATCTCACCTTGGAGCTACTTCTGGTCCCCCAGTGTCCCCAGATGGACACTACTGCCACTAAAGTTGGTGGCGGAGGTAGTCGACATACCTCAAGAGGGCAGTGCGAATGGCCTTGGCTGGGCTCCTCTGGTGGTCCCTGAGGGCTGTTTTGGGACCTCTATTGTGCTCTTGCCAGTGAGCAGGAACTCTGGAGTGGAACTGGGGGCAGGCCCAGGTCTCACTTAGGCAGGGTCACAAACAGGAGAGTCTGTGTGTGATCCTTACCATGCATGTGAGCTCCTCTGTGGCTAGAGGCTAGCAGGCTCTGGTCTGCCTTTGGTTGGGCACCCCTGGCATTCCCTGAAGGCAATTTTGGTCCCTCTGTCTTGCCTGTCCCCAGGAACTCTGCAGCAGAATTGGGGCGGGCCCAGGCTTCGCTTAGATGGGGCCTCCTCATGCAGGGGTCTCTGCAGCGACTCTTACCATGGGCGTGGGCTCCCCTGTGACTGGTGGCTAGCAGTCTCTTGTTTCCCCTTGGCTGGACACCCAAGGGTGGTTTTGGGCCCTCTGTCTGGCTTCTGCCGATCTGTAGGAACTTTGGAGCAGAACTCCAGAATGGCAATTATCAAGAACACAAGCAACAATAAATGTTAACGAGGAAGTGGGGAAAATGGTACCCTCATTCATTGTAGGTATGCCTTTAGATTAGTGAAACCACTCTGAAAAGCAGTATGGAGATTCCTTAAAAAAATGAGGAATAGACCATCATGTGACCCAGCTATCCCACTCCTTTATATATATATATATATATATATGAAATGTTTGAAATCTGCATACTATAGTGGTATAGTCACATTAATGTTTATAGCTGCATGATTCACAATAGAATTGTGAATAGAAGCTACAGAACAAACCTAGCTGTCCTTTAACAGATAAATGGATAAAGAAAATGTGATATGTATACATATTGGAGTATAACACAGCCATAAAGAAGAATGGCATTATGGAATTTGCTGGCATATAAATGTAAGTGAAATAAACAAGTAACAAAAATGTTCAAAGTTTGAATGTTTTCTCTGATATGAAGAATCTAATGCAAAATCAGGAAAGAGGTAGTGGAAATTTTAAAAAAAATAGAGAGAGAAAAAGAAAAAAGAGAGAACTTCCTCAAAATAGAGAAAGAATCAGTGGAGTAGATGAAGGAGTTGAAGGAGGAGAAAGAAAGGACGTTAAATGGGAGGAGCAGTGGGATAAATCTGATTGAACTTTTATTGGTGCATGCATAGATGTGGCATGGTGGGTCCTACCTTTGGGTGTGTCCGGATTACACTAATTAAAAAAAATTAAACTGTAATTGGATTGAAAGTGGATCCAGACACTGAAGGGAGGGGAAGAGGAATGGGAGAAAGTACTGGGGACTGAATTGGAGTGAGTTGTGTTCCATGCTTTTGTGATATTGGCAAGGTGTATTGTATGCTGGCACTATATATAACTAAAAATAAAAAATAAAAAACTAAAAAAAGAAAGAATTAATAACATTAATTTCACTAAAAATTAAAAACTTCTGTGAAAGACAATGCAATAGAATGAGAAGACTAACAACAGACTGGTAGAAAGTATTTGCAAATCATTCATCTGATAGGCAAAGCATATTAAGAACACTTAAAACTTAATAAAGAAAACAAACAACCCCATTAAAAATTGGTCAACAAATTTGACCAGAAGTATTATTGTTAAACTTGGTCCTTGTCTCTAAGCCAATACAATAAGGAGAACACAGTTCCGAGAAAAAGAAAAAAAGAAGCTTTATTGCTTTGCCAGCAAAGGAGAAGCACAGGAGACTCTTGTCCCAGAGGTTGTGATTCTGCCCATCAGAGAAAACAGAGGGTTTTTAAAACAAAGATTCATTCCAGGTGTTCCCAGTCTGTGGTGGTGGTGGGTAGTGGGGTATGGTTCATTTGCTAATTTGGGAGATAGTCATTCCTTAGATCTTTTGGTGCCATCCCAGAAAGTCTAAATTACTTGGTTTCTGTGGTGGGTGTGTACTCAAAGACAGATAACTAGTCATAGGATGGGAAAAATGTAATCTTATTTCCATCCTCAGGTTAGAGAGGGGAGAAGGAGAAGAGCAAAGAAAACCATGTAGATTTTAAAATAATCTTCAGTGGATGAGCAATAAGGGCTAAAAAAACAAAAAAGCACAAGGTGGACCACTATTAAATTCAATTGACAGATTTTATTATTTGTATTATGTACAGTGAGAAATACATGACAACAACAAAAGATTAATTTTCATTGCAATTCACAATTTACGGGTGAGAAGAACCACTCACAGGGCAATGATTAGTGTCCTGCATTTTAAGCAATACTTGAACTCACTACAACAGCAACTGGAGGTTACTATGAAATTATTACAGTAGTGCAGGATGCTCTACAGTGAATTTAGGCAGTTGTGACTTCATACTGGGTCTTGACCTTTCTTTTCATTTGTTTGGACTGTAATTGGCACCATGTATGGATTTTATATAAAAATTTTCATAGATTTAACTTTGTGTTAGATTTGTGTATATTTTACGATAGTAAATTATTTGGACATAAGCATATATGCATGAAATATAATTTGTTCTGCTTTAGTCCCCCCTACTTCCTCTTTTCTTCTCTCTTCATTTATTTCCTCTACTGGTCTTCCTTCCACTTACAGCTATTTTAAAATCAATATCATATAGATATACATAACATATACATTTATGCGTTTGGTACTTTTGTCAAGTACTAGACGATTGTATCCATGTCTCCTGAATTTGTCTATGTGATTATATGCTTTGCCTCTTTTATTCGGGTAATACGATGAACTTTATGTTCAACTTTATATCAATTTTACATTCATGGAATAAACACATTTGGCCCTCAACCGAAATAAAGTTTATGTATTCTTGGAATTTTTTTTTCTTTTGATAAACTTTGTTAAAGGTTTGTGTGTGTGTGTGTGTGTGTGTGTGTGTGTGTGTTCCCCTGAAGCTTATACATTGATATTTTTATTTTCTTATTTTTTTTCTGTTTAATATTTGTATACACTTAGTGTTTCTAAAATAATTTCAAAAGCTTTCCCTTCTGTTACCTATTGGAGTTTTGAAAAGGATCAGCACATTTTTTTCTCTTTAAATATTTGGTAGAATTAATCAATGGAGACATCTGGACCTACAGAGAGAGAGAAAGAGAAAGAAGTTGCAAGTATGGCATCATCTCTTACAGGATTTCGCTAATATCATATAGGTTCCTGATAATTCCTTTCCTGATCTGATGTACATGGACGATGAGTTTACTCTTCCTTAATTATAAGTTCAACTGTATACAGAATTCTGGAACTGTTTGTAGATCATGGTCCTTTGCCACAAACCCTCAGCTGCTTCAGCTTCACTAAATTCTGTTGTGAATGTCTTTGAGTCAGTGAGACCTTACTGCGATGGTTGTACTGTTTTATTTATGATATAGCAGTGATACTGGACTTATTGATGATTAGCACTGAGTTTGTGTTCTTCCATAGCAAGTTTTATTTAAGAAATTGATAGAAGACACACTCCCCCCAAAAGGTGGGGACTTCCCAAACCGAAAACCTGTGGAAGGGGTGCAATTTGTCATTTTTATAGACCCCAGCACTTCTCTCTTTCATTAATCATTATCTTTCCTTTCTACCCCATATAAGTGCCTAGGAGCACAAACACAAAGTTTGTTTGCTTGTTTGTTCCTTCAAAAATAACCATCAGCAAACCTTTGTTCTTTCTTTGAAAAACAATTGTCACCCTCTCAGCCCTCATTATTTCACCTATGTCTACTGCTTGGTTAGACAAAAACAGTCATTAACCAATTTTCTCATTAAAGACCCCTCATCATTCTTACCTACACTGACTACCTGACCTTTCCCCTGTCTCAGCAGGAAAAGTGTCTCCTGTTAAAAAAGAAAATTATTTTCATACAGCTTACAACATTTCTTTCAGAAATTCTAGTTCTAGTTGAATATATGTTTTTCAATATCTAAATCCAGTTATATCATATATATTGACTTGGTTTTTGTGTTTGTTTGTTACAAAAGGGAAAGTCAGCAAGCATGTAATGTGTTTATACTGTTGTTTCCTATATCATCTGTCCATTTCTTTTTTTTAAATATTTTTTTAGTTGTTGATGGATCTTTATTTTATTCATTTATTATTTACTTGTGGTGCTGAAGATTGAACCTGGTGCCTCATGCATGCTAGGCAAACGCTCTACCACTGAGCTACAGCCCCAGCCCCATCTGTCTGTTTCTACACATCAACTCCATACCCATATCTCTAGAATGCAACATTAAAGATCATCTCAAGAAGTGAATAGAGTATATTTTTATACATCATTACAATGAATTTAGTCATGCAATTTGCTTACACCAATATAATAAATTGTAAGTGAAAGTATGATGCTTTAATATGCCCAGCATGTTTCAAGCTAGATCTCTTGCACTGCTGCCATTTCCATGAAAAGATTACGCCAGAATAAATTTTTTATCTAGACCTGATTCTTCAGGTCAAACCTGTTTCCCAGAGAATCCTCAGTTTCTCAACAACATAATTATAGATGAAAATAAGTTCTATCTTCACTTGTGCTATTTTAATACCAGGAATTTAGAATTATGAATTGGTTATTGAAACATTATTGTGTTCTTAGAAAAGGATACATAATTTTACATTTCCACTAAAAGACTATCTTAAAATGTAACTACTTTATGTTAACATTCACAATTAGCAATTAGTGCAAGATCCTGTAAGAGTATGACATGCTCTAGGAAATTGAAAGACACACCATTAAACATAAGATATTTTATGCTACATTTTATATATCAACCTGAGTCTTTTCTTGCTAATAAAACTACTCACTTTATTATGGTAATTTCAATTGTCAAATATATTACTCTGTCCACCTGGCATGTGAATCTACAATCTTAACGTTCTCCTTTTATTGAACAGAATTTATTACCACTTTCTATGTTAGATAAAATAAACAATATCTGATGTGATTCACCATCAGGATAGGGTTATTATTTTGGAGATATTGTTCATAGATGTTTTAGCTTAGAATAAATTATAAAAATGGTTATGAGAATAGGCAGTTTGGGAGCATGTGCACCTAATTCAGGTACAAAATAGTATGTGGTAGTACTCCATTATTGTTATTGCTAAGCATTAATTTATAGGAAAATGGTATGCTTATTTTTGTGTTGGAATAAGTTTTAGTGAATTTTTAATGTCAAGCAGCATTATGCAACCTTGCTGCATTATTGCTTAAAATGATATATACTTTTTAAAATTTTTGCATTAACTTAAATCTATCAAACTCCAAGTTTGCATTTTGTGACACTCCACTGAAAAATCTGCAATAATTATGATTAAACTCTTTTCTCAATATTGTATTCATCTTGCCTCTAATATTTTGCCATTATCTAGAAACAGTTGTCTCTTTAGACAAATGACTAATCTGAAAAATGGCTATTGCCTCTCTTCCTTCCTAAAGTACAATTAAAATTTGTGGGTGAGTATACATGCTAAATTTCATATTGAAGCAAATCAGGAATAGCACATTGTTACATAAAAAATCATTACATAAAAAGTATATATGTGAAAACTTTCAGAAGAGATTAATATTTGAATGTACAGACATGTGTGTCTCTGTGTGTGTTTGTGTGTGTGTGTGTATAATGTAGATTCACCCTCACAGATTCGGGTACTGAGGGTACAAAAAGAAGAAAAGTAGAAGAAGCCAATGAATTTTCTTCTTTTTGTGTTCAAGCATCAGATATACTTTATTCTGAATATATGAATTCCTGATTTCCAGACCTAGGGACCCTGGGACATAACATCATTGTCTCTCCTAATACTTAAGCCTTGAACTTGGACTAAATTACAACATTGGCTTTCTTGGTTCTCCAGAAACCAGATTATTTTTTTGTCTACATAATTGTATAAATAATATTTACATGTATACATACACATATATGTGGATATATAGTTTGTATGTGTGTATATGTGTATACTCACATGCAAAATTTCTTATTGCTCCTGTTTCAAAGTCATACCTTAATAATTTCTTCTAAATTTAATCTCTTTTGTTGAATTTAAATTTGTTCTTATGTAAAAATGACGTTTTGATTTTATTTAGCAGTAAAATGTATTTCCATTGCTATTGGGATTTTATACTGATAAAAGGGACAGCTTTTATTCATAGAATTTAAAAATGTGAGTATGCTCCTATATAAATTCTTTATGCGAAAGATTTATATAAAGAAGTTGATGAGTGCTGGATGCTATAGCATACATCTGTTATCCCAGTGACTCAAGAGGCTGAGGCAGGAGGACTGCAAACTCGAGGTAAGTTACAGTGACTTAGTGAGACCCAGTCTTAAAATAAAAAATAAAAAGGGCTGGGGATGTGGCTGAGTGGTTAAGCACCCATGGGTTCAATCTCTGGTACAAAAAAAGAAGAAGTCAGTGATGCATATAGCCTAAATTGTATTGAAACTATGTATGCTATGCTTATTTTATATAGATGTATGCTAGTAAATTAAATATATTATAAACAGATATATTGTCAGAATGAATATGCTAATATTTGAGGAGAAGTTAAAACTGCACTTTGGATTTAAGAAGGAGATGGAATCCAAGAAAGACTATGTAGGTTTTTTTTTAATGCTTTAATGAAATATACCCCATGCAAACTGCTGATATATTGGTCAATGCTTTTCTATTGCATTATTGAAAATAAATGACAGATGGTTGGGTTGTAGCTTAGTAGTACAGCACTTGCCTAGCACACATGAGGCCCCGCGTTCACCCAGTGCAAAAGGAAAGGAAGGAAGGAAAGAAAGAAGAAAGGAAGGAAAGAAAGGAAAAAAGAAAAGAAAGAAATGATTTATTTTCATTTTAATTACACAATGTAATATATATTATAATGTGCTACAAGCTTTTCATATATTTTATATTATACAAAATATATTATACAAAATGATTTATACATTTATTTACTTAATTAAAATATTAGTCTAAACATTGTCATTAATAATTCATTGGAACCTATGATTACAAATACCTTACACTTTGCTATATTAACTGGATGCTTTTGGTTATTACAATATAGGAGGATTAAATTTATACTCCCTTAATGGCTTGATCATACACATAGCATTTTCTTTTGGTATTTTTTAGAATTTATCAACATACTTTATATAACAGTTGCTCAATTATTTCACTAACTAGCCGGCAAAAATATTATGTTGTGAAGCACTTATCTTTCTGAAGGCATGGTCTACTGAGTTTTGATTCAAAATGGTGGGAGGATATTGATTGTATGAGACAACAATCATTCTCCAATAATATTAGAAACAGTATTTTGATTAAATCTAGAAATGTATTTTGGGCCAGGTAGCACAAACCTATAATCCCCACAACTCAGGAGGCTGAGACAGGAGTCTCAGAGGAGTCTCAGACAAGTTCAAGGATGGCCTGGGCAACTTAGTGAAATCGTGGCTCAAAATAAAATCATATAAAGGTCTTCGGGTTTGGGATGGGACATAGCTCAGTGATCGAGTGTTCCTGGGTTTATTCTTAAGTAATGTTATGAAAAGAAAATTAAAAAAGAGAGAAAACTATGATAAACTTGTATTGACTATCAAAGTAGGGATAAAATACATTAAAGTTTAAGACAAAAGGGAGGAAAGGATAAAAACAACCCTTTTCTAGATGCAGAGTAAAAACTATCAAATAGAAGATTGAACTATGATGAGTAGCCAAATCAAATCAATGCTCTTTTGTATGTTAGAATGATATTAGTAGTTTGAGATAATAATAATAATAATGCCCATAAAAACACATGGAGAAATGGAAATTAGTAAAGGTTGGAAAACAACCATTTGATGTGTCCACAACTGTCAGTGGAACAGGCACCATATCATTGTGAGGGGAAAACCCAATCATGCATGCCTGCATGAAAAGCTTCACTAGAATTTCTTCTGGGCAAATGATCCCTGAAAAAGAGAGATGGAATATTTTAGCACTTGTGAGTGGTAGTATTGAATATTTACTTATCTAACTGTTTTATAGATAAGAAAGTAATTTTGGAATCATCATCTTATTTTAATACTCATGAGAATGTTTTGTTTATTTAAACTCACGGTAAATTTTGAAATTTCATAAATATCACACACAGATGTGTATTTATGATATACACATTACTCAGGTTATAGCATGACACTATGTTAAAAGCATCCACTAGGATAAAAGGTAGGCAATCCAGACAAGGTTTGCACTCTCCAGAGCAGTTTTAATGACAGTGTAAAAGGTTATGCACATTAAACTGGGGTTTGAATCATTTTTCTCTTTCGTGCCCTTAAGGACATTTTTTCTTACAAGATCGCGAATATAATATGAATATATAGCTATTGGGATTATTTTAAGGTATAATAGAAATATTATTTAGCTCAGAGGAGTTAAAAGTCTAACTCAAAAGTTGTGTATATTTTGTAAGAACAACATATATTATTGTACTTAAATTTTTTGTTTGACATGAAATAACAGGAATTTTATCCTGAAGGCAATAATCTTTCAGTGTAACAGTGTGAACCAAAATATTGAAAATGTTAACATTTCACACATCATTGATTCTTAATGATTCTAAAGCTGTTTTTTAGTGTCCTATGGCTATCAGTTTTTTAAAAAAATCATATCTCTTTTGTAGTTCTTTTACAAATCCTAACACCTTAAAACTCAGAGCAAGCTATATTGCATTATTTTGTTTATTGTTTTAATTTTATCCCATATTTGCTACAATTTTTTTAAAATTTGTGTTTTGAAGAATTTTGTTAAAAATTTTTTAACATTAAATATTCTAAAGTAAAAAGTAAAACTATGCTGCTACTGTCAAACCATAAAACTAAAGTATTTTACATTCTTTTCTTACATTTAGAAGAAAAAATTTCAACTTTTAATTATTGATTATGTTGTAAACTCTGAGGTTATCATATCTGGATTTTTTTTTTTTTTTGGTACTCCCCAGTACCAAGGGCACTTAAAAATTGAGCCCAGACCCCAGCCTTTTTTTATATTTTATTTTGAGACAGGGTCTCGCCAAGTTGCTCAGGACCTCCCTAAATTCCTCAGGCTGGTCCCAAACTTCCATTTTCCTGCTTCAGCCTCCTGAGTTGCTGGAATTACAGGTGTGCACCACCACAACAAAAATATCTGCCTTTTATTGTAGTACACTATATCTTTTCTACATCTAATATTTGAGAGATTTTATCATGAATAATGTAGAATTTTGACAAAAGTTTTCTTCTGAATTTAATGAAATCTGATCAAACAATTATTTTCTTCATTCTGTTAATTTGATATATCACATTTATTGATTTGCATATGATGAAATTCCATAGCATCTTATATGAATGGTCCTATAAATATGCTGTTGAATTTGGCTGCTAATATTTTTTAATAATGTTTGCATCTATGTTCATGTAGGATGTAAATCCATAATTTTAATTTCTTCCAGCGTCCTTTTCGGATTTGGTTCAGGGCAATCCTATCTCTTTTAAATTAATTTAGAAGCATTCTCTCCTCAATTTGGGGGGACATTTTTAGAAAGTTTATGTTTTGGGGTTTTTTTTTTCCCAGATATTTGGTAGAACTCATCTAAAAAGTCATCCAATCCTTAGCTTTTTCTTGATGGGAGTTTTTTGTTGTTGTCTTTGTTTATAGATTAAATTACTTTAATAATCATTTATTCATATATTTTTTAATTTTTTCATGATTTAGTCTTGGTAAGTTATGCATGTCTTACTGTTGGAAGTCTTTGTCAGAGTAATCAGCAAGAAAAATAAGCAAAATTGATCCAAATTAGGGAGAATAATTAAACTTGTCTTTGTTTTCAGGTAACATTTTACAGAAAACCCTAAAGACTCCAGCAAAAGAACAATGAAGAAAAAAATTCAGTAAACTTGTAGACTACAAACGTAATATGCAAAATCAGTAGTATATCCACACAATAATAATGAATACTTGAAAAAATCAACTACACTGAAAATACCTTCCAAATAAAATACTCAAGAATTAATTTAACCAAGCTGTTAAAAGATCTAATACTGTAAACTATAGAAAACTCATGAAATACAGGCACAAGTAAATGGAGATTCTAGTTTTAATGAACCATAAGCATTAATATTGTTCAAATATCACTACCACCCAAGCAATCTATGAATTCAATGCAATTCCTATCAAACTTCCAGTGACAATTTTTACTAAAGTAGGAAAAAATTCTAAATTTCATATGGAAACATTGAAGACTTTAAATGCCAAAAACATTTAAGCAAAAAGTATACAGTTAGAGACATTACAATAAATGATTTCAAAACAGATCACAATGCTAGAGGAACAAAAACAGTATGATACTGTCATAAAAGCTGACATGTAGATAATGTAACAGGAATAAATTCATAATTTTATAAACAATTAGTTCCCTTTTTTCCTAATATTTTAATGACAGAAAAAAATACATAGTTAATCCTCTGTATCAGTAGTTTCTACATCCATGATATTCACCAACTATGAATAGAAAATATCTGAAAAAATTGCATTTGTTCTAAATAGGTAGATTTTTTCCCCTGACCTTTCTTCCCTAAACAGTAGAATATAACAACTATCTATATAGCATTTATATTGTTAGATGTCAGCAATTTAGAGATGATTTGAAATACATGAGAGGATGTATATAGATTATTTGCATATACAAAAATTTATTTAAGGGAATTGAACATCCAAAGATTCTGGAATGTATGGAGGGACTCAGAAGCAGTCCTCCATGGATAGAGGAGAGATGACTTCTTCATGCACAACATGAAGTTTTGAAACACATATGCACTGTGGAAAAGTGAAATTAACCTAATCAACATATATAAGCTCACATATTTATCATTTATTGTGACAAGAACACTTAAACTCTACTCTCAGCAATTTCAAGAAAACACCCTGTTGTTAACTACAGTCACCATGTCATAAAATAGGTTTCTTGTATTTATTCTTTTTGTCCAACTAAAACCTTATATACTTTTTCCAACATCTCCCAACCTTCCCCTTTTATCCAGCCCCTGGTAAATGCCTTTTTATCTTCTATTTCTGTGAATTAAACATTTTTAGATTCTATATATAATTGACCTGAAACAGGAATGCATTTCTTTGCCTGGCTTATTTGGTTAATTGATTTTCCACAAATGTGCCAAGGAAAAAAAATAAAGGACAGTCTCTTCAATAAATGTTAATGGTAAAGCTGAATATATACACAAAGGAAAATGAAATAGGGCTCTGATACTGCACAACGTACAAAAATCAACTAAAACATATTAAATACTCAAACATAAGATCTGGAATTACTGGAAGAAAACACAGAAAAAAATCTTTTTGATAATAGTGTGGGCAATAATGTTTTAAATATGAACCATAAATCACAGGTAACAAACTATAAAACTAGATAAATAAGATTGTATCAAGCTAAAAACTTTTGTACAATAACAAAACCAACCCACAGAGTAGAAAGACGACCTACAGACAACCAAATATTTGCAAGCCATACATCTGATAAGTAAATAACCAAAATATATAAGCAATTTAAAGAAGTCTATAGGAAGAAAACAATCCAATTTAGGAGTGGGCTAAGGTCAATAAATATATCTCAACAAATACACATAAATGGCCAATATGCATATGAAAAAAATGCTTAGCATTACAATGAAAATGCAAATTAAAAAAAGGTAGATATTAACTCATCTCCTAGAATGACTATTAATCTGTGGATCTCATGAGATAAGATCACGGGAACCAAAACAAACAAACAAAAAAGATCACAAGAGAAAGCTATCTATGCTATGAGAGAAAGCTGAATGTTAAAACTTTGAAGGACATCAAATATAAGGGCATTCAAAATATGATTTTTAAGTCCTGAAATCAACCTGCTCTTTCATGATGATCATAGCCTCTAAGTCTGGTCGGCTTGATTATTTGCAAGTACCAATCACGGTATGCACAGATTTTAAAGTCTCCTCTTGCACACGTTTACACGCATGCAACTACACAACAGAATGAATCCAAGATGCCATGATGCGCTGGCTCCGAGACAGCCAGTGGTGAGGGAAGGTCTCTCTGCCTGTGTTCACAGCCCCTGGAGATCAAGAGGTCATTTGAAAGACTGTATCTAGGGAAGAATCCCAGCTGTGTGATGCCAAACCAAAGTTGTTGCTAGATAACAGCAGTTCCTTGGGAGCAGATGAAGGAGAGCAAAGTAGGCAGAAAACACAGTAGTTTCTTGGGAGCAGATGAAGGAGAGCAAACTAAACAGAAGATTCTGTGTATAAATAGAAGTACCAGTCTTGGGGAAAAAAATGTGCCTCAAACGGTATTTTTTAATAGAATATTTTGTACCTCAGGTTTGGTTTTGGCAGAGGTAATTCAGCATGAATAAATTTTATCATCATTTCATATCCCCAAAGAAACAAAGCAAAACAAAAAAGTCATTTCTAAAGAAGTATTTATTTTTCTACCACTGTAGTCAAATTAGTTTGCTTTTTCATACCGCTTAAGTAAATATGATAAATTCCTATCTAAATATTTCCATGGAATGCTAATATGTCAAAATCTATAAAGGCTATTTCTCAAGGACAGAATGCAATTACCTATTCAAGTTCTTAGTGTGTATTTCCAAAAATTCATGGTGTAGGTGATGAATTCAGAAAAAGTACACACGAACTTTCTCGATTTGAATACCAAAGGGAAAGATAAATGAACTGACTTGAGCTATAAATTCTATATTAAGTATCTAATCTATGAGCAGAGAATGAGAAACATCAACTATGAGCTAATGGAAAAGAAAAGATACCATTAAGAACAATGAAATAGATCCCAGGGGGGAAAATGACTAATGAAAGGAAGCAGAAATATTGAAAGCATATCATATAAATATTAGGGACAAAGGTTTTTAAAACAAGCTTCATGTATACATATGGTCATGCAGAATATATTCTGATAATTTTGATGTACATTTTTTCTGGGTATATCTGGGACTGGGACAACTAGAATGGCAACAAATCCAAAGACAAGAATTCTGGCCTTTCTATAAGACTGTTTATGTAAATGAAAGAATGAGTTTGGAGGTAGCCAGATGAAGAGAAATAGACAATCACTTCTCATCAGACGTTTCATTCTCACAGTGAAAACAGCCATGCTGATGATAATAGTTTTATTATAATTTTTGATTAATCAGAGTAGCATTAAAACTTCCTAAGTTTACTAAGCCAAGTGTTTTCAAATGTACAATGGTTTAAAAAATGGTCACTTTGAAATCATTTTTCTTAGTTCTATTACTAGTTAATAAGCAGTGTGATAACAACAAGGTTCTTTAGAAGATAGAAAATATTTCAAAGCATGTTATGATACTATTTTTTCAGATATGCTTCATAGACATTTACCTGTGTTCAAATATTCTTTTCACAGCAGGAAGTAAAGAAACATGGAAAATGATTGATTGGAATAAAGGCCCATGTGCAGAAAATAACTGGATTACATTAGTAAATTTTGGCAGAAAGCTGAAATGGGCAGCTATGGGGAAATGACTTCACATAAAAAACATGAAAACTACAAGTGGGTTAATATATGTGCACACATATATACACATGCCTTTCTTTTAAAATATGTCATTTTTAACATTTTTCTGATATATGATATTTCATGAATAATAACATCAGATAATATGGATTATTTGGTTCTTTTTGTGTAACTAGAATAAGTTCTAAGTATATAGGCCTTATGTAGTTTTCACCTCTTTAGAAGCAAGTGGAAATAAAATGAATATCATAAACTCTGGTTCAGCTGCTGGTAGACTTATAATCTGATTCCTTCAGAGGGATAGTAGAATGATATATGGGTATCTCTTTTGAAAATTAGTTTACATGGAAAAGCAAAGTTGATTTTTCACACAATATAATAATGGGCAGATTCCAAAGTGCTGACAATAAAAGATTTAAAAAGTATATGCAAACATTTTCTGTCAACTTCAATGACTTTTTGTTCTAACTTTTTCTTATAACCACATAGTTATTTCTCTTAGGATATAAAAACAATGCTAACTATATCTACTTAGGTTATGATTGTAGTATATTTTTATTTGTATTGAAATAGCTGTCATAGTATTAAGAATAATAAAACATGATAGTTTTGTCAGGTTTCATTTTATTGGTGTATTCAAAAAATACTTGTGTATATTCAGGTAACCAAAACCTGAGTTTTTCTATTTCCTTGATATTTATTAACTTATGTAGTACAATCTACTATTTTTGAATCATTAAGTTAAATATGTTATTTCATGTGTACAGTATATTATGAGTGACAGGACAATAAAATAAAATCCTAGCAGTTTATAATCAAATTTTTGATGCATACTCCACCTTGATTTCAAGATCATAATCACCTACAGCTTCCTTAAGAAGTGTATCCTATGCTTATCAGTCACTGTACTAAACATGCTTTATCTGCATCATAATTATCAACTCTCAAAATAGGACTGTGAATTAGGAGAAACTAAACCTGAGAGAACTCAGAATTTTCGCCTAAGCTCCGTGGCTTATGACCAAGCCAGAATTAAAACTATGGATTGACTCATTCTCAAACACAGGCTTCCACTGCAACAACATATAAAATCATTATATCATAGGTAACATTTTTACAAAAGGTAAATGTATAATATGTAATTTTGTGAGCATTGTCTAAAAGCACATCTATGTACAGCAACTTTTTCTTAATATAATATTTTAAAGTTGCCTATTTACCTGACAGTCAATGTACTGCATTGATGATTTTAGTCCTTTAGTTTTGAAAGACATAGCTTGAATTTTGACTTTGATATGTGACTAGCTAGCACTTAAGCTTACTGTGCTAGTTTCAAGAGATACACACGTGTTCACATATACAGTTGGAAATGTCAGCATGCACCGTCCTGACTTTCATTTTTCTTTCTAAAAGTCTTCCAACTTGAACAACTCTATTTAACTAGAATTTTTAGAGTTTGATTTATTCACTCTGTGATAGTCCAACCACAGTTCCTCTTCAGCTTTAGTGTCCACTTTTAAAATCCTTAGAAGATGTGTGAGGTTATCTCATTTCATTGTGTTTTTCTATATACTTAATCTCTGATGATTTTTTTCTGTTGCTCACTCCCAAGCCAAAAACATTGTGTGAGATGACTATAGTATTCAAACCCCTCTCACTTATGTCTACAGAAGCAAAATTTCCTTCTAAACATAACTTTTTATACTTATCCCTCATGCACCAGCCCTGAAATATTTTTGAAGACTACCACTAGTTAAATCCTCATTATTTTATTACAAGGCTTTATCATACTTTGGAGAATAATCATCATAATATTTATTTCGTTTTAAATACATATATATATGGGTATTACCAATAGCCTTGAAACCATTCATTTATAATAGTAAAGCAATTTTGACTGCCTTATTCACTATTAAAAATTCCTCTTGACTCAGTGTATCCATTAGAAAGTGTTAGATATAAGGTGATATTTTTAAGGAGACTTTAACAGGGTCTATTTTATATCACTTTGATCATTTTTGAGCAACAACTGTGTTCATGACACTGCAACAGATTTATGAAAACTAGTATTGCATAGCCATGTTTTAAAAATAGTTTATATCTTATTGAATCTCATTTCTTATAATTCATAATCTCAAGAGAAGGGTAGAATTTGTTATTCCATTATTAAAAGTGTGCTTTAAATATATTTTGCATATCCCATGTTTTTTCAATATTCTGACATTTATTTACTTATTAGATATTTTAAATTATGCCCTTTGCCTCAAAGCCTCAGGACACAAGATGGATAAAACCTTTCATTAAGTATTTAAATAAGGAAAGAAATAATCAGACAGCAACATAATAACCAAACAAAAACGCTCCCAGCATGAAGTCACAGATCTCACTTATTGAAACAGACTCCTTATTTAGAAGGGAAGGATTGTGTGTGGCTTCCTTAGCATCATGTATTATTAATGCTTAAATTGAGTACAATAAAATCTGAATTTTGTACAGGGGACCCTATCTTAAATAATTAAAGGCGTTGATCAGTTTGCCACTCCTTGGCTTACTCTGTACCAAACTTCTTAAATAATTTAGGCACTTTATTAACAAAAGATGATTTACGGTTCGATAATTTATACAATTCATTCCAATATGATGAAAACTTGTAAGAGCAACAAAGCTCTTGAGAGAGTGTTTTACATGTACTTTAATTGACTTGTACTAAAATTATTCATTGTTATAGTTACTAAACGAAGCTATGTACAAGTATAAGAATAAAAAATGTAGAACGTTTTAAAAGTATGATTCTACCCAAATACCATTCAGACTAACATGGACAACTGCTAAGTTAGAATATAATCATATTTCTCCCTAAAGACTTTCTCATTCTTTCATAAATTTATAACACATCCTGGCAGCAGATCGTCAATATATGTGGACTCTTGCCTCCATCTCAAGAAGGTGAGCTGTTTTCATTTTGCTAGCTTGTGCACACATATTTCCATTGTATTACTTGATTTATTTATGGGTAAGCCCTTTGCATAATTGTAGGAACTGTGTTTAGGGTTTGAATTCCTGTGTTTTCTAAATTTTTCATAATGAATTTATTACTTTTAACTATTTTTCCTGGTACGAAAGAAAGAATTTTGAAGTAAAATTGAGGGATTTTTTTTGAGAAAATTATGTTTGAGAAAATTATTTTGAGGTTTAATTGGAAAAATAAAGATGATGTTTCGATGTACAACATAAAGTAAAATTTACCAATGATTTTCCCATGATTTTTTTGTTTGGGATTATTTTATAAAGATTAAAATGTTATATTTAGAGATTAATGAGACTTACATATTTATTAACACTAAAATAGACGAAATACATGAAATTATTCTAAATATTAAACTTATGTGCTATTTGTTAACAGGCTTACTTACATGTCTTACTCAAGCTGAATACAAGAAGTTTTCAATTACCATGTGATATTTCATCAGACTTGAAGTGTTCCCAGAGAATGATGGGCCCTCACCTCCCTGGAAGAGTCCCTTTTAAATATGTCTGATAACCTGTTTAGCTATCCAAGTAAAAATTAAAAGCCCAGACTAGATTTATACTTTCCATGCGAAGTCAGTACCTCAGGGCACAGTCTGTGTTTCTGACCAGAGACCTGAAACTTAAATTTTCTTAAGTAACAGATATTGGTACTGAGCTAAACTGAAGTAGGTATTCTTCTAAATTTACTACTAATAATATATGACTGCATTCTCATCTTATTCGCATTAGGGGTATTTTAACTATTTTAATAATTCCATTTTACTGGGAAACAAACATAATATTGGCCAAATGACTTTTTATTTCTGTAACTTCAGTGTTATGAGTTGAACTGTGTCCCCAAGAAATTCATATGTTGAAGTCTTAACAACCAATATCTCAGATTGAGTCTTTATTTGGAAAAAGGATCATTGTCAGTGTAATTAGCTAAGATGAAGTCATGCTGAATAAGAGTAGGTCCCTTAATCCAATGTTCCTGGTATCCATATAAAAAAAAGGAATTTGGAAACAAAAGTATACACCAGAGGACTGTCATGTGAAAAGGAAGGCAGAGGTCAGGGTGATGCTTTCATAAAACAAAGAACACAAAGATTTCCAAAAAAACACCAGAAACTAGTTGAGTGGGATCAAATAGAAGCTTTACAAATGCCCTCAAAAGAAATCAACTCTAATGATATCCGTATCTTAGCTTTTCAACATCTTTAATTATGAGAAAATAAATTTCTGTTATTTAAGCCACCCAGTCCATAGCATTTTGTCACAGTAAATAAAACAGTCTATAGCAGTTCTCACAATTTTAATGTTATCAAGTCTAAATTATACTCCTAATATAAAAAAGGTCTAGAATTACAAGTCCAACAATATGATTACTGACAGAGTAAATGTGGAACCATGTTAAATAGTAATTTTTAAAATTAACAAAGTAAGTTCATTAATATGGATCCTAAATTTGATACCAAAAACTAGTGTATTGGAAGGATAATATAGACAAAATGTATAAGTAATAGCCAAAGAGAAGTCTGATATACACAGAGAATGTAAAGACAGGTCTAATGCTATTTGAATAACTTAAGCAGTTTTCTCCAATCTTAATATAGAGTAAAAAACAAAGGTGACTACATGACATTCATGGACATTTAATTTACTATTTAATACTGATTTATACCCAACATTGAACCAAACAAACCAAAAAGACCCATAGGATTTAAATGATTACAGCCATATACATAAACACATGAAGTTTATGCTATACCTTTTAAAGGTGTCTCATAATAAGAACTGAATACTGGATATTTTAATTAAGGATATTTTAATTTCACATTCATTTAACATCTTATAAAAGATAGAAAAGTTACAAAAAAGCCTAAATTATCACTTATATATAATGGTATTAAGGTGATAACTAAAATCAGCAGTTATTTTTGGCTTCTTGGAAAGAAAACTAAAAATTGATATTATTAGCCTTCAAAATTAAGCTATTTGTTAGCTTTGGATGAGTTAGGACCTTTTAGAAAAATGCCAAAAGATTCCCAAGTTATGTAATCATATTAAAATATAAGCAATAAAGATAACCTAATAATTTGTAAAATTAACGTACAGCGAAGAAATATTTCTTGTTAATGTCTAATCAAGAATCTATTTTAACCACTCAATACTAGTTTGATATATTCCAAAGTTATCTTCTAAAGCAAAAAAAAAGAAAAAAGAAAAACATACTGACTTTTGATCATTCAGAAATTCTACAGAAATTCTATTTCTTTATTAATAATTCTGACAATTATTTTAGCTTATATTTTGTTACAATTTTACAGGACATTTTGCTGGCTGCAACTTTCCCAGAGAACTTGATAAATAGTAATAAAAATAATTGGAAAATAGTACTGTTATAATTTTATAGTAACTCAGGGAGGGGTTTGTAAGGGAAAATAAAATGTAAAAATAAGATGCTTACCTGTCCTTGTTAAAAGTAAGGAGACTAATGTCCCCAGTTCATACGAACATGAACTTGATGAAACTTGTAGTTCCTTTTTTTCCTATTATATGAAATGTATGTGCATCGTTTTAAAAGCTAAATAAGCCTCTTGCCAGGTTTATGACCCAGGAATGTCTTTTTCAAGAACTTGAGCACATTCTCTTGAAATACAAACATCAAGGAAGACAGTACCCTATCATCTGTTTTTTATTAGAAAATAGGAGCTTATCCATGGAGGGAGCCACCTTTGGGGTTTCAAAGCTACCTCTTCAAATAAAGAAATGAGAAGGATATTTTTCTCTGAGATCATGCCAAACAGCTAATGCAGATACTAACCAAGTATAAACCATGTGTGACAAGTGATATTGTCAAGTACTCTTACTTGAGGATGCTATTATTTATCCTGAGAAAATGTTTGTAATGAATTGTATCTGATTTACTATATTAAAAATATGAGATTTCTTTCTGTCTTTGCAAACCATTAACATATGTTCTTTGATATGCACCACAATTAGGTATAATGTGCATTCAATAATAAGTTTCTCTATTTTCTACCTTATAAATATTAAATGATCTTATTTGTAGTATCCAGTGTAGTCTTGAAGTCTACTTTGTCTAATACTGGTATAGATCCTCTATCTCTCCTTTGGTTAATTTTTTTCATGATATGTATTTCACATCCTCTTATTTTCAACCATAATTTATCTTTAAATATGAAACATTGCTCGAAGAGAGCATGCAGTTGAATCTTTTAATATACTTTTTAATTTCTGCCTTTTAATTATAGAATTTAATGCTTTTATATTAAATGTAATAACTGACTTCCTGATTTATATACTTTACATTTGCTAACCCCCACTGGAGAGATTTGTGCCATTGAGGACATGAATGCAGCATGGTGATTATCACCATATACTCATTTAAGTCCAAGTATTTTTCTATTGTTCTATGCAAAAAAAAAAAAAAGAGAGAGAGAGATAGGTCTTTAAAATGATGAAATTACTTCAAACATTTGGCTTCAGTGTAGCTACAACTACACATGCGGTTTTATTGCTACAGAAAACCAACACATCCTCTGATATGGAATTATTAATCTCCTACATGATTTTTTTCTCAAAATGACCATGTTGTTCCAGCAAGGCTAGCAATACACCCTCACTTGTCTGTTTCAAAGGTTTATCAAATCTCCAGTCTTTGTCACAATTTTGTTCCTGAAGATTTTTCTTTATTAGTGTGGGAGAGGAGGGGAGGGTCAGTGCTAAGGATCAAACCCAGGGCTTCATGCATACTACTAAGACATATCCCTAGCCCTATTTCTGAGGATGGATCACCTTTAAAAAAACATCATAATGGCTCATTATTCCAATAGCATTATCTTGATAGCACTTAGTGTGCATTAAGTAGCAACTCCTATAATTAAAAAAAAAATTGTGCACAAATCCCAAATGGACTCCTCAGATTTTGAAGGAAATATATTTCTCATTTGGATTTACCACTTGAATCCATTTAGAAAATGACCCAAAAAGCTACCTCTTTTGTGTTGGGCCTAGAATAAGAGAATGCCTTGCAACAGGTACAAATTCATTGCAAGCTGCTTTGACCCTTGTGCCATCAAATCCAACAGAGCCTACAGTGCCCAATGTGTCAGTCCAAATTAAGGTGCTATTTGAATTGATAAATAAATAGGGTTTCAGGACACAAGTTAGTAAAAGCTAACTATATTTGTATGTGTTACACAAACACACAAATTGAAAATAGGCAACCTGTTTACTAAGAAAATGCAAATTAAACAAGATTACATACCTTTTCACACTTACTAGATTGTTTATAATAAAAATTATACACATAAGCATAAGTGTTGGCAAGGAAACTCCATACATTGCTAGTAAGAACATAATATATTAAAATCACAATGGAAAACAGTTTAGCATACAAGTAAAAGAGTGCAGACTTTGGAATATTTTGGGATTTGCTTAGTTTACATTCTATGAAGACTTTCATATTTAAAAACAAATGTTCACTTCAGAACTCCTCAGAATGGCCACCAGAATTCTCAACTAACTGATGAAATTATATAATTTATAGTTACAATTCAATAAATAAGAGTAATACTCTAAATAGCCTGGTTTGGAGAGTGTATAGAGTTCTATATAAACTGAGACAAATTCATGAGACTCCAGCAAAGGTTTTCTTTCTATTTTTTTTTTAAATTGATACATTATAGTTATACATGGAAGTGAAATTTATTGTGATATATTCATTAAGCACATAGCATAATTTGGTCAATTTTATCTTACAGTTCCTCTCCTTTCCCATCCCTCCTCTCTTCTAGATTTTTTTCTGTACCCCTTGGTTCTCTTTTCTATTTTCATAAGATCTCTAGCTTCTACATATGAGAGAAAATACTTGACCCTTGACTTTCCAAATCTAACTTATTTCAATTAGCATGATGTTCTCAAGTTCCATGCATTTATCAGAAAATGTCATAATTTTATTCTGTACAGCTGGGTAAAAATCTAATGTGTATATATCCCATTTTTGTTAACTACTTATCTCTCAAGGGACACCTAAACTGGCTTCATCACATGGCTATTGTGAATTGTGATGGTATAAACACTGATGTGCCTGTATCAATATAGTTATGTAGATGTTAGTTCCTTTGGATAAATACCAAGGAGTGGGATAGCTGAGTCACATGGTGGTTCCATTTCTCATTTTTTAAGGAATTTCTATACTGAGTTTCCAAAGTAGTTGTACTAATTCACAATTTTACCAATAATGTACGAGTGTACATTTTTCCAAAAATTCTCACCAACATTTATTGTTATTTGTATTCCAAATGATTGCTATTCTCACCGGAGTGAGATGGAATCTCAGTGTTTTTTCCATTTGCATTTTCCTGATTGCCAGAGGTATTGAACATTTTTTCATATATTCGTTGAGTATTATGGAATATTGAGTATTTCCATATATTCTTTTGAGTAATGTGTTTAGTTCTTTTGCCCAATTATTGATTAGAATATTTATTTTTGATGTTAAACTTTTTGAGTTTTTTATATATTCTGGCAAAGATTTTACATTGTGTAGGCTTTAGCTCTTAGTTGTTTCCTTTGCTGTGCAGAAGCTTTCTAATTTGATGCTGTCCCACTTATTGATTCTTGATTTTATTTCTTAAAATTCAGTAGTGTTATTAAGGAAGTTTATGTATGTGCCCATATGTTGCAATGTTTTCTTCTATAGGTTGCTGTATTTTAGATCTAATTCCTAGATATTCATCCATTTTGACTTTATATTTTGTGCAGGTTGTGACAGAAATCCATCGTCATTCTTCTATGCATTGGTATCCAGTTTTAGTGGCATCATTTGTTAAAAGGAATTTATGCACATACACACACACATTTTTGGCAACTTTGTCAAGAATCAGATGCCTGTATCTATGTGAATTTGTATTTGTTCTGTCCTATCCTATCCTATCCTATCCTATCCTATCCTATCCTGTTCGTCTCTGTCTGCTTTAATGTCCATAGCATGTTGTTTTTGTTATTATCACTCAGTAGTATAATCTGAGATCACATTTTGTGATGTTTTCAACATAACTATTGAACCTTCAACTCCAACTTCAAAATCAGGAATCCATAGCAAATGGAAATTTTGGAGAGGAAGCATCTCACAGAGCGCACTAAAAATAATCACAATGGAAATTCAAGACACCTGAGGAAAAAAATTGTGTAAGCTTATTGCTTATAATAAACACATAGACATATAAAAATACACAAATTTATTAACAAAGATAATACATGAATAATAAACACATTCAGTATAACTGATATCCATACTTTAAAACTTTTCCTACCTAATGTTCTCTTTTTTTAGTTGAATATAGACTAAATGTCAATCTTTCACTTTTCACAGAAAGAAAGTAATAACTGATATATTACTCTGAAATTTGCACTTAAGCAGTCAGGTTTCAAAAGAAAAACTGAATTTGTCCTGTTAAATGCTTTAATGCAGAGATTTCAGACTAATGATGAAGCAAAGCAAGATTCTTGAATTGAATCATGATAAGTACACTGTTCTTTCTTAAATGAGTTTATTGATCAGGTAATAAGGAATATATAATTTATAAAATCAAATAAATATTATGTGATTATATAAAACAATATCTATCTTCATTTCATTTTCAATATGTATTATATAGTGCAATATTATTTCACCAACCCTAAAATTGTGAGATCACTTTTGAATATTCACTTTTAAGTTACTAAAATATAATACAGCATTGGTGCTGTCTATATTGGTTATGCTGGAAGAATGTTTGGTCTTTTTTGGAAAACCTGTAAAGGGTAGGGGTGGCAACTTAACAATTTTCTTTCTATGATCACTCTGTTTACTATTGTATTATTTATGTGTTTAATGCAACACTATCCAGGCACATCTGTAAATAAATATCTGGGATTGAACCATCACTGTGTGACTTAGGCTGAATCTGAATAAAATAAGTATTGCATTTTCCTTGCTGTCTTTCCATGTTTAAATATAGAGATAGCATACCTCAGAAAAGGTGGTCTTATCTATATAATTAGAATCCCTGCTTATATTTTTTATGGTTAATTATTTTATTAACTGTAAGCTAAGTCAGTGTTCTCTAAAGGAACAGAATCACCAGGATATGCATATTTATAAATGGGAAATTGTTTAATTGGCTTACATGATCAATAATAAGCTGGATAGTCCCATAATGGCTGTATGCACATTGGAAATAAGGAATTGCTCAGTCTGAGAAGCTGGAACCTTGACCAAGAAGGACCAATGTATAGTCCCAATGTGAGGCTGAATGCCAGGAACTCCTTGGAGAATTTCTGGTCAGAGTCCACATTGGAAGAGCAAAGGAGTTAGACTCCAATGTCCTCAGGCAATGGAAGGAACAACTGATGCATCTACTCCCAAAGAATGGAGCTCAAACTCATGGTTCTTCCTCTTCTACCTGTTGTTCCATCTGGGCCTGTAGCTATTGGACAATGCTGCCTATATTCAAGACAGGTCTCCCACTCAGTTTGCTGTCCTACATGCCAGTCATCTCTGGAAACATCCTCATTGACACACCAAGCAATCTCTTAATCTTAGGCATCTATCAGTCCAGTCAAATTGACAATCCAGATCAACCATGATATTTATTAATAAATTATAAGAAATTTTCAAAAAGTGCTAGAGACATTCATAGTTTTGAATATATGTAGCAATTGTTACATTGAAGGAAAAATTATTAAACTCAGAATGTTTATATCTGGTTCATTTATATAAGCTAGAGATCATAGATCTCATGGAAAAAGAAACAAAATTCACTCTACAGATGTCATAAACATTACAATTTTATGTTGCAAAGACAATAATATCTCCATTCTTGATTTAATCTAAGGCAAAATAAACTAGATATGCTTTTTTTTTTCAAAACTTTGAAACTATTCATTTTTTCAAACATGTATCCTAAAATTAAATGATGTGAAAAATATAGAAATCTCATTAATCAAATTTAAAACTGTGAGTGATATAATCAGCCTTGATCATATTTTAAATTATACATAATGGAGAAAATTTTTATCTATTAAAGCTTATAACTGAAAGAACAAAGAAGATACAATGAGTCAAAATATAGAATGAGAATATAAGAATGAGTCAAAATATAATATATTCCATTACTTAACATTGAGAAATATATAATTACCAAAGTACCAAGTAATAATATCATTTATGGAGATGATAAAAAAGAATGCTGAAGTTTGAACAAAAAGATAAAAGGATATTTTTTAAAATTTATGTTACAAATTATTTGTGACATAAATCTAAATCCTTAAGCCACATTGTACCTTTGGGAATTTGAAACAGAATCATATTTATGTTCCTAAAAGTTTTATTTTTTCCTACATTCCACAAATATGTATGCTTTAAAATATGAATGGCAAAATTCATAATCCAGTTGTCTGAAAAATGCTGTCAATAAATATTCAAAGGGATAGCTAAAATCTGGAAATTCAGTCTCCAAATGAGCTATTAGGAAATACATCAGTTAGAAGAGACTACTTGTCAATTTTAGCAACATAATCACAAAGATATTAATGTATTATCACATTTTGGTAGTCAGTGTTCTCTGGAAATATTATTTTCTCTAAACTGTGTCAAATTATTTTCTATTCCATCTCTCATACATGTAAAAACAAGGTTATGTATTTTGAAGAGATTGTTTCCAGGAAAACAGATGAGCTCTTTTAAGCTTTTGATACCTGGTATAAATATGTGCCTGGAAGCTGTAAGGATATAGCACAATTCATGTCTTCCTGAACTTATTTCCAAAGTACAATTCTTAAGTATAAGTGAGGGGCCTTGTAAAGGATCAAATGTATTAAGCTGCTGGAGGATTTCACATTATTTTCAGATTCACAAGGAAATCTTGGTGGTTATAACAATTAGTTAAGATTTGTGAAAACTTCAAGATGAATTAAAGGTAGTAAAAGTAGGTACAGTTGAAGGAGATAAAAATCCTTCCAACTTCATAGGATTGTCAAAAAATAAAAAATAAAATTTAACACTTTGACAAATGTTAAATTCTATTCACAATGTAAATGCCTTACTATATTCCTTATTTATAACCCTATATTCGAATTTTTTGATAAATTGATGATACATATACAACATATAAATTATTGAAATGTAATTGAAAAATGAAAATAATGCTAATATATCACAAATGTACTGATTTCTAAAACTTTTAACTGATTTCAAGTCTGCATCTGATGTTGGTTTGTATTATTTTCCTCATTTTACAAAAGAGAAAACAAAAATTCAGCTCACTTAATTTTAACTATACACATTGTTTGATGTGTTGAAAATAAAGTCACAAATAAAATGTAGAATATTTTTTTCACTTTAACTACACAACTACCTCCCAATAAAACAAAACCTAAATAGTTAGAAACACTTTCCCTCCTTTCTATGTCAAATGGTAAATCAATGAAAGAACTCACACTCTGACCTGTGTAGTACTAGACAAAATTCAACATTATGTATGCTGTCATTAAATTCATAATAATTGCACTAAAACTTACAGTTCCAAAATTATCATTTTAGAGTCCATGATATCCTGATTACCTCTTCATAGCGGAGTTGACTCTATCCTGGGGGTGTAAGCACACAGTGGACAGGCAGACACTAATCTATCACAGTATATATTCTGAGATGGGCAAAGTACATGGATTTCTAAAACTTAGAAATTTATAACATGCATTGTGCTGGTTGTTCATTGTAGAAATATCAATTCTTTTTTAGGCAGGAGTGGGTATCGGGAATTGAACTCAGGGGCACTCGGCCACTGAGCCACATCCTCAGCCCTATTTTGTATTTTATTTAGAGACAGAGTCTCATGGAGTTGCTTAAGGCCTCACTGTTTCTGAGGCTGGCTTTGAACTCACAATCCTACTGCTTCAGCCTCCCAAACTGCTGGGATTACAAGTGTGTGCCACCGCGCCCAGCTAGAAACATTAATTCTAGCTTCAAGATAAAGTTAAATCTGTAGCTAGGTATGAATCCACTGATCTTATAAGCTAGAATCAGTCTGAAATCAATTTTTACACCTTCTGCATCTCAGATACAAAAGCTGTTAAAACTACTATTTAGTTTCAATTTTCTGACAATAACTGGTGAAGTAGAGCACTTAGGGTGACTATCTTCAAGAAATGATCTAGATACTGCTTGTAACATTGTTATTTTTTGACTTCACTAAAAACTGTGATGATGACTGTGTGGACCTTGAAATCATATCTAAAGCCATGCCATAACTCTCTGCCTTTGCTCATTATTTAGTGAAAATGTAAGTAAAAGTTGACCAGACACATAATTTCTGTTTATCAAACTTGGAAATTATTACACACATAGCTTACCAAATAAAATTTTCAAAATTTAAAAACAAGGGTAATGTGGTACACATACACCGTGGAATACCATTCACTTATAGAAAGGATAAAATTCTGCAATTTGCAACAACATGGATGAAACTGGAGATCATTTTGTTAAATACAATAAGCTAGGCACAGAATGATAAGTACTACATGATCTCATTCATAGGTGGAATCTAAAAAATGTCGACATCATTAAAGTTGAGAACAGAATGGTGGTTACCAGAGACTGGAAAGAGTAGAGGAAAGAGAGAGATGGAAAGACATTCATCAATGAGTACCACTTTATAGCAGGAAAGAAGCAAGAGGCTCTGGTGTGCTATGGAATAGGAATGTGTCTGTATATATAATGATGTACTGTATATTTCAAAAATATTAAAGAAAAGATTTTAAATGTTTGCATTATAAAGTAATGATGAGTACTTTGAAGAGTTAGATGTTTTCCTCTGCTATAAATATTAAACAATATATACATTTTTTGAAACATCACAAGGTAACACATAAATATGAACAATTTTTGTGTATCTGTTAAAAACTAAATTAAAATAAGTTTTTTTGAAAACACAAACCTCATACAAATACAGAAAATAGATAGGATGCCAAAGATAGTACACATTTTTATAAACATTATATTATGCTCTTCTCTGTATGTCCAATTGCACTACTGCTATGCTGCAGTAGTAGGCAATGTATATATAGTCTCATAAAATTTAGACAATATAAGCCAAAAGCATATTTTACTTTTTAAATGAACCTTCAAAACTGTTGGCTTCCCTCTTTTAGCTTCATATATGAAAGCTTCTTGATAGCCAAGTAATGTTTATTTTTGAATTCCAGTTATGCATGGAAAAATATTGTTTTCATACAAAGTAGGCTTAATTTTATGTATTTAAGCACAGTTTACTATATCACAATATTACTAGAGCTGAATAAACATTGCATTTTAAAACTTTATGGAGCTAATTTATAGTGTGGGGTAGGCACAAACTTGATCTCACAGCAGCAAAATTTTATGTTTCTATTTCAGCAATACTGCCTAACACAATAATATCAGGCCAGCAAATCTTAAATATAAGTTAAGCTAACATGATCCATTGCCTTATAAAGCTAGAGTACCCTGTGGAGTCCTGCTGAATATGCCAAGTGATTTTTCAAAATTTAATCATCCTAAATGTCAGATAAAGGTGCTTTTGCTGTCATTCTTTAAAACTGGGGCAAAAATCTCAAGTGTGCCTATAAGTTATAAAGAAAGCCTCTACTTAATACTTGTATTAAATAAACAGCATCCTTCCCAATCACCATTCATTTTGCTCAGCACAGTAAATAAAAACATGCAACAATGCTATAAGGCAAATTCAAGACCATTATTTTTTTAAAGGTAAAACTATAGACATCTTTCTAGCAAAACACAAATTCCTTACTCCATTAGTTGAATTTTATTTTCTCCTTTGGTCATTCCTTACTGGACTGACATAAGTCTGGCAGCTTTAGAAATAATTTATTAATGTTACCAAAATAAATATTAGTTTTAAAATTGATTCTTGTAGTCAAAATAAAGTTGTTTTTCTGAAGTTAAATGCCAACTTGTTTGTATAAATAATATTATTATAGAAATAAATTTACATTTAACTTGAAAGTTGTATACAGAAAGCACTAAAGTTTTTTGATAAATCAACAGATAATTTAAATCTTTCTTTCTAATAAATACCAGTCACATTTTACATTTGAAGTACTAAATGAAAATTTTGCTATCAGAATTTTTTACTATCATTTTTTGTGTTTTAAAACTATTATTATGAAATTTATAGATTTTAAGAGAAAACCAGGGACAGCACATGAAAAAATATAATTGGCTGATTCAAAAGGCATAATTATTAAATTCAATAACTAAAAAAATCATGAAATCACTTTCATAAATCTGTTCCAGCTACTTTTTACATATCAACTATTTGTCATTTGCACTAATAATAAAGAATATTACAATTAAAATATCACCATGTTCCAGAGGTAATATGTCCCTTAAATCCCTGAGAGCTCTATTTTCCTATCTGCTGATCATAATACTTGATCTATACAGTTGATGAGAATCAAATTAGATAACAGCTTTAAATAATTTAAACATACAAATGAGTATACCAATACTAGTGTTGTTCATTCTTAATCCAGTATAAGTTCATATGTAGTTCCTCATTCAATATCCTCAAGGGTTATTTTTTCCCCCTGTGGTGCTGGGGATTAAACCCAGGGCCTATATCCCCAGCCTTCATTCAGTAGCCTGACAATAACATTTTGCTCCTTGCCGTTCCATTTACTTCTGGAAATATAGGAGAAATAGTGAATCACTAAGATTCCAAAGCAGCATGTTAGTTCCAAATGGACATAGAAATAAATGTGACCAAGGAGAACCTTTCTGAAATCACAGAAGCGAATGAGCCCTAATTCCTGTCCTCTGAGTAAAGAGTAGGAGACACTTGCCAGAACTATACTCTCCGATTACTATTCTATCATGTGAGCACATAGTTGGACTAAGGTATTCATGACAGTTCTCTTTTGAAAATGTCTTAGAAGTGACAATCATATGTAGGTGTGTAAATCACAGACTTTTTTTAAAAAAGAAATTCAGTAAATCATGAAAATTCACACAGGAAATTTTTCTATTTTTAAAGCTTATTAGATAATGTCAGAAAATTTAGAAAAATGAAACACTAAAAGTGGTTGTCAATACAGTCTACCAGCAAAGGGAATGTAGTGAGAAGTCATTAAATCTGCCCCCCACTATGCCCAGGTGTTAGAAGATCCAGAATATTCTTGCATACCCACAGTTATATCTAAAGTGGTGCAATTTTGGAGCCAGTACTGCTCAAAATGATATGGAATAAATCCAACATTCATGTCATAATTGCCAAATAGTTTTCTGCAACCAGCACTCCAAATATTTTGATGGTACTAAAGAAAAAGGTGATTATGTTTAGCAGTGACATGCCTTTCCTGCTCAGCTGGTGCTTGGCAAAGTAGGTTGAATGTTTGCAGCAGGTTTGGAAAAGACAGGAAAATTTTCATTTTGTCAGAATTATGAAATCAGAAGACAAAATTAAGGCAAAAATATATATTTTCCAACATGTAAAATGTGCACCCATTAGGGACTGTATTTTTCAGTTCATGATTCCTTAAATCCTAGTTAAAATGGTGACTTGGCATGAAAGAGTTATGCTATTCTTGTCAACTCTCTTTTAGGTCAAATTTTACCAAAGCTTGAACTCTTAATGTCAGCTTGTAGTTTTTAAAATCTGAATCCTGCTTTTATTCAAAGAGGCCATTGCAACAGGTTACTAAAAATAAATTCATATTTTCTATTAATTGATCATTTATCTACAAGATAAGCCATTTGGTAAACACATTTTTTAAGCAGCTTATCTGAGTTGTATTTTTCAAACAATAAAATCCACTTGCTAATGCTTATAATTTGATGGGTTTTGACATACAAATGCCATTGCATAATATCACAATCAAGTTTCAGAAGAAATGTATACCTTTGAATATTCCCACACGGTCCATTTGAGGTCAGGACATTCTCATAAAATGCACCCTCCAAAAACAAAGTTTGCTTTATGTCACTATAATTTTTCCATATCTAGAACTTTATATAAATAAAAAATATGTAGTCATTTGTGGTTGGCTTTACTGACATATTATAATGCTTTGGAGATTTGTGTGTGTTGTGGTGTGCACCAGCTGTTTGTTCATCGTTTGTCTCTGAGTAGTATTTTTTGTAAGTATATTAGAGAATTAGAGAATGTGCTTATCCATTCATCCTGGGATGGACATTTGGACTATGTCCAGTTTTGGGAGAGCTTCCATGAACATTATTTGCATGCAAATTTTTGCATGGACTTGTGTTTTTATTTCTCTTAAGTAAATATAGACGATTTACTTGTTATGTACAAAATTTATATTTTATTATGTAAGAAACAGACAAAGGAGTTACCAAAGAAACTTCCATTTTGCATTCTCATGCTCAATTTATGGGAATACCGGTTACTTGGCATCCTTTTTAACATTGTTTTTTTTTTTCTTGATCTTTTTTAATTTTAGCTATTCAAATGGTAAGAGGGGTAGTCTCTCTTTGCTTTAGTTCATATTTTTTATTTATTTACTTACTTTTTGTGATGCTGGAAATTGGAGTCCAGAAGTGTTCTGCCACTGAGATACATCCCCAACCCAGCCCCCTTTTTTATGTTTTATTTGGGTACAGGATCTTGTCAAGTTGCCCTGGCTGGCTTCAAATTTTCCATCCTCCTGCCACAGTCTCCTAGGAAGATTGCATTACAGGTCTGCACCATGGCACTTGGCTAGCTTTTTTTTTTTTTTTTTTGCCTTTTTTCAATTTTATTTATTTATTTATTTATTCTACTTATGTATACATGATAGCAGCATGCATTTTGATTTATTGTACACAGATGGAGCACAACTTTTCATTTCTCTGGTTGTATGTGATGTAGAATCACAACATACATGCAGTCATACATAAAGCTAGGGCTATGATGTCCATCATATTCCACCATCTTTACTATTCCCCTGCCTCCTCCCCCCTCTCACCCTTGTGACCAAAATTCCTCCATTCTTCCTGTGTCCTCCCCCACATTATGGATCGGCATCCACTTATCGGAGATAACATTCAGCATTTGGTTTTTTGAGATTGGCTTACTTCACTTAGCATGATATTATCCAATTCCATCCATTTACCTACAAATGCCATAATTTCATTCTCTTTTATTGCTGAGTACTATTCCATTGTGTATATATACCACAGTTTCTTTATTCAGTCATCTATCGAAGGGCATCTAGGTTGGTTCCACAGTTTAGCTATTGTGAATTGAGCTTCTATAAACATTGAAGTGGCTGCGTCATTGTAGTATGCTGTTTTTAGATCTTCTGGGTATTGACCAAGGAGTGGAATTGCTGAGTCAAATGGTGGTTCCATTCCAAGTTTTCTAAGGAATCTCCATACTGCTTTCCAGATTGGTTGTACCAATTTGCAGTCCCACCAGCAATGTATGAGCGTGCCTTTTTCCCCCACAACCTTGTCAACACTTATTGTTGTTTGTATTCTTGATAATTGCCATTCTGACTGGTGTGAGATGAAATCTTAGGGTAGTTTTGAT
>CM053400.1:81847400-81865122 GCA_028644305.1 Xerus rutilus | reverse complement strand
TCCAAGTTTTCTAAGGAATCTCCATACTGCTTTCCAGATTGGTTGTACCAATTTGCAGTCCCACCAGCAATGTATGAGCGTGCCTTTTTCCCCCACAACCTTGTCAACACTTATTGTTGTTTGTATTCTTGATAATTGCCATTCTGACTGGTGTGAGATGAAATCTTAGGGTAGTTTTGATTTGCATTTCTCTAATTGCTAGAGATGTTGAACATTTTTTCATATGTCTGTTGATGGATTGTATATCTTCTTCTGTGAAGTTTGTGTTCAGCTCTTTGGCCCATTTATTGATTGGGTTGTTTGTTTTTTAGGTGTTAAGGTTTTTGAGTTCTTTATATATCCTGGAGATTAGTGCTCTGTCAGATGTGCGTGTGGCAAAGATTTATTGCCAGAATGTCAGCTCTCTCTTCATTGATTTTCTTTTGTTGAAAAGAATCTTTTTAGTTTGAATCCATTCCATTTATTGATTCTTGACTTTACTTCTTGTGCTGTAGGAGTCTTGTTAAGGAAGTAAGGTCCTAATCTGGCATGATAAAGATTTGGGCCTACTTTTTCTTCTATTAGGCGTAGGGTCTCTGGTTTAATTCCCTGGTCCTTGATCCACTTTGAGTTGAATTTTGTGCATGATGAGAGAGAAGAGTTTAGTTTCATTTTGCTGCGTATGGATTTCCAGTTTTCTCAGCACCATTTTTTGAAGAGGCTATCTTTTCTTCAGTGTACGTGTTTGGCTCCTTTGCCTAGTTTGTATTTTTTAACAGTAACAAGAATGAGTCAATTTTCAGTGACTTAGGACCTTAGAACATTATTTCATCAAGGGAGCACTTTAAACCTTTTATATACATTATGTGTTTGTTACCATTTTTAAATCAGAAGAAATCTTTATATAAATAGGATTTAAATTCTTTTCAGGTACATGTTTTTAACAATTATTCTAGTCTGTTTTTTCATTGTCTTTTTAGTTTTTGATGTTAAATCCATACATTTTTTACAAAATACATATTATTTGCATCTTAAAAACATTTCTCTAGCCAAAATTTCAACAATGTTTTTCTATGTTCATCTTTAAAATTTTTTTTAGATCTTGCATTTTTTCAATAATCAATTTCAAGTTAATATATTTATGGTGTACATTAAGTATCTTAGCTTGGGCTAAGATAATACCATTTTGGACTAACAAAATACCATAGACCGCAGTTTAAATAATAATTATTTCTCCTATTTTTGGAGGTTGGGGAGTCTAAGATCAAAGCGAGCATAGACTGAGTTCTTGGTGAGAATCATCTTCCTGGCCTGGATATGACTGCCCACTTTCTGTGCTATAAATGGAGAAATCTCTCTGGTCTCTATTCCTTCTTATAAAGACAGAATTTAAACAGTAAATCCACAATGGGGGCTCTACCCTATGACCCCATCTGAAGCTAATTAGCTCATAAAAGCCCACCTTCAAATATCATTACTATGTGTGTTAAGGGTTCAGCATAAGAATTTCTTTGCACGTGCGTGCACATGCGCATGCGTGTGGGAGCACTTATGCACATGTGGTGGGGGATTAGAATATTCAGTCATAAAGAGTAGGATCTATGTTTATTCTGTTTCTCTGTGGATGCCCAATGTTTTAGCATTGTTTATTTAAAAGACTATTCTATCCCCGTTGAATTTTCTTGGTTCTTTTTGTCAACTGATAGATCTAATTCTGGACTCTATCCTTTCCATTGCTTAACAAATGAGTTCTCTTTGTTCTGATTTAAAATTATTTTGTTGTTTTGTTTATTCAGTACTTTATTCTTCTATATATTTTGTGGAGATCCGCTTGCACATTTTTGCCAAAAAGACTATTTAAATTTACAGCAAACTTTGGGTAGATTGATGTCTTAAAAATTTTGACATTTCCAACTTATAACCACAGCTGGCTTTCCATTTATTCTGTGCTTTTTAACTTTCTCTCAACAATGTTTGATAGTTTTGGAATGTAGAATCTGACATATTTTTATTTAAAAAATTAATTTTAATTATTTAATACTAATGTTATGCATGTAATGTTTAGTTTTGGAATAAAATGAACTTTTAAATATTGATCTGTATTACAAAATTAGAAAACTCATTTATAACAATTACTTCTTTATAGATTTCCTAACATTCTCTATACATACGATTATACCAAAGATTAAAAATACAGCTTACTTTCTGATATTCATGATTCTTTTCATATTTTTTTCTATTTTATACTTTACAGAAACTGAGTTTACTGAAAAATTAACATAGAAATAGTAGACACCACTTTCTTTTACCTAATCTTAGAATAAAAATTTTCAGATTTTCATTACTAAGATATTACCTATACATTTTTCATGTTGTTATTTTATTAGTTTTAATAAATGCATTTTCATCCCTAATTTGGTGAGTATTTTAATGAATGAATTTGAGTTTTTAAAATATTTTTTATCGTATATTGTAATTGGTCAATGTGGCTAGATATTTATAAGTTTTATAAACCTTATCATGAAATCAGATTTTATTTTTATTTTTATTTGCTCTGTTCTTCATTTTTGATTTTATTATCACCACCTTAACATTACTATTTTCATCCTACTTCCTGAGTGTTTATTTTTTAATAACTTAACGTATTTACATAATTCATTGATTTGAGAACCTAATTATTTTTCTTCTAATGTAATTTCTTAGAGATATAAATTTACCTTTAAATATGGCTTTAGTTATATCCATATTTTTGATATGCTATATTATTTCTCAGATAAAAAAGAACTTATAATTTTATTAGTTATTGATACCATGGCTTATTGGCACCTTGATTACTTAAAAATAATTTGATTACTTTCTAAATATTATATGATTACCTAAATACCTGTTATATTTCTTATTCCATTATGATTAGACATATATTGCATAATTTTAATGTTTACTTTAAATGTTTACTTTGTTTAAACTTCTGTTATGACCTAGATGTGCTTTCATTTTTAGAATCCTTTGTACACCTCAAATTATTCAAGGGTTAAGAAAAGCATAAAATCAATTTGATCAAGTTTTTTTTTTTTTTTTGCGTGTGTGCATGTGTGTGTACACTTCCTCAGTTTATTTGGACCAATACTTCAACTGAAGTTTGGGACAACCCTTAGGCTGGCATTTCATCTAGTGGTAAAATGTCACTCAATATAACACACTAACAGTGGACTTCATTGCAAATCTGGACATAGAGTGCAAATTTGGAGATACGGTGCTATTTAGTGCTGATCTAAAAGGCTCAGGGAAAATCAGCAGGGTGCTTATAATTTTTGGAAAGACAAAATCAAGGAAATGGAGTTAATAAACACTGGAATAAATACAAAATCCTTCAGTGCACAGAAGATGTATGTCAAGAAGCATCATGAACTTTCAGTAAACAGTGAGTTCTCCTAAGGAATGAAGTAAGATACCAGAAATAAACCTTAAAGCAACTAATATTTGCAAACTCTTAGATGGATAATTTAAAATAACTTTTGAGGAAACTCAACAAGCTTTAAGAAAATAACAGAAATAATATACGGACAGGAAACTTAATGGAGAGATAGAAGCAATTTTTTTAAAAAATTAAGCAAATTCTTAAGGTGAAAATTACTTAAGAAAAACTAAAAATATGGCAGAAGAAAGGATTAGCAGAATAGATAAAATGAACAAAGAATTAGTGACCTTGAAGACAGGTTGCTTAAAATACACATTGGAAAGAGAAAAATAAAATAAAAATGAAGAGAAATTAAGAAAACTCACAGGAACTGTGGGACAACAATAAAAGATCAAGTATCTGAGTCAGTTTCAATAGAACTTGAAAATAACAAGGAGGTTGAAAACTTATTCAAAGAGAAAATATCAGAAAATTCCCTAAACCTATAATATAATACAACTATGTAAGTGCAAGAAATCTAACATCACTAGACAAATTTAACTCAACAAAGTCTACGCCAAGACATGATATTAACAAAACTACAGTTTAATGATAGGGAGATTATCCTCAAGGCAATGACATAAAATAAACAACACAATGATTGTACTAAATGACCTGATGGGAAACTTCTTGGTAGAAGCTTAACCAGCCAGAGAGAGTGAAATATTTTTATGAAACTAATGGGGGAAAAATCAACAGCATCAACAAACAACAAAAAATGCCAGCCAAGAATATTGTGAGTAGTAACCTATCCTCTAGAAAGGTGAGAGGTAAAGATTCTTAAACTAAAACTGAGAGCACTTATCACCACCAGTACTATGTGATCTCACTCATGTGGAATCTAAAAATATTGATCTTATAGAAGTTTAAAGTAGAATGGTGGTGAGTAGAGATGAGGGATACTAGAGGAAAGGGAGAGATGGAGAAGAATAGGTACCAAGTTAAATTAGTTAGAAAAAAGAAGTCTGCTGATGCAAGCAGAGGGAAAATAGATAATGACAATGTGCTGTTATAGGGGAAAAAAGTTAGAACAAAGAATTTTTAGTATTTTTTTCCCAAAAGAAGTAAATAAGGATTAAAAAAAAAAGGCTTACCTACTTTGAATTCTACACAATGTGTACATGTATTGAAACATTATTTGGGCCACAAATATATGCAATTTTATGTATCAATAATAATTAAAAGAATGTAGTACAAAAATCAGTTGAAGTATGAGGAACTAGATGAATTTCATCAATGATGGTGGGTCATGTTGCTAACATGTCTCAGGTATGTGATAAGAATTCACTGCCTCTTATTTTAGGCATTTTGTAATTTAGTTTAGGCATTTTATAGTTTTTCTCATTTTTTTTTGGTGTGTTTACTTGTTCTGTCAATTCCTAAGAGAAAGAAGTGTCAAAATCTAAGACTATATTCATGGGTTTCAGTATTTCTCCTTGCATTTCTATAGATTTCTGCTTTATGAATTTAGAAGCTTTGTTATTAAGTTCCTATAAAAGGTTTATGATCTCTTTATCAATTTTATTGTCATTTAAGGTGTTTCTCATCATACAGGTAGTATTTCTTCCTCTGTGGTGTTCATTAGCTGATATTAAAGGAACTGCTGGGGTTTTTTGTTGTTTGTTCTGTTTTGTTTTCAGTTTCCCTCTCTCTCTCTTTCTCTCTTTCTCTCTTTCTCTCTCTCTATATATACACACACACATATGTGTGTGTGTATGTGTGTGTGTGTGTGTAAATCTGGTTATATTCATACCTGTATATAATATATAGTATCATGGTTTGAATATGAAGTGTCTGTCCTCCAAAGCTGTTTAGACCATGAGAGCTATAACCTAATTAGTTCATCCTACTTTAAATGGGTGGTAACTGTAGGCAGGTGGGGCATGGCTGGAGGAGGTGTGTCCCTTGGGGCAGTCCTAAAAGGGTTCATTTTCCTTGTGTTCCCTTCCCCTTCTCTCTCTCTCAGCTTCCTAGCCCTACCATAAACTGAGAAGCTTTTTCTTCTGCTGGGTGCTTCCCCAACAACATGCTGCCTCATCTTGGGCCCAGAGCAATGCAGTTGTCCAACCATGGATGAAACCTCCACACCTCTGAGCAAAATAAATTTTCCCTCCTCTAAGTTGTTCTTGTCAAGCATTTTGGTCCCAGTGATGAAAAGTAGAGTAAAACATATAAACATACTCATTTCCTTAGAATACTTTCAGAACTTATTTTAAATTAGCTTTATATTCACAGAAAAAAAATCGAAGAAAACACAGAGTTGCCAGATAAATAATATCCAATTTGTCTTATTGTATTATAAGCATCTTACATAATATGGAGCATTTACTAAAGTTAATGTGTCAGCTTTAATGTACTAATATTAACAATAAACTGTAGTTTATTCAGCTATCCTTATTGCTTATGTAATGTACTTTTTCTGTTCTAAGAACTTATCAGGAATTCCTCATCTCATTTATTCATAACATTTCCATGACACCTCTTGGCAGTAACAAGTTTCTCAGACTTTCCTTGTTTTCAATGAATATAAGTTTTGAGAATTTCTCATATGTTTTGTAGAATGTTCCTGGATGGTGATTTGTGTGATGCTTTTCTCATGTTTACAATAGTGTTTTGTATTTATGGAAAGAAGACTTCAGAGATACAGTGAATTCTTATCATATTTACCTGAGACATGTTAGTAACATGACCCACCATCATTGATGAGAGTTTTCTTGGTTTAGTCAGGGTATGACAGTTTTCTTTTCTTTAAACATACTATCACCTCTTTTAATAGTGTATCCTTTAGAATAATGTCATCATATGTAAACCAAACAAGAATTGGAGAATTACTCATTTTTTTGAAAATTAATATTAATCTTCAAATAAACTTGTCTACTCTCCTCATTGATTTATATTATTATGGACACATGGTATTTATTTTATACTTAGGAGTAAAGTTGGGTACTACTTGGTTTATTCTATTGCTCTTGCTTTCATTCACTCAGAGTAATTATTAGGGTGCGATAAACCACCAACAGATGATTTTTTTTGTACACGTTTACAGATCTTCTGGCTATATGCGTAAAAGCCCAATTGTATGGTGGAATTTTCTATAGTTTTCTCAGAAACTGCCAAATTGACTTTCAAATTGGCTGTATCACATTGCACAGAATAAGAGTTCTTGTTGGTTTGTATACTCTCCAGCAAATAGTATGATCAGTTATTTTTCTGTTCACATTGCAGTTGTTTTATGTGTAATGTTTGCTTTAAAAATGTCAACTTTTTCCTCATTTTTTGAAGATAGTTTAAAGGGGTAAAAAAAAATCTATGTTGACAACTTGTTTGTTCTTTCCTTTTCTTTTCTTTTCTTTTTTTTTCATTTACCAGCTAGATAAATTAACTTCATCATTTCTTGGTTTACTTAGTTTCTAATGACAAATTTTCTATAATTCTTATTTGTGTTCTTTTTATATTTTACTTCTTTGTTTTATTTTTTTTCTTTCATGGCCTTACAAGAAATTAAATTTTATATGCTTGTTTGCAGATTTCTCTTTATTCTGTGTGGCATCTTTTTAATAATTGGATTATTGAAATTTGGAAAAATAATAGGATATTTTTTAACATTGTTTTCTGTTCTTCCTCTGTTTTCTGGGACTTCATTTTCATACACTGCTAGTCATTGCCTCATAGGTCTCTGAGTTGCTATAATTTTTGTATTTTGATCTCCGATTATAAAGCTCCTTATATTTTATTACTGTTCACTGATTTTCCTACTCGAAGTGCCTTTTATCTAGGCTTCACTCAAGTGTTTATAGGAAAACTGTAAACACAGCATATGACTAGGAACAGATCACCTCAGCAAAGAACATAAAAACAGGAAAGAAAGTCAAGTTTCCCAGAAAATTCAATTGTTCTCAATGAGTATTGTTTCAAGAAGTAGTAAAGATATGGTATTGAAATTCAAAAAATAGTCAAGATTCTTTTATGAGGAATATTACAGTAATTTTCATAACAGTTATAATTATTGGTGTGGGTAGATGATGCAAAAGTGATGAAGGAAATAAAATGATTTTTTACAGAAACAGACTCCTGGAATACAATTTTGGGAAAATCAAGGTAGTATAAAAATATCCAATTATTTTCCTAAAAGACATTTTAGAGGAATATTGCTAATCAATTAATTACAGTTCAGATATTCTAGACTAAATATCCTATCTGGATGGAATATGTGCATCTACTGGGTGGTTCTTAAATCCTATGGATCAGGATGATATGTTGACCTGGAGGTAAGGGAGGTCTTCTTTAGAGACACATCTCATAGGGCAATCTCAATGTAGAAGCTTAGGAAGCACAATGTTTCAAAAGACAGGAGAATCGCAAGTTCAAAGTCAGCCTCAGCAATGGCAAGGTGCTAAGCAACTCAGTGAGACCCTGTCCTACATAAAACACAAAATAGGGCTGGGGATGTGGCTCAGTGGTCGAGTACCCCTGAGTTCAATCCCTGGTACCAA
Source organism: Xerus rutilus (assembly GCA_028644305.1). Classification (NCBI taxonomy): domain Eukaryota; kingdom Metazoa; phylum Chordata; class Mammalia; order Rodentia; family Sciuridae; genus Xerus; species Xerus rutilus. The sequence continues at coordinate 81,857,193 of CM053400.1, read as the reverse complement.
AAAAAAAAAAGAACGAGTAAGGCTTAATAGGCAGGGGATAGTCTTTAGGTGACTGAGGACTGCAAGGACTGCAGAGACAGAGATTATTACAGAGACCAGCATGAAGGTTTATGTATCTTGTTTTCTGGAGGCATACTAAACGGAGGAAGCAACTATTATCATGCATATGCACTCTGTTCTACCAAACAATTTTTAAATTGCCATTTCTTAAGTGCTATCGGAAATGTTTGCAATTTGTTCTAAAATGAGGCACTCAATGTGAAATAACAGTAAAATCACATATTAAAGAGTATCAGGCATGAGTTTCTGAAAGGGAGCAACACTAGAAACCACAGCCCTGTCTCATATTAATCACAATACGAAGACTTAAAAAGTGATATATATATAACTTTTATATATATATACTTGACTTTTATTTTATGAGGAGTCCTAAAATTGGCCTTTCATTTCTATAATTGCCTAGGAAATACTCCACTCCTTTTATATATGTTGAGGTCTTCACTAAGTCTAATTAAAGTTGAGGTAAAGAAGCCTTTATTAGTGAGAAAAGAGATTAAATACAGAATTTCTGCCATAGAATGCATTAAATAAATCCCAGCTTTCCCTGCAATATGAGATGAATATGAAAAGATACATAGAATTTTAGTGCCTCTCTCTCTCTCTTACGTACACATTCACACATAAACACATGCACATAATCTCAGATATGTGCACACACAAACATACACTTATACCAAATGATTTACATAATTTTTGAATGGGACATTTCTTTTTGGGGAAAATACAACCTACCAGAAAATTCATTCACTTTTGCATCACCAGAATATAGGGAATTATTGGTATTTATTCATATGGTTATCAATAAATGTTTACTATTTTAAATGAAATAGTCAGCATTTCAAAATCCCACTCCAAAACTAAAACATTAAAAGCCATGGGGAAGAAAAGTGTTACCTAACTACTTTTCAGCACTGATGATACCAAAATTCGAATTTCATTATTTCACAATGTTCATCCTTGTCGAAGTTAAAATAAACTAGTATGGAACCTGATTTGTGGTAGTTGATGAATGAAATTTTTTTCTATACATGATGTATTTTGAATAGTATGTAAGTTCACATGAAAGTAATAAATATTAGAATACTTTTCTGTAACAGAAAAATCTTATTGGTCATGGAATGTCTACTTTGTGATGTAACATGGAAAATAACATCAACCTTTGAAAACAGAATATGCTCATTTTTTCAATAATCTGGGTATGCTTATTAATTGAGTCAATTTAGAAAAGCATTATGAATCTCAAAAAATGCTTTAGATGTTCTGTTAATCCATTTCTAGCTATGGGAATATTGCATGCAAAACAAATAGGAAACAAAGAATATTTATGTGTTAACCCAATGGCTTTTTAAAAGTCAATTTAAATGACTATTGCATTACTGGAAGGGAGTAATTAAAATAAATTGTGAGAATCAGAAATTTTTAATTATCTTTTGATAATGATTGTATTCTTTGGTGATCTTGGGTAGATACCATTGTATCTGGTTTGATTTCATTCAAACAAATCTTTAAGTTTATCTTTAGAAATTAATGAAGCAAATTTAATTTATCTGTTTAAAAAAGGCACACTTTATAAAGTCACATTTTGCAGAATTCTTTTTCCAAGACTAGAGTCTAACCTATCATTAAATATAGTAATAATTACATGAATGTATGGGATAATAATAGAAGTCCTAATAATATTCAATTTACATATTATATAAATATTTTGTAATATCTATTTAATATAAATATACATAAATATTTCTTTAATCATCACCATTACCAATGTCCACTTAAGTTGTTTCATACCTTGGCTATTGTGAATAATGTTTCAATGAACATGGAAGTGTGGATGTTTTTACCAGGTGGTGACTTCATGTCCTTCTTTGGGTATATAATAAAACAGAGATTACTGTTTCATATAATAGCTTTATTTTTAAAATCTATGGGAACATCCATACTGTTCCTTGAAATGGCTGTACCAATCTGCATCCACCAGCCATGTACAAGGAATTCCTTATTCTAACCATTAATTAATTTTTAGATAGTGGACACTCTAACTAGATGGGAAACATAGGGGTCTTGATTTCCATTTCCCTAATGATTATTCATGTTGAAAACCTTTCAATATGCTTGTTGTCTAACTGTGTGGTGTCTTTGGAGAAACTTGACCTGTTTTTTAATATAGTTATATTTACTATTATTGTTATTTTTTGCTATTGACTTCTATGAGTCCCTTATATAGTTTACATATTACTTCCTTATCTGATGTGTCACATACATATTTTCTTACAATCTGTAGTTTGTTTTATTTTGTTTATTATTTGCTGTGCTATTCAGGAGGATTATAGTTTGACATAATCTCACTTGTTCGCTTTTGTTAATTCATTACCACACTGTTTTAATTAGAATAGCTTTGTAGTATAATTTGAAGTCAGATAGTGTGATGCCTCAACTTTTTTGTTTTTCTCATGATTGGACTATTTGGTATCTTTGATGGTTTCATATTAATTTTAGATTTTTTTTCTATTCTATATCTATTAAAAAGAATTTAGATAAGGGTTTTGTTGAATCTGAAGACTGTTTTGAGTGTGACAGAAATTTTAAAAATGCATTTTTTTCCTAATCTATGAAAACAAGGTCATCTTTATATTAATTTGTGCTGCCTTTATTTTTTAAAACTTGATGTGTTATGGTTTTCAGTGGACAGATCTTTAACCTCCTTGATTAAATTTATTCTCATTTTTTTCTTAGCTATTATCAGTGGGACTATTTTCTTAATTTCTCGTGTGGATAGTTCATTTTTTGTGTGTAGAAGGTAATGAGTATTTTGCATGTTGACTTGTTGATTTGCATCCTAAAACTTTACTAAACTTTTATGTTTATAAGTTCTATACTTTGGGTGGACTAAGATGCAATTTAACTTCTTTTTCACCAGTTTGGATGATTTTTATTTCTTTTACCTAAAATGTCAGATTATTCTTCCAGTACTATGTTGAACAGAAGTTGTTAGAGTGGGTCTTTTTGTCCTGTTTTCGGTCTTAGAAAAAAATCTTCCATTTTTTTCATATGCATGAATAATATTATCTGTGGGCTTCTCTGTTGAGGTAAATTCATTCCTTTTATACCTTATTTGTTGAGATTATACAAAGATTTTTAATTTTGTTAAATGCTTTCTCTACTTCTATCGTGATGATCATATGATTTTTAGCCTTCATTCTCTTAATGTAATGTGTCATGTTTAATGATTTGTTTATTGAAACAACCTTACATCCCAGGCATAAATCCAACTTGATCATGATGATTAGCCCCTTTAGTGTGCTTCTCCTTATAGTGTACCTGTATTTTGTTGAATATTTTTCATTAATTTTCACTGGGGTTGTCAGCCTATCATTTTCATTTCTTTTGGTGTCCTTGTCTGCCTTTAGTTATTAGGGAAATGCTGGTTTTGTAAAATCAGTTTGGAAATGTTCATTTCTTTTCAGTTTTTTTTTGGAAGCTTTTAATAATTTGTATGGATTCTTTAACTGTTTGATGTAATTTAGAAATTAAATTTCTAGGTCATGGCTTTTCTTTGATGGGATATGTTTCATTACTAATTCAATCTCCTTATGATTCAATCTCCTTAATGATCTCTTCAGATTTTCTACTTATTCATACGTCAGTTTTGGTACAGTATGTTTCTAGAAATTTATTCATTTCTTCTAGGTTATACAATTCATTGGCATATAATTGTACAAAGTAGTCTCTTATGATCCTTTTTGTATCTGTGCTATCAATTATAGAGTCTCCTAATCCTTCTGACTTTGAAGTCTTCTGTTATTTTTCTTAGTTTACACAAAGACTCATTGCTTTTGCTTATCATTTTGAAAAATATTCAAAATGATATTTTATTCAAAATGATATAATTATTCAAAAAATATTCAAAAATATTCAGTTTTACTGATCCTTTCTAATATTTCTTTTATTTTTATTTACTTTTTAATTTATTTATATATTTTTAACATTTAACATTTTTTCCTTCCACCAACTTTGGGCTTAGAGTTCAAATTGTAATTTTTTCTTTTTATTGTAATAACATATTTTTGTAAATTATTTAGTGTGGTTAAAGACAATTCTATTATTCATACTAAAGGAAGAAATCTCTTTTAAAAATTTTTTTACTTGTTCTAATTAGTTATACATGACCATAGAATGCGTTTTGACATACATATATAAATGGAATATAACTTCTCATTCTTCTGGTTGTACATGATGTAGAATCACACTGGTCATGTAATCATATATGTACATAGGGCAATAAAGTTTGATTAATTCTACTATCCTTTCTAATTACATACCCCTCTTATCAACAGTTTTTGCTATTTAGTAAAGAAAAATTAGAAAATATTTTGAACTTATTATATTCAAAATTGATTCTAACATTACTCTTTGAATATGCTGATATAAAATAGTTGTCTTCTGTTGTGTGTACTAATTCAGAACCAAGCATCCCAAGCAGCTACTATTCTTTCATTTTTGAATTACTAAATGCATGAGTGTTTAATAATTATAAAAAATGAAATGAGCATAGGAATATACTCAAGAACATTCTTGAAAATTTGGCAAGAAAGAAATCTTGTAGAAATATTTATCTCATTAATTCTGATTATAGGCAAATAATGTTACTAAGAACTAATGAGGGGGAAACCCCAGAAAATTAATAGTAGTAATTTTAGGAGATATCCAGCTTAATGGTGAAAATTAAGAAAGACGTTATTACGAGCTCGTGGCTGGTTTTGTGGCTTAGTAGCAGAGTGCTTGCCTGGAATGAATGAGGCTTTCAGTTTGATTTCCAGCACTGAAAAATAAAATAAGAAAAAAAAGTTATTACAATATTTTCTTTTAAACAGTTTAAACTGAATAACTATTTTTGAGGACAAAATAATCTAAAGCTAGAATTTTTATGCAGAGTTGAGGAAAAAGAAAGCAGATAAAGCAACAAATAACTATGAATATTTTTTCATTGCTTGAAAAATAAAATACCAAGAAGAAGTGTGAAGATAATGTATCTTTTTTTTGGGGGGTGAGGATTGTAGTATATAGTTCACTGTAATGATAATAAGGGAATACTGAAAGAAATACAGATAATTCTGTTATTTAAAAAAAATTGGTCAGTAGTCTATATATTAAAATCTTAACTACATAGGATAATTTAATTCTGGCAAGTAGCATAAATGTTTTGTAGCTAAAGTAGTCTGATTTTCAACCGAAACTTTCCTCTCTGAAAATAATGTTAATAAAGCAAAATGATAAGTACAAAGCACAGTTCTGTTTCAGTGGACTATATGAAATGAGTACATAGAAAATAAACTTTAAAATATTCTAGAGAACTAACATTTGCCTATAGATGAGTTATCCTGTGTATAACACATCAAAAAAGACATATATATGCATATAGATTTTTAATATTATTACTTCAGAAAAAATGATGAAACATTTTCAAATTTAATACATTTTACAATACTAGCACTTCATGTAGTATGTTGAATTGCTCTTTCATTAAATTTGTCATAAAATTTATGATTATATCTATTTAATTAAGTGGAAATTCGATCCGAAAACTTTCATTGTGTATAAAGTATTTAAATTATAAAATCTGTATTTTTTTTCTTTTTAAAACATTAATTACATAATATTTAATGAATGCAATCATACATAAAGCTTATGTACTTCCACCAGCATGATGGTACTCACCGTTTGTCCCAGCAACAGGGAAAGCCGAGGTGGGAGGACCTCTTGAGTCCTAGAGCTCTGGGCCATAGTTCAATATGCGGATCAGGTGTCTACATTAAGTTTGGCATCAATATGGTGACCTCCTGGAGAAGAGCTAGGAACAACCATGTTGCTTAAGGAGAAGTAAACCACCCAGGTTGGAAACCTTATCAGGTCAAAGCTCCATTGCTGAGGCTGGCTTTGAACTCATGATTCTCTTGTCTCAGCCTCCCAAAGTGCTGGGATTATAGGTGTGTGTCACTGCGCCCAGCTAAATTAATGGTTTTTAAATGTTTGAGATCTAAATGCTAATTACTCTGACTACATTGTATACGTATATTAAATTATCATGTTGCACTCCATAAATATGAAAATATATACTTAATTTAAAAAGTTAGAGTTTCCAATTGGTATTTTATTTCTCTCCTCTTTCACACTTGCCTTAGCATCTGACTATATATGCCTAATATAAAATTCCTTCTTCCAGAAAACAAATACCAATATACTGTCAGTAAAATATGATTTTCTATCCTTGACCTATTTCTGTTTTGAATGTGAATGTAGAGCCTGTAGGAAGGTTAGAATTTGAATTCTAAACTGAAAAGGTACGTAAGATTATTATGTGCTATACATAAATTACTTTTCTAAGAATCCAAATAGAGCAAATTAAATTTTTAAAAGTCCTCTTATATATAAATTATGAAATAATTATAATATTTATGTCACTTTTTTCAGAAAGAACTTTGGCTCTCATTTGGCCACCACATTAGATATTCTCTATTTTTATGTAGTGTAATGGATATCACATTCTAGATAAAACATACTGACAAGAGTAAATATTGAATGTAAATCCTGAACTTTTTCTCAATGTATCATCATCTTTTTCTATGGATTTTTTGAAATGTGAACTTAACATTTTGATATATTATTTGACAATAAGCTTGACCCTCCTTTTGAGTCAGTCTTTTTGATTTATAAACCTTTTCTTACTTATTTCTTAATATCTTATATCATTATTTTAGTTATATCAGTATTTATCTTTTGATTTATTTTTATTAGTTTTTTAGGTTACTAATCTTTGAGTCACAAAAGAAAGCATGCACCAAAAAGCTCTCATTTTAAAATAATTATTTATCTTTTTCTGTGCAAGCAAATGTGTCTTTACAGGATTGCCAGTCTTCGCATTTATAAACAACAGCTCTCCAAAGAAGCATCATGAAAGCTTAGAAATTGGTCTTGTCCTTCAAGACCCTCAACTACAAATTCTTGGCATATTCTTTTTATTATCAAGTTATGAGCACAATTTCTTGAGGTACAGACATTTTCTGTTTGAGTATAATCTCCCACAAGTCTAGATTGCTCTGGGTACTCTGTGTTTAGTGACCAAAGATGTAAAAAATGCTCAAAAAGAAAAACAGGATAATTAAACAAAACTGTGTAACCTGTTGAGATGGGTATTCCCAGATGAACAGATGAAATTTTGTTTTAAATGAAATGAGATTTATATACTTTTTATTAATAAAATTTAAGGGACAGATTAAATATTTTAAAATCATTTAACTGATAGTTATAATTTATATTACCTATTATTTATTGTTTATTATGACATGTAATTATTAACATAATACAGAACAGTTCAGTATAATATATTATATATACACATATTTATAATAATTAGTCTCAATCATATAATAGTTTGTCTGTTCTGAAATTACACAAGGTAGTTTCAGGATTTTCTAAGGATGATTCTCTTAAAGCATAAAGTATTTTCTATCTGTTAAATAAAGAGTGTTATGGATTTATTTGATTTTCAGGAATAAAACCTGTTTTAATTTTATTTTCAGGACAAGCAAGATTCTTCTTATAGTAATGTCTATGTTAGGTTTCAGTCTCATCTCACAATTCACCTCAATATACTAGTTACGCTCAGTCAACCTGTAAATTACACGTATTGACAGTGTTACCTCTACTTATAATGCACTCTTGGCTGAAGCGTGTCTCCTCTGAGACTCTACCTTTTATAACCCTCCTTTGCATTCTTGGCAGCATAGTATTACTATTTTTATATACTCTTTTAAATTGAATTTAATTTGTGTTGCTTTGTTTTTCAGTGGTTACATGGTGAATGGAAAGAAATGCATGTGTATTCTTGTATCCAATTTTGTTCATTTCTGTTTTCTTGTTCCTAGAACACAGTCTAATTAGATTAAGGTTTTCATTTATCTACTAAACTAGGTATTTGGAGGATTTTGACTTTGCCTTCACATACATCATTTTAAAATTATTTCATACTCAAAAATACCTCATATTTCTTTTGCACCTATAGCTATTCTTACATTAAGTATTCCTCACCCTAGGCTTCTATAGACCATTGTGCATCTTACCTGAAATACATGTGATATTTTATTTCATTGAACAAAGCTGTTGATCAAAATTTGCAATCACTTTCAAAAAGGAAAAGAAATTGAATGAATAAAAAATTCTCTGTGTACTAATAATTAGAAATAAATTTCTCTTTTAGTCTTTCCAATATTACATTAAATAATCAATTATTGGTCACAGAATTTAGATTTGCATTAATTATATCTTAAAAAAATATTTCAAATACTATATTCAACATTTATAGGCTGGGGTTGTGGCTCAGTGGTAGAGTTCTTGCCCAGGGCTGTGAGGCACTAGGTTTGATACTCAGTACCACATAAAAATAAATAAATAAAGGTAAAAAATAATCGATAATTTAAAAAAATTTAAAACGCACACACACACATATATATGAATCTTCCTGTATTCATTAAATGCAACCATGCGTTCACATTTCTTTAAGATAATGTACAATAAATTCTAGCACGCCCAACTGTTTTAAGGCATAAATTGGTCACTTAATTTAAAATGCCACATCTGAAGATGTCATTATCCTTTAGTGGCAGAAGTTTTATTTCCGCTCCATGCCAATCCTAGTGTATCTGTCAATAGAATTTATCACAGTGAACCACAAAACAAAATCTTCTCAGTTGTTATCTTCTCTATGAAGGATAGGGAGTTTCATGTTCCATTTATCCTCTTGTTGAACATTTGTTTCAGGTGGTTGACATTCATGCTTCATGTATTGTTAATTTTTCTCCATATTTCTTTTTGACACTGAAGGTATGAACATTAATCCCATCATGCTACCTATTATTTTCATTTTTAAGATGTATTTACTACCTTCAGATGTTTGGCTTTTATTTTAGTTACTTTTTTTTTTTTACCTTCCATTGTAAAATTGTTCCTATTTAGCCTAATTCCTGATTCAGAGAAAGACTTATTCATGCAATTAACATTTTAATATTTAGAAGTGTTCAGTGTAAAACAATTTCCACCCTCTCATTTTTCTTAGTTCTAGGTATTATGTGTTCACAAACTTTATGCATATAGCTTATATCAAAACTTTCAGACACTGAAAAATATTGTAGACATATTATTAATAATTTTTTTTAAAATAGTGAAAAGTCTGACAAAAATTAAAAACAACTAATGATTTCTTAAATTTACACATAATAATGCATTGAAAATATGTAAAATTTGCCATGATTTTATGATATCTTTATCCCTCAAAATGTTTTATGAATTTTAATGGTTTATTTCTAAATTTTTTGAAATATTACATGTAAGGTAGAAAACAGCCTTTTTGTAATTAATTTTCACATCCCCTCTCTAGAAGCACAAGGCAGTTCCTACCCCAGGGGGTTCCTCTCCCAATCTTCCACCTGGGAAACAAATAGTTTTCACACCCCAGTCCCTGCCCCAGGGGGTTCCGCTCCCGAATCTTCCACCTGGAAAAACAAGGCCTAACCGAAGGCCGCCACTGCTTACCTGCCCCCAATTTTAAAATGACCAATCCCTAGCTCGCCACGCGGTTTTGTAGCGGGCTCTATAAAATCCCTCCCACGTGTCCCCTCTTCCTCTTTTCCTCTTCGCCCGGGCGCCCACTCCCCTGAATAAAGGATTTCCTGGCTGTATG
>CM053400.1:81808668-81846900 GCA_028644305.1 Xerus rutilus | reverse complement strand
GAATCTTCCACCTGGAAAAACAAGGCCTAACCGAAGGCCGCCACTGCTTACCTGCCCCCAATTTTAAAATGACCAATCCCTAGCTCGCCACGCGGTTTTGTAGCGGGCTCTATAAAATCCCTCCCACGTGTCCCCTCTTCCTCTTTTCCTCTTCGCCCGGGCGCCCACTCCCCTGAATAAAGGATTTCCTGGCTGTATGAGGTGTTCGTGTCTGGCTGGCCGCTACCCTAACATTACATACATGCAGAAATTGTACAACTCATAATTGTGAAGTCAGGTGAACTTTTACAAAGTTAATATACCTGTTTAACAATCACCTTGACCAAGAACTAGATCTTTACCAGAAACCCCTAAGATCCTCTCTGCTCCCTTGCAATTGCAAATCCTTTCTCCAAAAGAACATTGAGTATTCTGATTTTTAAATCTTATGGATTTATTTTGCCAGTTCTTAAATTTTTTCTTTATTGGTTCCTGTGTTTGTGATACAGCCAGTTACCAGTGGCAAGTTGGGCTTCCTCACATGTTCCTTTGTTCTCCTGCCCTCTTCCCCTTATCTCGCTCCTTCCTGCCTTTGTGACTAGGTCTAGAAGAAGTTCAGGTGGGATGGCCAAAAGGTGAGAAGCAGATGGACAGGGAAAGGTGTGGATGGAGCAGCCCAGGACACATTAATTGACAACTTTTATAACTCCCTGAAGGAAGGGACAATCCCTGGAACAGATTACCTTAGCAACAGGTTGGAGCAGGGGCAGGTTATTTTAATAAGGGTGGTGAAAGGGCTCTGAAGGTATTAGCATATCAAACCCTCTCCAACTTCCTGAACTCCCTCAAATTGGCCTACTTAATCTGACCTCACTGGATTTACCTATCTATGCTGACTGCTTGTCTAATTCTGGCTTCATTTGAACTCTCAAACGCCATGCTGTGAGGAATATAGTTTTTGCTAATCATCCTCAGATTTCACTATATAGTCACTCATTCTGTCAGAGGTTATGTGTCATGTGAGATATTCTGAGGAAGCAGAAGGGAGTTTCAATTTTCTGTTTCTATTGCCTTTTTTCTTTTATTATAGGATACATAATCTTTAAAAATTTTTAAAAATTTTATTTATAAATAAAATAAGCAGAAATTCCAGATGTTCCCAGCAGTCTGTCTTTAAACAGAAGTGGTTTCTCTTTTTTGGATCATGATATTATAATGAGGGGCAGATAAGCAATATTTCATTCAGTTCAGGTGAGATGAAAGAGGCTTGGTTGCAGTTTTACTGTTAGAGCGTCTACCTCTGATTCACAGTCATTAGTCCCCAGGTGTGGTTCACACCATTTACTGATGGAAAGTTAACTTATGTTTGATTGTCTACAGCACTGAAGTATTGCAGGAGATATGGCCCTGAACTTCAATCCTTTCAGGTTTCAGGCTTTTAACTCTTTTGTGTTTAATTTCACAATCCAGGAACACTCTATTTATTCTTTTGCTGGTAAAGCAAATGCTTTAAAGTATAGAAAAATATAAAATTATTAGAAGTATTAAGCAAAATTTAAAAAAAAACAACCTTAAATAGAAAATCATTGTTTTGGAGGAAAATAAAATTGAATTTAAGTGTGTGCTATTTACAATTATTTGGATCAATTGTTATTTACTATATGACTATGCTAGTGTAATCTTTTACTTTAATATGATTAAATATATTTGTTTTAATTTGAAAAGGTCTTTTTGAATCAAAATAAGCTATTATGAAATATGTAACATGTAGCATTTCAATTGAATAAGAGAATTAGAATTAAAAATGAAAACATTTACATCGTTATAAAAAGAAACAATTGCAAATAATTCTGAAATTGATATCTCCATAATCAATTTTCTCACCATTGTAAATCAAGGTTCATTCCTGATGGAAGAAAAAACTCATAAAGTGAATAGAAAAAAGCTCTTCTGACTCAAATTTCCATACTTGTTTTTTTCTTTAATTTGTTTTTTTTTACAGTTTTTATATGATAAATACAATTTAAAATATACATATTTTTGGTGGCACATGATTTTTCCTCTTTCTATGTGTGTGTCTGTGTGTGTGGGTGTGTTTAAAATATATATACATGCACAGACACACACATAAATTGTATTATTGTGAAATTAGATCAAACATAGCTATATCCTCATTTATTATTTCTCATGGTGACAGCATTAAAATTTTTTCTTCTAGCTTATTGAGATACATAGTTCAAGTAGTTAGCTATAATCCCCTATTTTGTAATACAACACCAGAGCTCCTTTCTCCTGTCAGTACCCATTGATAAACCTTTCTGCATCTCTCCCTGTTCACTCTGAAGCCTCTGTTACCATCATTCCATGCTTAACTACTATGATGTAAACTGTTTTATATTCCATATGTAAGTCAGATTATGAAGTATATGTCTTTCTCTGCTTGGCTAATTTCATTTAACAAAATAATCTCCAGTTCCATTCATGTTGTTGAAAATGACAGAATTTTTTGCTTTTTTTATGACAGAGTAGTATTTCATTTTGTATGTGTACCACATTTTTATTGTTTATACAATAACATATGATCCCTTTTTCTAAGGTGAAAAGAAAATTTTAGAGATAGTGATCATTTTCATTTTTCACCAATCCCTGGTGATTCTGATGCAATGAAACTTATACTTAATTACTTATGGTAATTACTTCTACAGATTGATGATGGATTTAAAGATATAATACTTTGAGTGATTAATGTTAATCAAATGAAAAATATGTCCTTTTAATAATTTACTAAATAGAAATAAAAATCTGTCATTACCTTTTCCATATTTCTTAGAAAAATATGTACTCTTTATATATTTTAGGATATTAAAATATTCACTATACTCTTTGCTATATGCAAAAGAATATATTTTTCCCGGGCTGAGGTTATGGCGCAGTGGTAGTGTGCTCGCCTAGCACCCGTGAGGCACTGGGTTCGATCCTCAGCACCACATAAAAATAAAATAAAGATATTCTGTCCACCTACAACTAAAAAATAAATATTTGGAAAAAAAAAGAATATATTTTTCCCTTTGAACTGCTTGATATTCTTCTTGGGATCCAAAAGTTTGGGGAAATATTTACTTTTTTTGTTTTTACCTATACTATGCAAATAGTGTAAGAATATATCATTCATTTTCTTAACTGAAAAGAAATGTTTGAGAGGTAGTAGAAAGAATAAAATGATATACTATTTGACCATTGTTTTAAAAAGAGACATCATTTTGATGAATTTGCATACAAATGGATTAAAAACTGTCATGCAATAGCCCTTTTAGGAGCTCTGAAAATTAAGAGATTTTGAAAATGGGCATTTCTTAATAAATTAGAAATCTTTGAATATTTCAGAAAAAATAAATGTAGGCACTCAAGCAAGCAAGATGAATAAGAACCAAAATTAAATGAAAGCCACACTGCTTGGTGTATTAGCCAACATTTGTTATGGTAATAGGGAATTCCAAATTGATTGTGGGTAGCAGTAAAAACACTTAATATCGTTTATAATAAGGAAAACTGTGGCATAGCTACAACTCTTCCAGTCTTTCTATGTATTATTCATTTCAGGATTGTTCAAAATGAAGAAGCTCAACAGCTCAACAACATTCATAGTGTTTTCTTAGAGATGTAGTACACAAGCCTGTTAACAGTCACAGTGATGTAGTACACAAGCCTGTTCACAATCTACTCAAGTCATATTGTATGGTTAAGCCTAACTTTGATGTAGCTGAGGAGTATACTCTACCGTCCACAAGGTAGCAGAGAGAGAATAGGATTATGAACAGATAATACATTACCAAAACTCAGATCAGAAAATAATAGAATGTTACAATTTGCTGAATACAGAAAATGTACACTAATTTTAAAGATTTATGTAAAAAGCAATTTTAAACATTTATTTGAATTGACTAAAATGTTAGGACAAAAAAGAAAACCCAAAAAACAGTGAGCTGAAAATCAAACAATAAACTGTTACTAAAGTGCAGGTTGCCTTAGGGCATTGTCCAAATGTAGGATCCAAGAGGCTTGGGTTTCAATGATGAGACAGGTTATAAAAAATAAATACTCAGATCTAACCAACCAAGACAACTGCAATTCAAACCTCCACATTAAAATGAGAAATTTTCAATTCTGCTCACTGAGGATATAAAATTAACCAGACAAAATATTCTAGTCACCAGAGAAGGAAGTAATAGAAGTATTTCCTTTGTTTTGGGATGTGAGTTAAAAATGATAATATAATAGTCCTCAGAGAATTTTAAATCATTGCTGTAGTCACAAGTAAATTTTCATATAGACTATATATCACCTGTCTTATTTGAACATTGTCATAAATTCAACCTTGTTATGTTTTTATGTTTTATATATGAAATATCCCCAAAAAACTCATGTGTGAGAAAATGCAAAGTTTAGAGGTGGCATGTTTGAGTTATGAAAGCCTTAACCTAATTAGTGAATTAATGCCCTGATTGGGATTAACTAAATGCTACCAGTAGGCAGGTAGGGTGTGGATGGAGGAGGTGGGGCTTTGAGGATGTGTCTTTGAGGTATATATATTTTTCCTGGAGAGTGGATCTCTCTCTGCTTTCTGGTGCAGTGTTCTGAGTTGCTTGTCTCAATGACACCCTTCTGCCATGATGTTTGGCCTTGTCTCAGGACCTTAAGATTGGAGTTGGCCATCTATGGATTAAGACCCCTGAAACCTTGAGCACCAAAATAAATTGTCCTTGTCAGGTCCTTTTGATCATAGCAATGAAAAAGTTGACTAAAACATTCCTATAAGAATAAAGTGGCCTACTATATGTTTGAGGTGTCCTGCAGAAGTGGGGCAATTATAGGAATATCTTGCAATCTCTGCTTCAACAGAGCTCAAAAGAAACAATTTAAAAATTTATACCACTGACAAGAAATTAAAGCATCATAAGAGAAGAAAAAGCAACATGAAATATTTAGACAGTTAAGATCTTCAAATGACACAATGAAAAAAGACTAAAACTCTGAATAATGGACAAATCATTTTAAAAAAAACTAAAATAAAATATTCTACTAGTAAAAATAAACTTAAAACTTAATTGATTGTAATTTTAGTTATTGTAAGAAACATCCTAATAAATATTCTTATGCCTGCCTATATTCTTATAACTCTCTATATAAACATGCTTTTATTTTTTGGCTAAATATACAAGAGTGGCATTTTCTGGGTTACATGATAGGTTTACATTTACTTCTACCAGAAATGACTTAAATTTCTTAAATGGTTATATAATTTTTCACTCTCCTCATTAATTTATGAGTTCCAGTCACTCTATAGTTGCATCATCATTTAGAATTATTAGATATTTTGATGTTGGCCATTCTAATGGATGGAACTTGATACATCTTTTCAGTACTATGTTTATAAATACAGATGACTTAAAAATCTGTGCTATATCAGCATTAAAAATTACTGAAACAGTATCTTATAGAAAAATGACATATTAATGAAAAAAGATGGGCACCAAAAGCAAATACCATCTGACTCCATATACATAAAATTTTATAAAATACAAACTAGCAGATGAATGAATTACTGAGTGCCAGAATGGACTGAGGATTAAACAGAAAGACTGAAGGAAAATTTGAAGTGAAAGAAATATTTGATATTGTTTGCTAATTGAGAATCAAAACTCAGCAACTTGTATAACTGAAACTGTTAAAATATTTTTATACACAAATAATGCTTCAATAAAGCGTATTTAAAATATTTTGAAAAGTTAAGTATGGGATTGTATAAAGTTAAAAGGAGAAAGTTGATCAGAAGTTGGGTTTTTAGAAAACATTGAAATGCACCCTAAAAATACAGGAATAAAGTACATACAAAAGCAAAGACATGTATGGATCCTGGAATAAATTAGACAAATGTCTGTCTATTTACATATTTAGGAGAAAAAAGAAATAATAGACATGAAATACTATGTAAAGAAATAACTGATTATTTATTTATTATTTATTTAGAGTTTGGGGGTACCATCGTTTGAACTCAGGGACACTAGACCATTGAGCTACAGTCTCAGCCCTATTTTGCATTTTTATTGAGAGACAGGCTCTCACTGAGCTGCTTAGTGCTCACTTTTGCTGAGTCTGGCTTTGAACTCCAGATCCTCCTGCCTCAGCCTCCAGAGCTGCTGGGAGGCTCCTGTATTACTGCACCCAGCAATAACTACTGGCTCTTCAGCCTCCAGAGCCTCCTCTGCTACTGCACCCAGCAATAACTGATTATTTTAAAAAAGAAAAGATCTTTTAGAGTAAGCTACAACATATGAAAAGTAGGATAAAGATAATTAATTTTACATGAGATACTATTAGACATTGTGATTAAAGAATTCAAAATATAGTAGTTTTTTGTTAAAATAAAGAGAATTCTACTTAGACCTCATAATTTTTGAAAAAAAAATAGAAACAGTTAAATTTAAAATCATATTGACTGGATAAGTAAGAATTATACCTTATTTATTTCACAAAAAGCATATAGCATTAAGACTATTAATAAAAATAACAGGTAAAGGAGTGTGGGAGTGTTATGGGCTGAATTTTGATATCCCATTTATGTTTGAAATCTTATCCCCAGTACTTCAGAATGTGACCATGTTTACAGGCAGTATATTTAAAAAGGCAATAAGATAAAATGACCTTATTAGAGTAAACAAAAGAAGAAATTTGGACATGGATACAAATAAAGGAAATATAATAGGAAGATAAAGAGAGAAGTTGACTGTATGGAAAAGAAGTGAAGAGGCATAAAACACAGACTTTCCTCCTGAATCTTAGAAGGAACCAAACTCAATGATATATTGATTTCATTCTTCCTACTTTCAGCACTGGGAAAGAATAAATTTGAGTGCTTTAAACCACCCCTGAGGATTTGTCATGGCAGTCCTCAGAAACAGTGTGTATTGGAATTATTTTGCAGAATTTAATACTGTTAATGAGATGTAGATAAATGTTGGCTTTACTTAATTGTTCTTACATTAAACATTTACATTAAACTTTCAAGGATGTGCACTAAAATTATAATAGTTTATTTATCACAAGCTATTATAAGAAAAAATATAATACGACATATGAACAATAAAGCCAAAATGAACTGAGAAAAAGAAACATTAAATGCAGACAAATCATGACAAAGTAAAAATGAGATGCTATTGCTAAGAATTATTTTGACTATTCTTGGTCTTTTATTCTTCCATATAAATTTTAGGACACTTTTTAATAGTTTTGTAAACAATTTCATTAGCATTTTGATAGGGATTGAATTTAATCTGTAGATCATTTTTGATAATCTGATCATTTTAATAATATTAATGCTGCCTATCCAAGAATGTGGAAGGTTTTTCCATCTTCTAAGATCTTCAGTTTCTTTCTTTAGTGTTCTATTTTATTCGTCACACAGGTGTTTTACCCAGAGGCATCACACCACCTAATCTCAAATTATACCACAGGGCTATACTAATAAGAACAGCATGGTATTGGCATAGAAACAGACATGAAGACCAGATATGAAAGTCAATGGTATAGGGGCTGAGGCTGCATCTCAATGGTAAAGCGCTTGCCTAGCATGTGTGAGACACTGGGTTCTTTCCTCAGCACCACATAAAAATAAATAAAGGGATAAAAAATATAATAACATTATTTTTAAAATATCAGTGGTATAGAATAGAGACAAAGCAACATAGATACAGACAAGGGAGGAAACATAGCGTTTTTAACAAATGGTGTTAGGAAAAGTGAATATACTTATGGAGAAGAATGGATCTAGATCCCTATCATTCATCTTAAATCAACTCAAAATGGATCAAACACTTATTATTTGGACCAGAAACTTCACAATCGCTAGATGAAAATATAGGGTCAAAAGTTCCAACTGTTAGTGTAGGCATAAACTTCCTTAATAAGACTCCTAAATTTCAAGAAATAAAACCAAGACTCAATAAGTTGTATAGCTTCACATTAAAACTGGGTTTTAATCTTGTTTTGTCCACCCCTTCTTTTTATCCTTCTATTCAAAGGGAATGTTTACTATGTGTTATTGCATATTGGGTATGTGTATCTTGCTTTTTATTTAACAGGATCTTAAGACAAGAGTTTACCTTGAGTCTCAGGTGAAACTTTGGACTTGGACTATTGGGCAATCCTGGAACTGTTAAGAATATGAGACTCTTGGAGATGAACTAAATGCAATTTGTATTTTAAGATGGGCATAAACTTTTGAGGGACAAAGACAGAATATAATGGTTTGTATATAAAGTGTTCCCCCAAAGCTCCTGTGTTGATGAAGGAATGTTCAGAAGTGAAATTATTAGATTATGAGAGGTGTAAGCTAATCATTCCTTCTAGTTTGTATGGTTAGTAATTGCAGGCAGGTGAGCTAAAGGCGGGTCTCTGGGGACATGCCTTGAAATCATTCATCTTTTCTGAGATCCTTTCCTCTCTCCCTCTCTCCCTCCCTTTCTCTCTCCTTCCTGGCCACTAGTGGTGAGAAGTATTCCTCTGCCACATCCTTCTACATGATATCCTGCATCATCTTTGGCACAGAGCAATGAACTTAACCAATTATGGACTAAAACTTTGAAACTGAATCAAAATGTTGAAGAGGTATCAGAACTCCCATGTTTACCGCTAAAATATATTTTCCTCCCCTAAGTTATTCTTATCAGGTATTTTCACAGCAATGCAAAGCTGACTAACAGAACCAGCATAAGGTAGGCTCTTGCTATTGAGAGTGTAGTCTAAAGCTATTGTATATCTTCTTTCAAGAAATGTCTGTCTGTGTCCTTTACCCTTTTTTAATTCAGGTAGTTTGTTTTCTTGCTACAGAGCTGCTTGAATTTCTTATGTATTTTGGATGTTAAACCCTTATTACATGTATGGTTTTCAAATATTCTCTATTGGTCCATGGATTTTTCTCTTCACTCTGTTATTTTTTCCTTTGCTATATAATTTAATATAACCTCATTTGTCTGATTTGGATTTTGTTGTATGAAAAATGGCCGAACATTTAATTATCATGGAAATGCAAATTAAAACTACAATAATGCATCCCCTCACATCTACTAGAATAAATATTTGAAAAAATGGTAAGTGCAAATGGAGATATGGAGAAAAAAGAACATGCAAGCACTATGAATGGGGGATAAATTAGTATAACCATTTAGGAAAATAGTAGGGAGGTACTATTCAAAAAGTGAAAAATAGTATCATATGGTCCAACAAGTCGTGATATAAATTCAAAAGAACTCAATCAAAATGTTGAAGAGGTATCAGAACTCCCATGTTTACCGCCGATAGCATTCACAATACCCAATGTATGCAATAAACCTATGTTACTGAATAAATGATGAATAAAAATTGGTATAAATTCACAATGGAATACAATATAATTTTGAAAATAAGAAAATTATAATATGCATAGTTATTATTTGTATCATTTGTAATAACATAGATGGACTTGGATATGTTAAAATAAATGCTAGGCATAGAAAGACAAATGCTGTGTATTCTTATTTATGTGTGACATCTAAATGCCAATTTAATAGAAAAAGAGTAGAAAAGTGATTACCTGAGTCTATAGAGGGGTTAGGAAAAGGAGGCTGTTGATCAAATAACACAGTTTTGACTACATTGGAAGAATAAGTTTTGGT
The DNA here is from genome assembly GCA_028644305.1 of Xerus rutilus. Lineage (NCBI taxonomy): Eukaryota > Metazoa > Chordata > Mammalia > Rodentia > Sciuridae > Xerus > Xerus rutilus. Next base: position 81,837,211 of record CM053400.1, on the reverse strand, counting down.
GATCTATTATACTGCATTATGGCCCCAGTTAATAATCACATAGTTTATATTTTTTAAAATTTTATAAGAATGGATTTTTAAGGTTTCTCATCACAAACAAAAATAAAAACTTTGTGAGGTAATGGATGTGTAAATTAGCTTGATTTCTATTATGCATGCATAGATAAAAACAATGCATTCTACTCCATAATATACATAGCTATTATTTGTCAACAAAATAAAATAAATAAATAAAAGCATGTTCTGAGAAGCGAAGTATCAGCAAAATATGGAGAGTATTAGAAATTCAGAATCACAATCTCTGAGCCATACTTAATGAATCTAAATTTACCCTGCAGCAAGTTCATTTAAGTGATGTGTACTCATATTAAGTTAGAGAAGCATGGGGATAGGTCAAATGAGAATATTCAAATGTAAGCCATATTTTTGGGGAAGTAGACAATCTTCATGGCTTTGAATCTGAAGGAAGGAGAGAGGGGAAAAGGAGAGAAAAGGAGACTTTTCACTGCATAAAAGACTTTTCACTTGTATCTCAGTACTTCAGTTGTCTGGGGAAAAGAAAGAAAAAAGCATTCTCAGAAATAAAACAATAGGTCAAATGAAAGTACTAATCTGTTTAAAATTTGAATTTAATTTTCACCCCTACTCAAGTAGACTATGACTATAGAGTCTGATTGAACCATCTTCTGTCTCAAGGTAATTATTTGTGAAAGAGAAAAAAAATAATGGAATCTGTAAAGATACCATTGTGGAGTGAAAATCTAGCTTGCAAAAGGAATAGCAGCTGAAGAGCACTTAGCATAAATGGAAGAAAACTGAGGAACTATTGCAACAGGAACAAAACAACCCTGGAAAATTACCACTGTGTGGAAAAACACAAAGCCCAAAGGTAAGGGCAAGAGAAAAATAAAGGATGGGAAAATAGGAAGTGATTCAGTGTAAGGTTGCAGAAATCAGAAAACAGAAGTAATTTTAAAAAGTAACAGAAATGAATTCCAAAAAAGAAATGAGGAGAAGTAATTATAGAATTTTGAAGATACTTACAGGAGCATAATGGAATGAACATAAGAGTGAGTAATGAAAGAAAGACAGGTCTCAAACCTGCATTTGGAATGCATGAAGATCAAAATAATAAGAATTTTGAAATTATAAGAGTTATGTATTACAGTGCCAGCACCTGCGCCGGACCAAAGTGAAACCGAGTCGGCGAGGGAGCCGCGGATGAAAGAAGCACACACAACAACGATTCTGAAGGAAAAGAAGTTCGTTTATTCCAGCACTCTGGGCTTATATATCTTTCCTACCCCCAAGGAGGCCTGGGAGGTGTGGGAGGACAGGAACTGCAGATCCTGGTATGGAAATTGCTCAGACTGCAAAACAAGCTCAGACCACCTGTGTCTTTTCTCAGGAATCAGGGTACAACTAGTTCTGGTAAACACAAAGTAGCCATGCTCACAAGAATGCTCTCACATCACAGGAAATTTTTACCCAATGAATTCAACAATAAAATTATCCTTTTGCATTTTGAATAATATTAATGATCTAATTGATGTCCAGATCAAAATATCCATATATTCATATGAAGAAACAAGAAATATATCTGCTGTGAATTCTAGTGAATTCTTTCAGGTGTATCTGTCAATTGGCTACACAGATTAAGAGAATGTCCTCCTCCCACCACTCTAGTAAGGAAGAGTTATACACAACAGAAACTTCCCTCGGGTTCTTGAAGTGTAGGGCAGGCAGAGCTCCCATAAATTCCTATAATCTAAAATTGCTTGTTCTAAAGCAAGTGGACTGCATTTTACTTGTAAGACTATTCCCCATACTAAAAGGAGGGGACAGTGGAAGAAACTTATGTGATACAGGGAAAGTAGGGAAATATTCTGTGCATCACTGAATATGTATTAACCAAAAATTTTCTTGCTGGGCATGATGGCACACTCCTATAATCCCAGAGGCTTGAGAGGCTGAGGCAGGAGAATCACAAGTTCAAAGCCAAAGTCAGCAATTTAACAAGGCCCTAAACAATTTAGTGAGACTCTGCCTCAAAATAAAATCTAAAAAAGGGCTGGAGATATGGCCCAGTGATAAAATGTCCCTGGGTTCAATCTCTGGTACCAAAAAAACAAAAAAAAATAAAAAAACCTCAGAGGATGTATTCCATCAAATCCTCAAGTATACCATAAGAAATTACATAGCTTTTATATTACTATGTTTCATAATGTAAAATATTCACAATATTGTATATTGCTTATTGACAATAGCAAGCATGGTAAAAGAAAGACATATTTGCTGTATTACTTTGCTATTGCTGCCATATCAAAGTCCAACAAGATGGAGTGACTTAAACTACAGAAATTGGTCTGGGGGTTTAGTTCAGCAGTATCATGTAAAATTAGCATGCACAAGGCCCTGAATTCAATCCCAAGCACCAAAATATATGTAATATTTTACACGCATACATACATACATATATACATACATACAATTTATTGTCTAAAAATACTGGAGGCTAGAAGCACAAAATCAAGGTGTTGTCAGGTTTTTTTTTTTTTGCTTTTGAGGGCTATGAGAAGAAGGATCTGTGCAGGCCTCCTTTTGTTTGACTTTTGGATGACTCAGTTCTCCTTGTGTTTCTTATCACTATTTTCTCTTTCTGATTATACTATGTCCAAATTTCCCCTTGTATAAAAATATCAGTCACACTATATTAGAGCCCATCTTAATAATCATAAATTATCACTATGAAGACCATATCTCCAATTAGGTTCCTATGTGGAGGTTATAATTTTAATATAGGTATATAATTTTAATATAGGTTCCCCAGGGGTTGCTTTCTTTGTCTGTATGTGCTTATTTCTGACACAAAATTGGTCTTTACCTTGATTTGAGATTCAAACGATTGAGAAAGGACACTCTGTACAATACATTTGCTCAGGAAGGACACCTCCACCAATGAGATAGTTCTCCAAGATAAGACAGGTTTCTAAGAATTTGTATCCAAATGTCTTCACATTACAAATGCTTTTTAAAAAAATTTTGCTTTAGAAACTTCCCTTTGCCTCTACCTCTTACAATAAACCCATAGTTTACTATGCATGCATTTTATATGTTGTTGCAGTGCTATGTTACTCCATATAAATATAACTCTTTTTAGCATCTCTGATTGTTATTGAGGTTCACATGCTGTATTCAGATTAGTGATTACTTTTAGATTTTGGGAACTTGAGACGTGTTGAGGCATGTTTCATTTCTTTAGCTAGGCGGTGATTGCTCTTAAGTTATCATATCTGTGTATATCTGAGTTCTTTTAAAACCAGTAAAATTTAAAAGTCTAGAAAAATACTAAGATACGAATGGAGTGCTCTGTTCCAAGCACATACAAATAGTTACGAAATTTTAAACAAAACCAGACAACTTTCTCCAGACAGAAATCCATAGCTAAAATAGAGGAAATTATGATGCAAATAACTTTTAGGGGAACCAAGTCTGAACAATGTCTTATAGAAATTGGTTGAAATTTTATAGGATTCTTGAGTCTCTGGGCACAGACCCTTGGTTTCTGATATAGAAGGTGGTGCTCTACTCATGCCCTGCACATCACCCAAATGATGCCAGGGCTTCAACACTCCCTATTCTGTTCTGCTAACAGTTCTGCAGGAAAAAAAATTCTTTGTATGTGGATATTTTACTACCATTCAAGTCATATGTAGTAAAATTGCTTTCTTTGTGAAACAGTTACCTACTTCTACCTCACCTTGTCCTTCCCACATCCTCCAAAAATAAAAACTCTCCTTATCAGATAGTATTTCAATGAATATTTTATATATCTGCTTTCCATACTGCCTTTCAGTCTGCCTTCTATACTCTCTTGTTCAACAATAAAATTATTTTAATCTTCTTATCAAAAAGATCAGTACCTTTTATTTATATAGGACTCAACACATAACTGTATTTGTGGATGATTGAAAGTGTCATCCCATTTGATATGAATGATAAATTTTACTCTAAATGCTCATTTTTCCTGAATAAAAATTCTTGATACATTTTGATGACATTGATTATATACCAGATATCTATGGGTGTGATTTTAATTGTTTTGCCTTTACTGTTTGGAACATTTGGAAATTGGCTGTCAAATGTACAGCCATAGGGAATAGCTGCATTAGGTTCATTTTTTTTTTTTTTTGTACTGGGAATTGAAGCCATGGTTGGTTGTTTAAGCACTGATCCATATCCCCAACCCTTTTTTACATTTTATTTAGAGATGAGGTCTCACTGAGTTGCTTAGGTCCTTGCTAAATTTCTGAGGCTGGCTTTGAACTCACAATCCTTCTGTCTCAGCCTCTTGAGCCCCTGGGATTATAGGCTTGCATCACTGAGCTGGCTAGGTTCAATTTTAATCAGTTTCTTGGAACTCAGATGTCATCTGAGCAAGAATGATATACTTAATAAGGAGATTCCTGACTACCTATTAAAGCCAGTGTTCACATGTGGCTGATGCAAGGCTCAGGTGTTACCATTTTATGGATCTTCACAATATATAACAATATACCTATAGAGAAACATATTCTAAAATTCCACTTTGGAAAGCTAACAATCTACTTATTTCTTTGAAGCACTTAACAGGGCCTTTATTCTCACATGTGAGCTCCTATAATTTTAGATATTTTTAACAACATTAGTGACCTAAACTATGTGTATTAGCAGTGATTCAACAGATAAGAAAACCAGAGGGGAAAATTTATGGACTCAAAAGTTTGTGATGACAGGAAATCATTTGTGAAGATGAGAAGCTGACAGTGAGATTTCATGTAAATGGAGGGATAGAATGAATATTCCAGATGATGGAAGGAAATTTCATGGCTATGACCTTTGTCAAACCCTCAGAGGTGTGTCTCACTTTAAACATAACTACATGACCTCTCCAGGACAGGTTATTTGGACTACAATTATCACTCATCTCACCAAAAATAATCTAAAATTACAATGGCCACTTTTGCAAATGTTTAAGGTGACTAAACTTTTTCTTCTTTTTCAGAAACTTCTTTTAGCATATGTTGACATGCAGGTGACAAAATTCCCTCTGTTTTTGATTGACAAATTATTTCTGATTTTATATCTCGCTTTGAAAAGTAATTTTGCTGAATACTGGATTCCTGTTCCTTTTCTATTGCATCTGTTTGGGTTCATTTTAACAATTTGAATACTCTGTTCTCTTCTTGAGTACAAGGGTTTGATAGAGAAATTTGATATTATTCTTGTATTTGTTTCTCTATAGGTAAATCCTCACCTACAATTTTCTAGATTTTCTATTAGATTTTGGTTCTTTGTCATTTGAATATTCTATTCCTACATATATGATTTTGATGTTTATTTGTTGGGTTTTCTATGAGCTTGCTTGATCGGGGGTCTTTTATAAATTCTGGACAATCCTCAGCTGTTATTATTTAAGTACTTCTCCTTAATTTTTTGTTTCTCCTGGTTTTCCCATGACACATATATTGCCTCTTTAGTAATTGTCCTGTAAGTCTTGTATATATTTTGCTTTTTAATTCAAATTTTCTATTTGCATTTCAGTGTGGAGGTTTCTATTGATAGAGCTTCAAATTTGCTTATTCTTTACTAGGATCGACCTAGTATATTAATGAGCCTGTCAGAGCTCTTCGTCATCTCTGTTACACTTTTCTTTTGATTCTTTCTGGCTTATACCTTTCTGCTTACATTACTTATATGTTTCTCTGATGTCCAATTTCTCCATTAGAACTCTAATATGGTAATCATAATTATTTCAAATTGTCAGTCTGATAATTCCAAAATTTGTTTCAGATGTATATTCTAATACTTTGCTTTCTTTCTTCAGACTCTGATTTTGCCATTCAGTGTACCTTATAATTTTATTGGAATTCAGACATTATGTGTCAGGTAATAGGAATGGAGGTAAACAGTATGTTAGTCTTAGATTCATATTTATCTGGCAGGGAGCTAGCCTCTATTTAATCTTTGCTTTAGCTTTGAGTATCAAAGGGTTTTATTTCTTCTGGTATCCTTGTAGTTGTTTCATTTTTTTCCCTCTCTCCTGTTGCCTTTGGCTAAAAATCCCTTATTAAATATTCTGTCTTATAGCTCTCTCAATTATAATCCACTCTTTTATTTATTTTTAAAAATGCATTTCAAGTCATAGTACATATATAGAGCTCAATTTTCATCTCTCTGGTTGCAAATAACATAAAGTCACACCATTTGTGTCTTCATACATGTGCCTAGGGTAGTGATGTCCATCTCATTCAACTCTATTTTGCTACTACAATTCCCCCTCTCCTCCCTCATCTTCTCCTTGTCCTATCCAAAGTTCCTTCATTTCCTCTATGCTTCCCACCCTCACCCCCACCCGCCTTATGTATCAGCATCCACTAATCAGAGAGAACATTTGGCCTTGGTTTTTGGGATTGGCTTACTTCACTTAGCATGATGTTCTCCAATTCCATCCATTTACCTATAAATGCCATAATTTTATTCTCTTTTATTGCTGAGTAATATTCCATTGTGTATATATACCACAGTTTCTTTATCCATTCATCTACTGAAGGGCATCTAGGTTGCTTCCACAGTTTAGCAATTGTAAATGGTGTTGCTATAAACATTGAAGTGGCTGGATTATTGTGTTAAGTTTTTTGAGTTCTTTATATATCCTAGAGATCAGTGCTCTATCTGATGTGTGTGTGGCAAAAATTTGCTCCCAGAATGTAGGCTCTCTGTTCACCTCATTGATTATTTTTTTGCTGAAAAGAAACTTTTTTGTTTGAATCCATTCCATTTTTTGATTCTTGCTTTTGTTTTATGCGCTTTGGGAGTCTTGATAAGGAAGTCGTAATCCAACGAGATGAAGATTTGGGCCTACTTTCTCCTCAATTAGATGCCAGGTCTCTGGTCTAATTCCTACGTCTTTGATCCACTTTGAGTTGAGTTTTGTGCATGGTGAGAGACAGGGATTTAGTTTCATTTTGCTGCATATGGATTTTCAGTTTTCCCAGCACCATTTGTCGAAGAGGCTATCTTTTCTCCAATGTATGTTTCTGGCACCTTTGTCTATGATGAGATAAGTGTATTTATGTGGGTTAGTCTCTGTGTGTTCTATTCTGTACCATTGGTCTACATGTCTATTTTGGTGCCAGTACCATGCACCAAATATATTTTGTTACTATAGCTTTGTAGTATAGTTTAAGGTCTGGTATTGTGATGTCTCCTGCTTCACTCTTCTTACTGAGGATTGCTTTGGCTATTCTGGATCACTTATACTTCCAAATAAATTTCATGATTGCCTTTTCTATTTCCATAAGAAAAAACTTTGGTATTTTAATTGGGAATGCATTGAATCTGTAGAGCACTTTGTGTAGTATGGCCATTTTAATAATATTGACTCTGCCTATCCAAGAGCATGGGAGGTCTTTCCATCTTCTAAGATCTTCTTCAATTTTTTTCTTTAGTGTCTTGTAGTTTTGTTGCTATGTTTGTTAGGTATGGAGAAGTGAAGCATACTGGAATTTTAAAATTCTATATCTCTTTGCCATTCTTTCTCTCTTTTCTTCTCTCCAGAACCCTTGGGCTTTGACTTTTCCATGATATGAGTAATGTCAGTGGGGTTTTCAATATTCTAATGTCTCCTCCTCTATGTCAGATAATGTACTGGTAAAGTACTTTTCCTTAATCAAAGTCCTATGTTATAAGTAACAAAATATTTGGTGAGTTTTTGTTGTCTGATGATCACTTTTATATATTCTATTGACCAAACTTGAAGTATACTTTTTCTACAGTCCTCATTTTGAGAAGCTGGTGGGAATCTGGAGGTAAAGCAGAAGTATGTCTGCCTTCCCTCCAGTAAGATAGTTCTCAGGATTTTTAACTAAAGCCAGCCTTCACCCACTCCACTAATTTTTCAATTACTTTTCTGGCTTTGGCAGCTTCTTCTCATAAGCTGTGATCCTCTATGTCTAGTTGCCTCTCTTACAGGCATCATCTGATGCATTCAGATTTTTTTCTTTTTCTTTTGTTTTTGGTACTGGGAGTTGAATCCAGAGGCACCTAACCCCTGAGCCGCATGCCAGCCCTTTGTGTTTTTTCATTTTGAGACAGGGTCTTGCTAAGTTGCTTAGGGCCTTACTAAGTCAGTGAGGTTGAATTTGAACTTGCCATCTTCCTACCTCAGCCCCCTGAGTCACTAGGATTAGAAGGTATGTGATCATGGCCTGCATCATCTGATATATTTCCAAATAACTTGGAACCTGGGAAATAACTCAATCCTCAGTACTCGGTTTCTCCAAATTGTACATCTCTGCAATAGATTTTTCTATAACCATCCACCTGCTATGAATCTTCATCTGTTTTGTTTTGTTTTGTTTTATTTGCTTATTATCAGGATGGATTACTGAAGCTTTTCCTTCCCAAAGAACTATAGTTCTGACTGTAGCAAAATATTTGAATTGATTTGATGTCCCAGACTGGACAATTCCAACATATCTCTTCAATGACAGAAGTATTAAAATTTTACCTGGCTTCTTGAAAGATAAGTTAGAAAAGTCTTAGCATTTGTTAATGATTTAATTTTCCCAATCATCCTCAATAATTAGTAAGATTAAATAATGCATATGACACTTTAAAACTGCATTAACAAATTCATCTGAGAGCTCTGGACTTCTTTGCCTAAGAATGTTGCCACTGCCCATGAAGTCCATGATGTCCTGCTCTTCAGGTCTCCTGACTTACCAGCAATTCTGACACTATGAGATTGAGCATTTCACATCTGATTTTGTATTTTAACTTACCTCAGGAAAACATCAGTAATTATCTTGAGATTCATGAAATGCATCTAGTCATATCATCAATAAATTCAAATTTCCTTTCCTCACAGTGTTGCAATGATCTCTAAATGATACAATACTAAAGAATTTTCCTTCTGAAAAAATACACCATAAGAAAAAATGCTTAAGAATAGTGTTGAAAAAGACTTATTAAATACTTTTGAACATTAAAGCAGCAGTTAATCTTCAGAGTATTGATCCATGGCTAAATGTGTCCTGACTGAAAAGATATAAGACATGGACTGCCATTATATCAGGAAATGTAGAACTAAGAGTCTTAATAATCCTTTAGAGATAGATGGCTTGGATGGTGTATCAGTCACAGCTTAGTCAGAAAGAAACTACATAGTAATTTAAACAGGTAAAGGTCAATATAAAGAATTATTAACTATAAGAGGAGGTAGGAGTAATGGGTAGCTGGCTAATAAAATAAAATAAAAATAACTCCAGGGAATATAAAACAAAGCTTAAATCTAGAAATCATGGAAGTGGGCAAAGAAGTGGCTCACAGAATGACACAGTTGTTTTGGTGCTTGCCAGATGAACTTCTAAAAATATGTCCTCAGGAGCTTGTGGTAAATCTCTAGGGTATAGCTAGAGGTCTTCTGTTTTAGAACTAATATGTTGATGGTGCAAAAATTCCAAGGAAAGTGTTGGTCTCTGACTGTTGCTGTCCTCTCTGTATTGCAAGTACTAGATACTATAAAAACTATCCACAATGCAGGACTAGGTGGTAGAAAAATTGTATGTGATTCAGAAATCATCCAAGTGAGCCCCCTAATAGAGGAAAGAAAACTCTTTCTCCTCTATCACTCACCTGACAAATGCCTTCACCCAGGAATTTTGAATGAAAACAATTGCATGATATGAGTAGCTTTATGTTAGCATAAATTTTATATTTTAATTATTCTTATTTTTTGTGATTTTTTCCTCTTCATTGTAAAAAAGTTGTAGATTGTTAGCCAGTATATTTTTAGAAAAAATCTTAACCATGCCATTCATAAGGCCTCTATCTTTTAACTTATTTTCTGTGTATATGTTTTCCCCTTAGAATGAGAGTTCCACCATTGGTTTCATATTTTCAATGATTTTATTAAACATAAAATCAAGAAGTAATTGTACATTTTTTTATTAGTGCCAAATATCCCTTTTTAGAAACAATTGCTAAAAATATTGATTTCTTAAATGTTATGGATTGAATATGAGGTATCTTCCAAAAGCTCCTGTTAATGCAAAATTCAGAGGTTGAATGACTGGATTGTGAGAGTTGCAACCTAATCAGTACATCCTAGCTTGGATGACTTTCATTCTAACTGTAGGCCGGCTGGGAAAGGTGGATCATTGGTTATCTGTGCAGGAAATGTTGCGCTTCCTATGGTTATTTTACCTCCCTTCTGCTACCTCTTTCTCTCTCCATTTTTCTCTCTGCTTCCTGATCCTACCATAAACTGAGCAACTTTCCTTCACTGGGTTTTTCCTTCCTGATATTCTGCCTCATCAGGTTCCCAGAGCATAGGAATTGGCCATCTGTTGACTAAGACCTATGAAACAATGAACCAAAATAAAATTTTCCTCCTCTAAGCTGTTCTTCTTGGTTTGTTTAGTCAGAGCACTGGAAAGCCAATGAAAGCAGAACTTGGTGCTGAGAAGTAGGCTCATCACTATGACTAAACTGATCATGTAGTTCAGCAACCTGTAGAGCTGGTTTGCACGAGGAATTTTATAAACTTTAGAGATGCAAGCTGGAACAGCTTTAGAATTTTGTAAGTGGAGTTTAATGAGCAATTTAGACAAGAGTTCAGAAAACCAAAATGGTGATAGGAATGCAGACTGTGCATGTGAGTCTCATTTCAGAGGAAACAAAGTTCTTTAAAGAATTGACTAGAGGATACTCATGTTATATTCTGGCAAATTACTTGTATATATTTTGCCTAGGCTCTGAGACTTTGTGTGAGGCTGAATATAAAAGCGATGGATTAATTAACCTGGTGGAAGAAATTTGAAGGCAGTCAGTGGTATTCAGTCAGTGGCATGGTTATTACTGGCAGTTTTTAGCCAGGTTTAATCTGAGAATAAGGGAAGAGAGAAGAGATAAAGGATTTTAAAAGCTTGCAAGTTGGTTGGAAAAGTGAGACCAGTGAAAGTGTGATTCTGGAAGAGGTTATAGCTCCTAAACCTAAAGGCATAGGAAAGATGCCTTGAGGGCATCTCAGGAATTTTTAATACCACACCCATTATAGGCTCAGGCGTCAGGAAGGAAAATTACCTTTGAGAAGAGATCGTGGGAGTTCCCTGCTTGCACGGGTGGGTATAGTAAGTTTTTCACCATGCTGAGCTGCACAGGCACTCAGAGGCCACAGAAACTGTGATTCCATGGGACTAGGAAGCTGGCAGCAGACCATGTTGCCATCTACGTGCTGCTGGGTCTACAGGAATAGATGGTGCTAAGGTTAAGGAGGCTTCTACCAAGATATTCAAAGAAACCATGCAAATTGTAGCAGGGCCAGAATCCCTGTGGGCTGCCCCAGAGAGGCTAATGTATGAAGCTGTGAAGGTAAAGCTAAAGCTGGCCTGGAGATCTGAGGAATTAAGAGATATCAGTAATGTGGATTGCCTTCCAAGAATAGATGCTATGGAGAAAGACAGACAAAAATTAGCTCATGTATGCTGTAACTGGACAAGGCTGAAGGGTAGAGTTTCCCAAACCTTGTGAATAACACATTGTCCCATCATGTGTCTTAGATGCTATAAGCAGAGTAGAAGGGGTGGCAATGGGCCCACTTTTCCTGGCTGGGTTTCAGTCTTGTTTTAGCATGATTCCTTCCTTTAATGCCCCTATTTCTCTTTTATGGAATGGGAATGCTTTCTCTGCGCCACTGTATATTAGCTAAATCAAACTTGTTTTGAATTTTACAGGGGCTCATGGTCAAAAGTTTGTCTTGAGTCCCAGAGTAAACTTTGTACTTGGGCAATGCTACAACTGTTAAGGCTGTGGAACTCTTAGGAATGGAAAAAATACATTTTGCTTTGAGATGCATATGAGCTTTTGGAGGCCAGTGGTGGAATGTTATAGATTGGAATGAGATATCCCTCAAAAGTCCTATTAATGTAGGAATATTCAGAAGTAAAATGATTGGATTGTAAGAGCTGCAACACAATTGGTCCGTTTGAATGACAGGGTTATAACTATAGGTTGTTAGGACATACCTAGAGAAAGTAGGTCACTGGAGGCATGTCCTAGAAGTGTTTTTATTTCTGTGTCACTTTACTCTCTGTTTCTTTCTCTGCTTTCTGACTCCACCACAAGTTAAACATTTTTCTTGCACTGAATACTTCCCCCATGATGTGCTGCCTCATCTTGGGCCCAGAACAATTGAGTCTGTCCTGTATGGACTGAGATCTCTGAATCTTTTAGTTAAAATAAACTAAGTTGTTCTCATTGGATATTTGGGTCATAGCAATGGAAACTTTGTGAAATAATAAGTATTTACACTAAACTACTAAATGATTTTAAGTTAAAATAGAGCAAAGAAAATTGCAGATAACCAGAACTATAAAACAATTTGCATATAATATCTGTGAAAGAAACAACAACAAAAAAAAATATACCCTGATATCTTTTGTAGGTTGTAATGTCTGTAGTCAAACTTTCATACAGATAAATGTCATAAAGAATATAGTAAAAAAATGATGTGTGCTTTGTAACTATCACAGAAATCTTACTACATATCTAAGTTTTTGATTTATTTGTTCAGGTCTAATCTTTCACTTACTTGATTTTAACTCAGCTAACTGCCTGAGTAGTCTCCTAAGAATATCAGGATGAAGCCAACAACATATAAAAAAGGATACAAAATTTAAAAGGAGAATTTTGCCTGTAACAGGTCATTGGATAGTTCCCCAATATCTGATATTAGATCTGTGGCACAAAAGTCTATGGCTACTAAAAGCAAATCACAACCAGGCGCAGTGGAACCCACCTGTAATCCCAGAGCCTGAGGAGGCTGAGGCAGGAAGATCACAAGTTCAAAGTCAGCCTCAGCAACTTAGTGAGACCATAAATATCTCAGCCAGACCCTATCTCTAAATAAAAACTAAAAAAGCTGGGGATGGACTGGAGATATGGCTTAGTAGTAAAGTGGATCCCCCTGCATCCAATCCCTGGTACACACCCCCCAAAATAAAGTAAAGCAAATTACATATGAACCTGTCCTTATATTTTTAAAGTGCTGCCTGTCTCAAGGAGGCCCCTGATGTCACTCTTAGTTCATTTCAGCTCAATATTTTCCTTTATCAAAAAAATAATAAAAAATAAAAATAAACTTGAATTAAGAATGAGAAAAACTGAGTTCTGAGATTTAAAACTTCCTTGTCTTCCAGTCTCTTCATATCATATCATAAAATACATGAAAAATGGGGGAAAATTTACATGCTATATTTGGATAATGTCAACAGATAGAAAATGTCATTGTTACATTATTACTCCTTACCAAAAATAAATAAATAAATAAAATGAAGAAAAGCAGAATATGGAATGTACTACATAAATGTTGCATTTAAAGCTCTAATGAAACCACTCATATTTTTAATATTACTAACAAGATCCAAGCAACAGATTATTAAATCAGGAAATTTACCTAACACTCCCGTATTTGGCTCCTTGAGCTCTTATAATTAGAAAAGGAATTAGTTTTCTTGGTTTAATTTGAGAACTCTTGGCTTAGAATGTCGAGGTGGAATACTAACTTTGAGCACAAATCATCTCTTCCTATTTGTCTTTGTTATGGTGTTCAAATGTGTGATTTCTAGAATCTCAAGTCTGTTTTATAGACAATCAAATGACTCAAATTAACATTCATTGAAAAGGTAAGATAAATCTAACATATTTATTTTGTTGTTGTTGTTGTTTTGTTTTGTTTTGTGTTTTTAGTACCAGAGATTGAACTCAGGGACACTCAAACACTGAGCCACGTTCCCAGCCCTATTTTGTATTTTATTTAGAGACAGGGTCTCACTGAGTTGCTTAGGCTGGTTTCGAACTTATGATCCTCTTGCCTCAGCCTCCCTAACTGCTGCAATTACAGGTGTGTGCTACCACACTCTGCACATATATAGTGATTCAAATAACTGCCATTCTACAATTATAAATGTCCAGTGTGGTGTAGATCAGAATGGCCACTTCCTTAGTTGATAATGACTTTATCTTCCAATTAAGACCAAAGAATGAGTAAAAGGATAGCCTGAGAATCAAACTGTGCATGTTATAGTGACTTAGATATGACTGCAAAAGATCTCTGTCAACATTGCTCAGTTGTTTGTTCTAAACTCATCAGAAAACACACTGGAAAGCCAGGCATGGTGATGGTGGCATACACCTATAATCCCAGAGGCTGGGGAGGCTGAAGTCAGGAGGATTGTGGGTTTAAAGTCAGCCTCAGCAAAGGCAAGGTGCTAAGCAATCAGTGAGACATTGTCTCTATAAATAAAATACAAAAAAAGGGCTAGGGATGTGGCTCAGTGGTTGAGTGACACTGAGTTCTATCCCCAATACCCCCCTCCAAAAAAAAAGAAAAAAAAATGCATTGGAGAATCAATAATTTTAAAACTTTCATCAAAGTGTCCAAAGTTTTTGATAATGGTATTTTTAATAAAATTGATTCCAAAAACTTTTAAGGGATTTTATTGGCTTTTAGAGTTATGTAGATTTATATACTTTGCTGTGCATTTGTATATTTATGTTTCTTTTCAGAAAATATATTTGAAGAGCTTGGTTAGAACCCATAAGGCTACAGACAATATGCATAGAAAGCAAGCCTAATCATTTTGAGTGTTCACTTCTTCGGAGAACATATTCATTTCCCGAGTTCTTTTTTTAATTGAATTTTATGTGCTATTTGCATCTCTATAGCTCAGTTTTGTTTTGGATAGCTTTTTCCAAACTATCACTATAAATTGGAGACCATAGGTTCTAAGAATACTTTTCATTATCAGCACAGCAGATGTCCTTTGAATGAGTGGATCTTACTGATTCTTTTCATCAACCTACTCATTCCACAAAATTTTTGTACCTGTGCTGTTCCATTTGGTGAAAATGCAAATGCTCAGAAGCTCTACCATGTGAAATGTGGCTAGTGTCACTAGGGAACTGACTTTAAATTTTATTTAATTTTACTAATTTAAATTTAAACTACTATATGGAGCTAGTGATTACCATATTGTACAGCTTGTACAGCCTTATTTTTATAATATGTTGTGACCAATGTTACAAGTTGTATTGCCTTGTGACTTTCATAAGTGTAATAAATGTTAAAAGTTCAATTATACAATGTGTGTTTTAATATTATTATGTAAGATACATATTTCAACTCATTTATGAGCTGGGCGTAGCTTTATTTAGATAAATAGATTATTTGTGATCTAGCACATTAACTTTTATTGGCCCTCTCTCATTTTGCCATGATTTACTTTGTTATGAAATATAGAGAATATAAAAAGCCATCTTAAATATATGGCTTTTTATATTTCCTTTATTTCATAACAAAGTAATTCATATATATATCACATATATATGATATACATATATATACTCAATACACATAGACACACAAATATATATATAAATGAACCCAAGGGCATCCTACTACAGAGCTACATCTCTGGATTCTTTAGATTTTTTATTTTAGTATAAGTCCTTGATAAGATGCTAAAGCTGGTCTCAAATTTGTGATCTTCCTGCCTCAGACTCCCAAGTTGGTGGAAATTACAGGTGTGTACTATCACATTTGGCTTTAATTGCTTTCTGAGATTTATTAGGAATGAAAGAGATCTTTCCTTGTATGGTAAAAGATAACGGAGTTATGGAATGGTGGTGATAAATAGCTAATTGAAAAAAGTCATTTGTTTTTTCCTTCAGCAAAAATTTGAGATCAGTATCCCGGGACTTTATTTGGCATATGCAGGCATTCATGATCTACAAGTATGGATAATACTTAGCTAATGGTATTATGTGGTGCTTTTGATTTGAGAAACAAAGGAATTATGTAAACTAATTTGTAAAAGATATTTAAGCCTGATATTTGAGACTACCCATTCTGAACTGTGATATATCATACCATTAAGCCTATAAGCAAGCTAGCTGACTTCATGGAACGCTCCATCAGTGCCTCCCAGAGATTTTTCCATGAATTTCACATAGACTGCTTAAACTTTTATTACCACCCTCACCAGCTTTGTCATTTTATTGCTCTCAATGAGAAAAGAAGTGACTCATTCCCTTGGGTTTCTAAAGCCAAGATAATATTAGACAAACTCTTTCTGTTGTCTTATTATATCCTTTTTGTCAATGTGACTCTTGTGAAAGTTGAAATTATATTATATTCAAGAAATACAATATTTTAAATGTCTTTTGAGGTGAATAATGAAAAGAGATGAGACATCAATAAATTAACATTAAAACAAACTTCATGAACAGTAGATGACAGATATTTCCTTTCTTTTAATCCATAAAAAGAAGTCATCCTAAGTACAGTTATTTTTTCTCCATAATTTTCTCCTCACACATTTAAGGCCAGTACAGAATTTGTTTATTACATTTTTTAACTCAAGAGCAAATGTTTGCTTTAATTACTCCCCTGCATTCATTGAAGTAATTGACATCAACACTCATAAAGATCCACACCTATTATATTTCTAAATTTCTTGTTTCATTCTTTTCCTCATATTCCCAAACTCCTCTATAATCATCCATTCTAATGACTATGGTGAGTATTGTTTCAGTGATACCTGTCCTTATTAAGTATTTGTTTTATTTTAACTTATTTAATGTGCATGTATTTTATGTAAAAATAATACCTTTCTACTGAGGTATATTTTTCTTAATTTTCCAGCATTATACTTTTAAGATTTAACATCATTATTATAATTACTTTCACTGTTGTTATTATTATTATGCTGATACTGAACTCAGGGCCTCACACAAGCTAAGCATGTGCTGCACCAATGAGCAATGCCTTCAAACTAAACATAATCTTTTAAAAAATTTTTTTAGATATTGATGGACCTTTATTTTATTCATTTATTTATATGTGGTGATGATAATTGAACCCAGTGCCTCACACATGCTAGGCAAGTGCTCTACCACTGAGCCACAACCCCAGCCCACTAAGCAATCTTTATAAATATCTTAAAGATTACTTTTAATACAAGCATATTATTTTTTGAACTAAATTCATACACATTATTGAAAACCAGTTTTGTTTCACATTGTAAAAACCAGTTTAACCTAACTCCTTATTAAGAAATTAATCAACATTTTATTTATAAACTTTTTTGAGAATTTTTCTCAGAAATGGGCCCTAATAGTACATGGTTGCAAAAGTCTATATGTTTATTTGTATGACTAAAACTTTCTGTACTGTTATATCTCACTTGTTCTTATCTGCTGTCTTAGACCATTTTCTGTTACTATTACAGAATACCTGAGTCTGAGTAATTTATAATAAAAAAATCACTTTCTTTACTTCATGTTTCTAGAGGCTAAGAATTTCAGGCTTCTGGTGAGGGACTTGTACTATATTCACTCATGGCAGAAAATGTAAGGATACATGGGCAACAACTGCAAAAGGGACAATTTTCTCATTTCTTTGTAACACCCTGCTTTCATGGTAACTAATCCAGTCCCACCAGAGTAAGAACTCACTCAAAGTGTGTAGTTTTATATCGTGCCTGGTGGGTCTGCTCCATGAGTTGGGGCCCCGTGGGATGAAAATACTAAGGGGGTACTCAGGAAGGACGGAATGAGGCCCCACAGGGCGAGGTTTGGGGGTGATGGTCTGTGAAGTCACTTCACCCAGACTCCAGGGGCTGTTAAGACTGCTCCAACAGAGCAAGATGCAGATCCCGTTTATTTCAGAAAGTGTAACAGTTTATATACGGTCCTTGGACCAATCATGGCCCCAAAGTTACAAACAATGGGGTACGGCTGTCGGGCAATGCTGTCCATCAGCATAGAATGGGGAAGGAGGGAAGGGAGGGGTTGAAGGTCAGAGAGAGCTCCTACAAAAGTGAGCAACACGATAATCCACTCATGAGGGCCCATTACCCAAATACCTCTCACTAGATTCTACCTCCCCACACTGCCACATTGAGGACTAATCTTATTATTCCTCAACATATGATTTCCAGTGGATGCAAATATCTACCTTTTTAATTATTGTGACACCAAGAGTTGAGCAAATTGATTTATTATTTGAGTAGCATGTAGATTTTGTTATGGCTATTAACACCCTTCAGAGCACCACAGACTTTAAATATTTCTAGGGTTCTCCTGTAATATGTACAGGGGATGGCTTACCAGTGAGCTGTCCTTAATGTTTGCTTTGTCATCAGCTTTAGGTTTCTTTGCAATTTCTTAGAAAACATTTCCCTCCTTTCTAACTACTCTATCAATGACTTCTGTTATTTGTTACTTTACACTTGTTAGCCTAAAATTAGTTGATGGGGAAGAGAAGGAAACATTTTCTGTTCTGTTTCAGCCTCAGTCTCTTACAGGAGCTGTGTGTCCCTGGGCATCCATAGTATTCCTCTCTCCGCAGTGGGAGGCCTTTAATGCTCTGGGCCCAGGACTGCATTGCCTTCCCCTGGATCTTCACTTGTACTCTGCAGCCAAGAAGTTTGTTTCCCCTCTCCAGATTTTTTAAGGTTTTTGTTTCATAGGCACATAGGAAAGAAAAATGTTTTTCTTTTTAAAGCTGCTGTTCTGCTTCCTCAGGACTATGCTGCGAAAGGGACTTCCTGAGGACCCCACTCACCTCACGAACTTTCTTGTGAAGACCTGATGAAACTTATGATGAAGAGACTACAAAAGCACACAAATTCTGCCTGTTCCTGCTACTTCTATTGGTTTCCGTACTCTGTGTAGTGCAGGTTTGGCTTTTAGATAAATATCATGTTCATTCATTGTACTTAATTCCCTGGTGTCTCATGCTTAATATCTGTTCTAGGCAGTGCTCACACATTGTACTTTGGAGTCCTCTGTGTTTTCTTAAATTTCTGGTTACTTAGTGATCCTGAAAACTCAGCTCTGAAGACAAGTTGTGTGTCTGTCCATTATCTGGCTTATTATGATGTAAATATAGGAGTGATACTATTTTAAGTTTCTTGAAACCTAAGCAGCAGACAAAGGTTTTTAGGGCTGATTTTGCCACATTGTGTGAGCATTTTTGCTAAGCATTGTGCAAGAGATAACCCATCCCTTTCTCATTTATGAAACATTCCAAATTTATCATACATTAGGTTTACATATAAATGTACCTGATTTTTCTCTGTCTTCTGATATTGTGGCACTTGACATGTGTGTTTTTAAGCATTAACAAAATAATTTTATTAATGTAATTTCATAGAATGCCTTTATATTTTATAAGGCAAAAACCATTTTTTGGCTTTCCATTTCCAAGTCAATTTGGCAATTCAGAGAATTTAATATTTTCCTAAAAGTTTATTGGATAAATATATTATTCAGAAGGAAATAGAAATGCACTTTTAGTGGAAATTCTATTCATTTTCAAGAGTGTAGGTAGAATTGTCTTTAAAGGTAAGTCATACCATTTCAAGAACATCAATCTATCTCTCCTCTAAATTAACTCTCCATATTTCTGCATTTTGTTTTGTCCAAGAGGCTGGCCTTCATAGAGCACCTGAATGGGGCTCTTTTGCTATTTTCTGTTTGCATTTTGTCATTGATAGCCACAAATTGAAACTTAAAAGTTGTGAAAAGCGAGAAGTCAGGATACATAATCTCCTGGCTGTGACCCTGCATGGATGATGTTTGACCTGTCCTCATTCTGTCAAGGACATAGCTTCTGTTGGGTAGTCCTCTGATGATTGCTTCCATGTTGGTATAGAATTTGTTCCCTCCTATTTTCTTTATTGTTCCCTAATATTGTTCTTTAAGTTCCCTTATAAGTTTTCCTTAAATATAAACAGAATGATCTTCAAAGTTAGTTATCAGCCCAGTGGCCTATAACCTTAATCTATTTATCTTTTGGCTTATCTTTTGGCTTTTGACTTTTGACTTTCTTCTGGCTTGTTTCTTTCAAATAAGATTTTCCTTTCAAAATATCCTTTCCCAGGATATGAATGCTGTTTTGTACCAGATAACATTTCAGTGAACAACAGAAACATATGCAATGGCGCCAAAAGATAATAATATAGCTTAGATGTTTACTAAGTTACATTATCTAGGTGTGTGTAAGTGTATTCTACAATGATCACAGGACAGGGAATTACCTAAGGACAAATTTCTCAGAATGTATCCTCATCATCAAAGGATGCATGAATGTTTCTTTTCCTACTACATAAAATTTGAGTTAATTGCTTGCCAGCTACTCTTTGGTTTGCGATTTTTTCTTTCTTCTCTATAAAAGCAAGAAACTTTGAATCTCATATCAAATCACTCATTGTTGTACCTACTTACTGCAAAAATCTGTCATCTTAGATTTTATTTAATTCATTTGAAGTAATTAGCTATCTCTGTGTTGTAATTCTTTCTAATTTATTTCAAATTTGATATAAATAACTTTGAAGATATTTCCAAAGCTCCGATCTCTCAATTTCATGATCTGTTCCTTCACTTTACCTATTAACTCACCCCCATAGTTCTCATTTATAAATCCTCAATGTAAAGAAATGTAACTCCTCCAATAGGTCAATTCAAGCCTCCTTTGTGGCCACAACCTCTCAGCTTCCTTTCTCATTTTTTCTAGCAACTCAACTCCAGCCACCCTTTGATTCCACTGAAGCATAGTTATTCACATCACCATTTTTAACTCTTAATTTTATATTAATTCACCACACATTTAGTATGTTATTTACCCTGTGCAAGTTACTTTCTCTTTGGTAGAGATACAACAATAGGCAAATAAATAAAAATGTATACAAACTTGTAAGCAATTTGAGATAATAAATCAGTTAGTTTTAGTAAGAGATAAACTCTAATCTATAAAAAAAAGAATACAAATGTTAAGGAGATAAATAAAAGTTTATTTATAGTGGCATAAGAAGGCTTTATTGAGAAAATATCTTTAATAGCATTATATATAATTACAATACAATAAACAGCAAAGTTTTAGTGTATACTATTTAGTGAGTATTGCTATATGCAAAAATCCATGAAGCTATTATCATATTCAAGATAATAAAGACATCCATCACCCCTAAATATTTATGTATACTTCTTTGAAATCTATTCTTCCCTTCTCCTAGCAACTACTGATCTACTTTCCCATTCCCTAGCAACTACTGATCTTTTTTCCATCTGTGATTGGTTTTACATTTCTAGAATTTGTGTCAGTTTAATCACGTGATGTTGATTGATTATATGATCTTAACTTAGTATAAAAGTAGTGAGATTCATCAATGTTGTGCATGCTTTAATTCAAGTTAATGTGAGTAAATTTCCTGTGCATGTAATAGTATATAATTTGTTAGCCTTTACCTTTTGATGAACACATTTTTTCCAGATTATGGTTAATAAAAATAAATGTGCTATGAAAATTCAAGAACAAGTCATGCACACATGCTTTTATTTCTCTTTGATAATTGCCCAGTAGTGTAATTGTTGGATACTATGATGGATCTGTTTAACTAGTTAAATAACAAGTGCCAAAAAGTTTCCCAAAAAGGTTGTATCATTATATCTTTACATGATCATTTGTTTCATATCTGGTGGGACTTGCTATGGCTACTCTCTTTGAAATTTAAGCATTCAGCTGGGTGATGTGATGGTTAATCTGGATTTTTAACTCAATTAATAGATAAGATTAATAGATGCCTAGGATTAAGAGACTTGTAGATGAGTCAAAAACTGTATCCAAAGATGATTTGCATGTAAGAGCCATGCTAAGTGAGAGGGGAGAGACCTGTCTTGAAAGTGGCTGGCCCTGACCAATAGACTGGAGACCCAGATGGAACTAAAGGTAAAAGAAAGAGGAAGCCTTGTGGCTGCAAGATAGATTTTTCTTAAGTGGATATCAATTATCATTGCCATTGCCCAAAGACATTGAATTCCAGCGACTTCACTATTATGAACTGAAGTCTGGCCAGCGATTTTCTAGGATGTTTCCAGACCTTAGGTCTCAAACTGGGGCTGCATCATTGATTTCCCTTGTTCTTAGGCTCCAACTGTTTGACTGAATAGCTAGTAGTTCCTCTTGCTCTCTGGTGTGCAAATGACAATTGTGAGACTCTTCAACCTATGATAACCTGAGTCATTCTTGCACAACTCCTTTTATATGCATGCAGATACATATCTTGTTGATTATGGTCCTCTAAAGAACCCTGACTAAGAAGAAGAGCAGAGGTATTTCATTATGGTTTTCAATTGAATTTCTTCAAATATTGATAATGTTGAGTATATTTTCATGTGTTCATTTTATATCTGTATCATACTTTTTTAAATTATTGATTTAAAACTTTGGTAAAATTTAAAATTTTGGTCTGCTTGTATAAATTATGAGAGTCTTAATGTATTTTGAGTATAATTCCTTTTTAAGATATATATGCTCCATATATTTTATTCTTATATGTGGCTTGAATTTTCACTTTCATATGAATGTAAGATATAAAAATGTTTTTGAAAATCAAGTATAACAAAAATATAATGCCTAACTAATTGATATTTATAGAGGTTTTTTGAATGTGTATTTAAGAAATATTTTCTTAAAGTATTCAGATTTTTATTTTATGTTTTCTTCTTGAACAGAAAGGGACAAACATTTTATTAAAGGACTAAACAGTGAAGATTTTACAGTAATCTGGGTTGTTGTGGTTATAGAGACTGAGGGATTACAAAATCTGCAGTTATCAGAACAGAGACCCAGCAGACCCAATAGTGTGGTTTCAGTTTGAATCTGTTTGATAATCAGGAAATCTGATAGGGTAAATTCCAGTTCATATCTGAGCTCGAAGGGAGCAGAGGACTAATGTTCAAATTGAAAACAAAGAATAAACTAATTCTCTCTTATTCAATCCTTTTGTTTTATTAAGTCCTTCTTCAACAAATTGAATGAGACTTAACTACAATAGGAAGAGCAATTTGTTTTACTCACTGCACTGATTCAACAGCTAATCTCATTTAGAAACTTTCTCAAAGGTATACTCAAAATAGCATATAACTGAATGCCTGGGTACCCTTGACTCAGTCAAGTTGATTGTATAAAATTAGTCACAAGTCCACTCCTTGGCAACTTGGCACCTATATTCAGTATATCTTCTTAAACCATGTTTAATCTCCAAATAGAGTATATAAAATACTATCATTCTGCCTAACATGATGAAACTATCCTGTACAAAACTGAAAATGTGATATTCCATGGGTTAAATGTTGCGATAGATACACAGATTTTATGTGATAAATCTACTCCTGCACTCCAATCTCCCCAAGTCTTTGCATTCCTACCTCTATTTTAATTAAGACAGGCACAACATTTATAGGTTATTCAGTGTGTTTCACCATTTAGTTCATGTTTCTGTCAAACAAACAAATAAACAACTGGTAAGGCCCTTTCTAAGTCCCTGAGCTACAGCATTAAATAGTAATTATTTAGTAAGAACACACATACAAATTGATTTGATCCAATTTTATGTTGTTTCCAATATTATCCTCACCTGCTTAGCTTCATTTCCATACATGATCTCTAAATTTCTATCTATATAAAGTTGAAATCCCCAAGTAGTTATTCTGAAGTATAGTTCAAGTCTTCATGGGTCATATTTTGTATCTTAACTCAGGAATCAGCTGAGACTTCAGGATAATTATAGTTCTAGGATAAAGAGAGGTGATAGAAGTGAGTCATAAGGAAAATCAGGATAGTCTTTAATGGAAATCACCTCAGGAAAGGACATCCCAGTTGTTCCAGGTTAATCCCCCTTAAGTGGATTAAAAACAGCAACAACAACAAAACATTACCCTTGGGTTTGAAGAGATGTTTTTATCAGGATAGAAGCTTCAATGTCTCTAGTCTAGTGAGGGTATTCCCACACATGCACTAACTTACAGGATCCCATTATTTCCCAATTAATACCCGGCACTTACCTGTGGTCATCCTACATATCTGGGAATTTAGTTTGTGATGTAATTCAGCCACTTCCAGGGTGAAATTATGCTTTTGAATTTAAATTCCTGAGCTCATCTTTTTCTTTCACCACTTCATCCAGTGATATTAGGAAAAAACAGCTGAACTTATATGTTCCTTAGTGTTCCAAAAATGTATAAAAAGTATTCACAGTCACCTATTCCCTTGTTCTTATAACTGATTAGGACCATGCAGTAAAGATATTTTATGTACTTCTATTATCAGATCACATCATGGAACTATCAGCTCTCCATTCTACTGGAAGTAGTCTATAATAGACTTAAATATAATCACATTTGAGATCCGATTTCAAATACAATTCTGAAAATTTGTCCCTAAATTCTGTTCCACTAGAACCATTCTCTACCAAATCTGTTTGGACTCTCCAGGGAAAAATGAATTATAGATGGTGTGTGAGTGTGTGTGTGTGTGTGTGTGTATGAGAAAGAGAGAGAGAGAGAGAGAGAGAGAGAGAGAGAGAAAGAGAGAAAGAGAGAGATTGGTTTATTATAAAAAATTGGCTCCTGCAGTTATTCAAGTTAAATATTCCCAAAATCTCCATTTGGCACATTTGAAATTAAGGATAATCAATGTTATAGTTCCAGTCTAGTTTGAATATCTGAGATTTAGAGAAGTTAATGTCGTGAGTTTCAGCATAAGGCCAAAGGAAGGATAAGACTTATTTTATAGTCTTGAATGCAGTGAATAAGACCGAGTAAATTCTCTATTTTCTTAACCAAGCCTTTATTTAATTGGATGAGGACTGCCAATATTGGACAGAGCAATCAGCTTAATTCTGCCAACACAAATGTTAATCTCATTCATAAAGTCACTCACAGACAAACTCAGAAAAATATTTCACCAAACATCTGGGTACTCTTTGGTCCAATGAAGTTGACACATAAAATTAATCATCACAAATAGCAATAAATTTTATATATTGAATATGATCAACAAATCAGTGGTTTTTCTTGTCTATATGTAAGATCTTGAATTCTTGGAACAACATGTTTTGAAAAATTTATCCTTATCTTTTTTTGGGTGAGGAGAATACAAATGATAGAACCAAAGACAAGTTCATTCAATCTATATCCCCAGACTTTATTTTTTATTTTTTTCCATTTTGGGACAAGGTCTCACTAATTGTTCAGGCTGGCCTTAAACTTGACAATCCTTCTGCTTCAGGCTCCAGAGTTGCTGGGATTACAAGTGTGGGCCACCATGCCTAGTTAGAACAATATTAATTGCAGTAAAAAATAGAGATAGATTGAAATATTTAATCAGATATATCAAAACATTCCTTTTTTAGAAATCTATAAACTGCTACTTTTGGGACTTAAAAAGAAATGATTCTAACATGTGTTTCTTTTCTTAATAAATCATTTGTACCCAGCTCAAAGATTATTTTGATATGATCTGGGATGGATAGGGCATATCCAATAGTGTTGTAAAATATCCATTTTTTTTTCTAATTGCATACTGTGATTTAGAGTACTAAATATTGAAACCATATTATTGGTTGCGAATCCTTGAAACCACAAATTATGTTATTTGGGGCAAGGTTAATTTTTAAAAATCCCTAATAATTTGAAATATATTGTAGATAGCAACAAAGTTCTGGAATACCACAGATGGTGTTTAAAAAAAAAAAGTAGGATCTTTTATACACTGACCTATTTATATGTAAGAAGTACCTATTATGCTTTGTAATTGTGAAAGGTTAACATTTAAAATGGATTTTAATTTAAAAATCAGTGAAGTAATTATCATTTAAAACAAAGGAAAACATTAATAATTATAAAAGTTTATGAACAAGCTATTCATTTGCATCCACATTTAGGAATTGTAATTCATCCAGTTCAGCATTTCAGATATTGAAAAACATGTTTTGAAAAAATATTTTATCTGAATCACTTAATATAAATCTTATCATAAAATTCTTTGTATTTTTTAAAATAAAATACATAGTTCTCATGTTTGAATTTGTTTAAATATTATAGTGACAGAAATGTACAATTTATGGAAAGCTAATTTTTTTCTCCAAATTCCATGCAGTGTCCCGTATAATTCTCGAAGTCTTTTAACTTCAGAAATTCGAATAAAGAAGAATCGTACCAGGTACAGTGGTGCACATCTCTAATCCCAGTGATTCGGAAGCCTGATGTAGGAGTATCACAAGTTTAAGACCTGCCTGGAAAACAGAGACCTGTCTCAAAATAAAATGAAAAGGGCATGAGAATGTAGCTCAGAGGTAGAGTACTTCTCCTGATTTCAATCCCCAGTACCAAAAAGAAATAAAAGAAAGGATCACCATCCTAGTAGGAATCAAAGACTCTTGTACAAAATCCTCAAATTTTTAGATAGTTAAGAGAAGTAATTATAAAAAGAAATAATAACAATTTCAAACCATAATCTCTTAATATAATTTTAGAGATAGAAGGGAACTATTTCTTATTTCCTATTGTTTGTTGCTTTTCTGTCTGTTGATGATGGAGACCACTCATTGTTTCTGAAAATTTTTGTACCCTCTTGGCTTCTTGAATTTTCTTCTATCTCTGTGACTCTTCATTTTTAGCCTCCTTCTCTGTGTTCTCAGACTCCATCTATATAATATTTACATAAATTTCTTTTTTTTTCCCTTTTGCTTTCTTCAATTGACTGTAGACTCCCTACGTACTTACTCCTGAAAAAATAGTGATCACATCCAAGTTTGTTTTTAGCTCAGGTCATATGTCTATTGTGCTGTCCAAACATTAAAATCCACACATGAACTGACAGCATGGATATGCCACAAGCACCAGAAAATCAATAAGATTAAGCTCATCATTTGTTTTCTTTAAAAAATAATCCTCATTTTTTCTCCATTTTTGCTTATTCATTGAGAATCATCCATAACCTTCTGTTTGATCATATAGTTGAAATATAACCAGGTGCTGTGACTTTAAATTTTAAAATCTTTTACATTCACCTCCTTCTCTTTCTACTTATTCATTGTGTCAAGCCTCACATTTTTTGCAAGATTTTTGTTAAATTTCTGAATTAAAATGACTAGTGTGTACAAGTTGGCTAGGTTTGTATTCTCAAGTTACAACATTTTTTTGTAACTAATCATGAAATATTTTCTTTAATACTTATATCAATCTTTATATTTAATATGGGATTAGTACTGTAAGTTATAGTAATTATAATTAAAATAGTATCATGCCTTATAAAATATAAGGGTACTTAATGTCATTTCTCAGTAATTTAATAATAAATTGTCTTTTAATTCATGATATTACAAACAAAACTTCAAATTTCAGAAATGATAGCATCTAGGTTATTGCTGTAAATTTTCCACCATTTAATTATGAAAATGTCTGAAAGTAAGTTAATGAACTTTAGTGATCTCATTTGAAAAATGAACAAGCATCTTGGATGAATTAACATATTTCTTCCAGCTCCAAACTTTTGTAATTCTGTTTGTGAAGAGATTGAAGTCCAATCATGCGCATTAGAAAAGAAAAAAAAATCTATCAAATATTCTAGGTGTCCTAATAATCATGCTTAAATTCCATAATCAAATTGTATTCACTGAAGTGTTCAAATATCTTTGGTTAATTTAGTGAGGATATAGACTGAAAAAGAGATTCACCTATTTCTTTCCTCATTATTGAACCACTGTAGTTCTTCTTCAGGTACTACTTGGGTGAATGAATCTTATCTTTTCTCCTATCTATCCAGCAGAGCTGTGTCTTAATACTAGCAAACTAGATTAATTCAGTACTTTACTATTTTTACTACCTAATATTTTATATTCAGCATGTCTCCAATGGAGTAAAACTAGATCACATATAAAACCAATCCTATCTGAGCAATTTTACACCGTCATGCTTGAGAATGCAAGAAATAACCGGAAAATGAATGTTATAATTCACTTTTCCCCTTGAAGAAAAATTTTAACACAATCGCTTATGAATATCATTTTAAAACTTTCAGTTAATCCTCAAGTAAGTTTCTGAGGGCTGTTTTCAGCTTTCTATATGTATATGCAAAGTGCAATGCCACAATTGCAAAAATTGATTATTCACAAATTCATATACTAGGGAGCCATAAATGCTACCAGAGCTCGAATGCAGTTATTGCAAGGTCTACTGTCATTTTGATGCTACATGTAGGATAGAAGAAAGTAGATAAATTTTTAAATGGAAAACAACAAAATAAAAATGAATAAAGAGGGAGGGACATTGATAAGAATAGAAAAAAACAAAAAGCAAAAGCCCACTGAAATAATAAAAGAGATATAAAGTCCCACTTGTTTCATGAGTATTTGGAATATTAAGTAAATTACCTGCAATAAGAAAACAGAAAGGGCAATAAGAGAGAATAAAATTATGGCATTTGCAGGCAAATGGATGGAACTGGAAAGCATTATGCTAAGTGAAGTAAGTCAATCCCAAAAAACCAAATGCCGAATGGTCTCTCTGATTAATGGATGCTGATGAATAAGGGAGGTGGGAATGGGAAACATAAGAGAAATAGAGAAACACTAGACGCGACATGGGGGAGGTG
>CM053400.1:81740069-81808568 GCA_028644305.1 Xerus rutilus | reverse complement strand
GAAAACAGAAAGGCATTTCGTGGTAAAAGGACTCAGAGTATCAAGATTCAGTGAATCAGAATAACTGTAGATAATAATGATGACCTGAAGTAAATATGTAAACCAAACAGAAAATGAATTAGAAGTGGCTCATGACTAGGAGAGACTAACAGGTGCATGAACTGAGCTAACCTTAGATAAACGTTTCTTAGTCTATTTGATAAGTGATTATGCTTTATTCCATGGTCCTGGCATATTTACACTGTTGCATCTGTGGCTAACAAGACATATATAATTTAGTCTATTACACATATATTAGAAATTTCCTAATCAGTTAATTCATTCACTAAACTAATTTTATATGGTTTGAGAATTATCTCAATTTAAACATTATATTTTGGTTTCTTAAATGGAATTATCATGTATGGTCATATATTTAAAAATTGGCAATCTATTTTCATTTTCAATTTTTGTCCATGTTAATTTAGCCTTATAGTCAATGAGTCTAATAAATGATAGCAGATGAGATGGAAAACTAGACTGATATTAAGTAGAACATAGTACTCTAAAAAGATTCCTAATGATACTGATTTCTAGAATCATCAAGAAAATTTTAAATTAAAAAATCAACAAAAATAGCTGCTCTACAGTTTATTTGAAACATTATACTCAAAATAGTCTCATTCAATATTTCATTTCACTGGATTTTAGTGAAATTTTCCTAGATGTGAACTTTCTATCATTTGTAGCTAAATTAAAAATAGGAAGTGATAATATATATTTTTACATTAAGAAATAGTTGAAATCTATTACATTTATATTGATTTTTTCTTTATTCTTCCAGTTATAAAGGAATTTTATAAATTTTTCATTAAAAATATAATACTTGGAAATAATGAATGAATGAATAAACTAATTGTAATACATCTATGTAATAAAATATTACTGAGTAATAAAAAATATATAGTAACTATTACATGCATTTTTGAGGTATGTAATTTCTAGCATTAAATTTTGTCCAACAGTGAATCATTGCATGAAGAAAATATTAGAAGCCTGCCCATTTCTTCTAATTTTTTTTTTGTCTGTAGAACTTGAATATGTTTGGCAACAATAGGTCACACCTTGACAATGGATCATGATGGCTTTAAATCAATTAAGATTCTTGTATTCTTTCTCTTTTTATTCCTTGGTCCTAAAACTAAGCATGAAATCTGGTTGTAACTAATAGCATGCAAAAAGAGAAGCCTTATAATGATGGAGGTTTGGAATGACTTTCACCTTTTTGGTAAATAAAGAGAGATGCTGGCACAACTTTCTTTGAATACATCTT
Organism: Xerus rutilus; assembly: GCA_028644305.1. Taxonomy (NCBI): domain Eukaryota; kingdom Metazoa; phylum Chordata; class Mammalia; order Rodentia; family Sciuridae; genus Xerus; species Xerus rutilus. The sequence continues at coordinate 81,807,256 of CM053400.1, read as the reverse complement.
ATTCTTGACTAATACCTAGTTCGGAATCTTTGAATTTGATCATTTATCATGCAAACACAAGTCATATGACTTAAAATCTATTTTTTTTTTTTTTGGTATTAGAGATTGAACTCGTGATTCTGCTGTCTCAGCCTCCCTAAGTGCTGGGATTACAGGCTTGCGCCACTGCGCCCAGCTAATATAACTTAAAATCATTTGCAAAGATATCGTTGAGTTGCTGAAACACTAACACTGGCTATCTATAGACAGACTTTTTATATTAGGAGATATTCTTTAATTAAACCACTATCAATTTTGGAGTTTGGAAAATATTTTATTTTGTTTATCACTATCCAAAGAATTTTTTTTCTAATTTAATCACTGAAATTTGGCAGAAGTGCTAATACTACAATACTGGCATTTAAATTTTCCTGTATATTTAAATATTTCATGTACTAAGTAAGTGGCTCCCAATTGTGATTTAGCTTCTATAAATCTCTCAAGGAATCCAGGCTCTTCTCAGGCTTCATTATCCTCATGTTACCAATACATTTATGAGCATCTTTTAAAAAAAATTTTTCTAATTAGTTATACATGACAGCAGAATGCATTTTGTTCCATTTTACACAAATGGAGCACATTTCTCTGGTTGTACATGATGCAGAGTTGCACCATTTATGCAATCATACATGTACCTAGGGTAATGTCTGTCTCATTCTACCATCTTACCTACTCCTTATGAGCATTTTTACTACTAATTTTCAATTGATTTCATGTGGCAGTTGATATACAATCGAATTTAAAGTTTTTTCATTGTTTTCAAATGTGTTTTTTGTTGTAAGAATTTTCTTATCTATGTTTAAATAATATATGAATACAGAGGAATGCCAAATGAATTGATAAACTAGAATTATCCACTTATTATTATCCTAACCCTCCCCTTTACCATTGTTCCTTTTACGTAATTTGAATAAAGTAGTTGAGGGCTAACACTGGAATCGTCAATGAACCCAATTGACCAAACCACCTTGCTTTATGTAAGAAAACAGAAAGTTTTCAGTTTAAAATAAAAGATTAGCACTTTAAACTTTCACTTGAAATATTAAACAATTTTTAAAGCAAGTCCTAACTCACAACAAGTTAGACAATATACATCAGTGTTCATAGTTTATATCTGAGGTGCGTGTGTGTGTGTACATGTATGTATGCTCTTAGTTGTGTTCTGTCTGGTAAGTTGATATTTTGGTTATTGTCCATATGCTACTATTATTTTGCAATATGAATTTGTACTTCAATTTACTTCAAAATGCCCAATATTTTGTTTAATTTCTTTCTTTTTTTGGTCCCAGGGATTGAACTCAGGGGTCCTTGACCACTTAGCCACATCCCCAGCCCTATTTTGTGTTTTATTTAGGGACAGGGTTTCACTGAGTTGCTTAGTGTCTCACCATTGCTGAGGCTGGCTTTAAACTTGCGATTCTCCTGCCTCAGCCTCCCAAAGTGCTGGGATTATAGGTGTGTGCCATTGTGCCCGGCTTGTTTAATTTCTAAATAATTTGATTCACATATAAATTTCTTCTATTTGAATTGAATTTTTTAGTCAGTTTTAACAGTTTTAATCTCAATATATTTAATTATTCAATGTCCATAAGCTCATTCTTTTTGATGATAAATGTGCAAAATGCATACATTTCATTACTTGACTAATTTATATAATATCATGAATATGCTTTAATTTTGTGAAGGAAGTCATGGAAAATGTTAATATTGATCAACATGCATAATATGGTTCTCCTGACATTATGATGTAAACCAAAATAAAAAACCTAAATTAAGCATTAGAATGAAATTTTGAAAATTTAATTTTGGCAATTTTTCTTACATACATGAAAATTTGAAATAATGAGACTAATATAAATAATGAGACTAATATTTCAAATTTTATTAATTATAATCATTAATACCACAATATATTTACTCAATAAAATTTTATTTCTCAAAAGAAATGGAAAGAACATTTATATACCCTGAAAAAACTTTGATTTCTGATAAGCGCAGTAATGAAACTAATAAGTTTTGAAAAACTTTTTGTCAAAGTTCTTTGTCAAGATTATGACTCCTGTTTGTTGCACTAATCATTAAAGTAATTATAAAAGGATAACCCTTTATATTGGTAATCTATATCTACTGAGGAATCTTGTTGACTTAACTGAACAACAATGACAAAAAGATATTCATTTTGCTGAACTAAACATTTGTAGTTAAATCACTGTATTGGAAAAAGATTAAACATTAATTAAGTGTAAATTATGGATTATGGAGTCTTCATTTTATTGAGTTAACATCAAATCTTACCAGTCATTCAAGAAGAATGCTTATTTGTTATTGGGGTTTACTATTTCATGACTCTATTTAGTGCATGTTCTTCACGGATTCTTCTAGCAAAATAATACACCAGAAATATTTATATTCTCATAACTATTTGAATGTAGTTCTAAAATTCTTCTGAAAGACCACTCTAAGGAGTACATCCCCTGCTGACTTTTCATATACAAATATTTTCCTAAATGTTAAGATCCTTTGATGAATTTTCCAAAAGAAAAATTATAATGTTGAATTATTAAGTCCTCTCGTTAACATGAAGTAGATGTATCTGTCAATTATATTTCCTAAACATTTATGGAACATACCTGCCTATCTACTACCATGTTCTTAAATTAGTCAAGTTCTAATCATTATATTCATAATACAAGCAAAAACTTTCCAAATGGTTTTGCTTCTAGCATTTTCCCCTTAAAATTCCTTCAATTTCACTGTCCCCTTGACTCTTCTTTTTAAAATACAAATATGAACATGTTATGTTCATGTTTAGGTTGTCAGAAGCTCCTTCCTATGAACAATCCTCTGATGCTTGTTGAAAGAGGTCCTCCTGATGGATTCAAACCCTGCCTATAACTCCATTTTGAACTTCTGCTTGACATACAGTGATTTTTGTCTGGGTAACTCATTTGTGTATTTTGAACATATGACATTATTTGAGGAAAGGTGCTTGGGAAGTAAAATGTGAATGAATTCTTAGAAGAAAATATACTCTGGTTGACATCAATTTTACAGATTATATGATTTTCCTCATATTTCCTTACACTTTGGAAATTGAAATTCATTTGGTCTACAGGGCTCTTTGCACACTTATTTCATCATCTAACTTTTGTTTTTCCCTGTTCACAAGTTAGTTTTTTAAAGAAAGTGTTTGTGATGCCCCCATAGAGTTCAGGTGGCACTGAATAAAGTATATTAATTCAATTTCTCTCTCTGTGATTGTGTGTTTTCCTCAAAACATTTTATCTATTATTCTCACTTTTCAACACTATAGAACTAGAGCCAAAATGAATCAAAATAAGTTAATATGATTAAATATGTATATGTCTACTATATATATATATACGTTTAAGTTATATATAAAGTTAGTGTACTGTTTTTATTTCTTAAGATGTCATTGAATAATCATCATGATAATATCTTAGAGATATTTAAGGCCTATTACCTGTTTTTATGTTTTCCATTAGATCTCATTCAATATTATAATTTCATATTTGTTGAAATAATTTAATACAGAAGTTAATGTGTATACCCCTAGATTTTCTATATTTTGAGTATTGTTAAGATGTATTTTTTTAGAGTTCCTCTATTCCTAATATACTGTCAAATTATTGATATAGACTTGTTTATACAATATTATTGGTATCCTGTACACGTTTTTATCTGTAGCAAGGCCTTTTTCCTTTCTAAGGTAGACAACTTGTCTTTCTCTTCCTTTTTTAAATAAGTATTTCTGTGGTAGATATTGCTGATTATAGAAATTTCTTTAAAAAACTAACAATAGAGTTGGTTGCATTTTTTTCTTTTTTCTTTAGTATTTGGGAATTTTTAAACCATCTTATCAATTTTTCCCTTCACATTTAACCTTTCTTCTATTTTATTTTTCTTGATTTTTTGTACAGTTATTTCCATGAATTCTTAGATGAAAAAAAATCAGTGAATATCACTTTTTTTCTTTTCTTACAAATAAGTTTTCATGCACTGCTTTGACCAACTTCCTCAAATGCTGATGTGCTATTCAAGTCATTAATTTTGAGTTCCAAAAGACTTCTATAATTTTGACTTCTTCTTTAATAAAAAAATAATGTGGAGGTTCTCTAGTTGGAGTTAAAAACTTTTTAAATTAACCTGTTTCTATGTGATCTCCATTATGATGAGGCAATATATTCCTATGAGTTAAATATTTTGAAATGTTTCAAGGCTTTCTTTTTTATTTAGTCGTAAGTTCCACATACACTTAAAATATATAAGCTTTCATATGGTACTATGTGCTACCTATGTTAATTAGTCTCTTAATTTGTTTTATGCTATGTCAGATAATTTTTCCTATACTTCTTTTCTTTCTTTCTTCCTTTCTTTCTTTATATTTGTGGTGCTGAGGAAAGTCCAAGGCTTCATGTATTTTAGGTGAACACTCCTCCACTGAGTTAAATCCACATCAGCACCCTTTTTCATACTGAAAACTTTTTGTTAACATCTCAAACAATGATATAGAATTTTTGTATTATTTTTCTTAATGATACTAATTTTTAGTTTCTGTAATTTTTATGGCTGTATTTAAATAAATTTTTCACCAAAGTAACTGGCTGATCCTGGGTTATAGTTTTTTGAAGCCCAATCTATAGATAAAAAACAAATATTCATTTTATTTAAGTAAGTCAAACATTTATTAAGCATTGATTGCCTTAATCCATTTTGATCTTTTAATTCACTGGAATGTTAAATTGGGCAATTATATAAATAAAAATATCTACTTTTAGGCTACTCAGAAAATTAAGATAAAATGTATGATAGAATGTGTAAAGGGTAAAAAATGTGTAAATATTGATGTTATTTGAACATTTTATATACTATATGCATAAATACATTTTCATATATATTCATATACTCCTACACACAGGCATATTTTATTATGGTATTTTGAACACTTACATTAAAAAGTAAGCCCAAATAGTGACTATATTACTAAGAAATATACATTATATGTATTACAAACATACTATTTTATAAAGACAATAGTATAGTATTTGCAATTAAATATTGCCATGGGAAAGGAACTAAATGATCACTGGTGATTTGTAACATACTTCAACATGATGTCTAAGTGAACAAATAAATATAGCCAAAGTAAGTGAATCTTTTAAGCAAACAGTTCAATCATATTTTCCACATTTCTAATCTTTGTACCTGCCAGGAAGTTCGGAATAAATTATTTTTAGTGCATATTGTTTAAGATAGGTTTATATTAGGAAACACTAAGAAAATTTTTCTCCTGCATTCCTCTTTTACACTCTTTTTCTCTTGTTGGTTCTTTTTAGTTATACATGACAGTATGATCCATTTTGATATAATTATACAAGTTGGAATATATCTTATTCTAATTAGGACTCCTTCCTTGTGGATGTACATGATGGTGGGATTCACTGTGTTATATTCATACATGTACACATGAAAATTGTGTCAGATTAATTCCACCATCTTTCCTTTTCCTCACCTCCCTCCCTTCCCTTCATTACCCTTTGTCTAATCTACTGAAATTCTATTCTCCCCCCACCTCCATTGTGGGTTAGCATCTATAAATCAGCAAAAACATTCAACCTTTGGGTTTTGGGGGGATAGGCATATTGCATTTAGCATGATAGTCTGCAGATCTATCCATTTACTGACAAATGCCATAGAGTCATTCTTCTTAATGGCTGAGTAATATTCCATTACTTAAATCCATTTATCTGTTGAATGGCCCCTAGGTTGTTTCCATAGCTTATCTATTGTGAATTGTGCAACTATAAACATTGGTGTGGCTTCATCACTGTGGTGTGCTAATTTTAAATCCTTTGGATATATACTGATATATACTGGGTTAAATAGTGGTTCCATTTCTACCTTTCTGAAGAATTTCCATACTGGTTTCAATAGTGATTACACCAATTTGAATTCCCACCAGCAATGTATGAGTGTATCCTCTTCCTCACATCTTTGATAACATTTATTGTTACTTGTATTCTTGATAATTCCATTCTAGATAAAGTGAGATGAAATCTCAGGGTAATTTTAATTTGTATTTCTGTAATTACTAGTGAACATATTTCCATATATTTTTTGACTATTAGTATTTCTTCTTTTGAGAAGTGTCTGTTCAGTTTCTTTGACCACTTATTTTTGAGTTATTTGGGTTTTTTAAAAATTTAATTTAATTTAATTTTTTTTAGTTCTTTGTATATCCTGGAAATTAATGCTCTATCTGAGAAGAAGATGGCAAAGATTTTCTTCAATTCTGTAGGCTTTCTTTTCACATTCTTGTTTGTTTTATTTGCTATCAAGAAGCTCTTTAGTTTGATGCCATTCCACTTATTGATTTTTTATTTTACTTATTTCACTTTAGGAGTTGTTAAGGAAGTCTGTTCCTGAGCCTATGTTAGTGTTGGGCCTACATTTTATTCTTATAGGTGAAGAATTTGTGGTCTAATATTTGAGTCTGATACACTTTGAGTTTTGCTCAAGGTGAGAGAAAGCAGTTAAATTTGATTCTACTACATACAGATTTCCAGTTTTCCCAGTTCCATTTGTTGAAGAAGCTTTCTTTTTTCCAAAGTATGTTTTCAGCACCTTTGTCTAGTATGAGGTTAATTGTATTTATGTGAGTTTATCTTTGTGTCTTCTATTCTGCTCCATTGGTCTTCATGTCTGTTTTGGTGCCAATACCATGCTGTTTTTGTTACTAAAGCTCTATAGAATAATTTAGGTTGTGGTATTGCAATACCTTATTATATTTTAATTTTCTCACTAAGATTTGCTTTGGCTTTTTTGGGCCTCTTATTTTTCCAAATCAATTTTATTATTGCTTTTTCTATTTCTATGGAGAACATCATTTTAGATACCATGTTTAGCATTTTTATAGCATCTCATTCTAATTTCTATCTTTGCATTAATCAAACTTTATTGTGCTTATCAATTTGCTTGTGCTTATTTTTGGAATTATGAAAATTAACTTTTATGTTTGTATATCCATCAACTTAAAGAACCATATTAGTACTTCATAGGTATTCCACATATTTTTGTAATAAAATAATGATACAGAAAAATTCATGGAATTATGCCAAAAGTAGATGTTCAATGGTATTATATACTTGCTTTTCAATGTAATTTTTAATCACACCTATTTACCATATCAACACAAGGCAAATATTTAGTCTCAAGTATTCTAATAGAAATAACAATAAATAGTGACAACAATAGCTGATATTTATTGATACAAATCTACTGGGGTACTGTGCTAAACACATACTCATGGCTTCCCCCGAAGCTTTTAATTTATGATTGTTAGTCTAGTGAAATTATTAAAGTTTCCCTTTCACTCTTGAAGAGTATCTGTAGAATAAATATTATGTTTAGTCTAATAATGACTTCATCTTTTTCTCAGGGCTATTTAAATTTTCAATATAGTATGTCTGACTTTCATTTCATTCACTTCAAGATCCTAATTTTCCTCTCTGGTTAATTTGGCACATCTTAAAATACTTTTTTTTTTTGATGCCATATGACTTTAGCAAAATATGCCACCACTCCAGGCCTACTTCCTCATTTGCAAAATCAAAACCTAAATTAGATAATATCTAATGTTTATGTGTCTATAAAATTCCATGATATTCCCCATCATATTTTTTACTTCTATTTCATCTTCATTTGCTACTTCTCTACCAGTAAAAGCATAATTTTCTATAATCAAGTAAATATGAATTCACTAAAAAACATAAACCAAAATATTCTTATTCTAATATATTTGCATTATAGATAAGAAGGCTTTCACTTGAATTTTCATATTTCATGTCTACCTCTTTATTTAAAGTCAATGATAAAGTCATACCTGTAACATAAATGCATTTAAGATACAATTTGATGACAAAAAAAAGCAGTGATCATGAAAATTTACTGTATACTTTGCCAAGATCAACAGAATAAAAGACAATATGAAAATGTCAATCTTCAAATATATCCTTAACAAAAATTCTCCTAAATAGTAAGATCATCAGTGAAAAATATGTGTTTTTACATATCAGGGCACCAGCTCTAATAACAACAATTTAAAAAAATATGATTCAAGGATTAGACAAAATGAAAACTCTTCCTAGGTTTTCTAGATAAAAATATGTGGGTACCAGGAATTCATGATTAAACTTCTGAAACAATTCAGAATTAAATGAATATTTCTAACACAACAAAAGCATGAAGCTCTTTTTTTTCTTTCTTAAATGAGATGGGTAATTGCTTAATAACAGTTTAATAATTATCTAAGATAAAAGTTAGAGTCCCTCATTCTATTTCTCAGCCATAAGCATAAAATAAATACTTTCCAAGACATTTTCTTTCACATTACTAAAATGATTAGGGGAAATTTCATATCTAGATTATTTCAAACAATTGTTTGTTACTGTTTTTGTGGCTCTGGGGACAGAACTCAGGGCCACACACATGCTACTCAAGTGGTCCACCATTGAGTCAGGTCCCCAGCCCAAAACAAGTGTTTTAGATATGTGGAATTACTAGAGCTGAAATTTTTGAAACAAAATTTTTATTTTTAGTAAAGAGATAAGAGCCTTTCACTATACAATGATTCAGTTTCCATAAGCAAATCTGAGCAACTGTTTTAATATGATGTTGGTGGTAATGGTAATTTCAAAATTTTCCCTTTAAAAAATACAGAATCCATGTTAACACTAAGTAGTAAATATGTTACATTATACAGTTTAACAAGGAATGACTGTTTTCAGGCCTTACTAGGAAAAAAACTAATAATGGCATTTACTACCTGTTTTGTCACTGATAAGCTATGTAGCTTAAGTATGCAACATTAAGCAAGAAAAGAAAATATATAATTTTACCAAAGAAACAGAAAAATATGGGAAGAAGTTAAATACACATGGTGTAGGTCCCAAAGAATACACTATGATTCTGAACCAGATTTCCAACACAAATGTGTTTACATACAATTTCTGTGAATATTTCTTATACTAGCAAGATCCAGAGCAAATGTAGATAAGTTTATCCCTATCTTGTAAAGTTAAATATACAGACAGGCTAGAAGTTCCATTTACTAAAGTGCGTCAGCTGACCATATCTGCTCTGGCCCTGCTACTTGGAGCTATCTGAGAAAGTGGTGATCACTTGTGCTTATTTGTTCATTCTTTATCTATGCTATTATAGTCGGACAGGATGATGGATTTTTTTTTAACCAAATACTTTGTACAGTGAACTACAGAAAAAAGCAATCCTAAATATACTACCTTTGAAAACTCTATAGAGTTAAGATAAACTCATTATTTTTAAATATTGCAATGTAAAAGGGTCCGTACAAATTGAGTTGTATTTACTTTCTACTTTAATATTCACTTGCTGTGCTCTTAAAATCTTTATGAGAGAAACAGGTATTTCCCCCATGTCTTTTGGCAATAAATTCAAAAGTAAAAGCTGCAGGGCTGTAAAATTTTGTGAAATGTGTGTTTTTTTAAAGCTAAATTACTCAATATCTTGTATTATTATTGCAATCATATATTGTCCAAAATATATCTATAGCAACTCAACACAGTGATTGCAACAAAAGTAATCTAAATAGATGTACAAAGCATTTTATTTCCTTATTAGATAAGAAAGTTTTCATAGAGGAAATGCAAACAATGCAATTTAAATCAGATTATATATGCTTAACACTTACTTAAACCTTATATAAAATTAAATCTAACCCTCACCACTACAAATCTGTAGGGAATCAGAAAAGGACTTATACTACGCAAAGTCTTGACTATTGCCACATTCCTCTTTGAAATCACTGAGTTAAAACAGCATTTTCCTAAGATTTAAAGAAAAATAGATTTTATAAAAGATATTCTTTTTCATCACTAAATATACCATTTTGTTACTTAGAGAAACAAGTTATATTTTTTCCACTATGATTCACTCTGATGAAACAAATAATTCTCTCTTTTAACTCCTAATGAACACTACATTTTCAAGACTAAAGGAATCACCAGTAGGCATTCTTCTTGAGTTAAGTTATTTGTCTCTAAAATATGTCAAGTAAGCTTTCAAAGACTCAGAGAGGAGTAGCTTCATGATTTTTTCCTTCAGTAAATTCTGTGATGGCTCCTCTGGCTTCATGGTTTCACTGATCTTTCTCGTCCTCTTTTGTTATCTTCTTCCATTTTTTCATCCTCTTCACAGTCTAAAGGCTGAGGAATAAGCTGATTGACCACAAATACAAATTACTCAAATATATTTGAGTAATCCCCTTGGCCTACATCTCATCATTTATGAAATTTCTAAGTGTGGGTCTAACGTAAATATGAGCCAAATCCTATAGATTTCTGACAGCACAGGGAGGGAGTCCCACAGAGTCTGGTTTGCTGCTATCATTCTTACTTGATTATACAAGTGGAGCAAAAGAAACAGCAAAATATTTTCCCAAGTATTTTGTCCAGTTCCCATAATCTGTGCTAATTGTCAAAGCTATCACTATTTTTAATGAAGCTCTCCAGTTTTTCCTTGGCGTATTCCACCACATCTGAATGAAGCTCAATCCCATGATTTATTCCAAAAGAACCTGTGTCGTGGCGGATGATCTGGCTGGCCACCACAGTGCGGGAGCCAGGTTCTAGGACTCTGCAAGCTCCGAGATCGCAGCCGCCGCCATCACCACCACTACAACACCGGGTCTTTAAGTACTTTTGAAAAATGATTGTACTTCACTTTTTCTTTTTCATTTTTGAACTGCCTCACTAAAGATAGTCAGCTCTCTTCAACCACATAGTGCAATATTTTAAGCATCTACAAAGAAAAGTAGCATTTTTCACCTTGAGACCCTTTTGAAAAGAATTTTTAGCACATCCAAAGTTAGTTAAGATAATATATCTGAATATTGATTACCTTTCACTCATTCAAATTACATTCATTCAAATAATTTGACACCACATGTTAAGTATCCTCTCCTGCTGCTGAAGCTATAGCAGTGAAAATGTGGGTGAAGAGAACACTCACATCTTTATCCTCCTGCACATCATACTCATTTCACATAGATACAAAAAAATCTTAAAAATACACCAATTATCTGATCATTTTAAGTTTCATAAAGAAAAAATTTGAAAGTAATAAAATAGTGAAAAATGTGAAACATAATCTTAGTTGTGGACATCCACACACACACACACACAAAATGTAGAGGTAAATTTTCAATAACAAACAACAACAACAAAAACTTCATGTGAAAATAAATGAAAAACAGGATTTCAATCCAGAACACATTTGCACAGGTTTTAATGGTCTCCTGTTTGTCCAAAGAATGTTTGTCCAAAGTTTGAAGTTTAATTTGGAAATGAGAACAGCTAGATAAGGTGCTATAAAAGAAAATTGATCGGCACCTGTGACACTGCATGAGAGCTGGTGAGCTCTTATTAGCAAGTGGGTGTAATTAGTAAGTAAAACTATTCTTGTATATTGATTCGTTATAATAATTATATGTAATTGTGGGATTCCTTATTACATATTTGTTCATGTACATGACTTAATTTGGTTCACTTTATTCCCCAGTACCTCCCTTTCTCTTTGACTGGGGTGCATTTTCAAGACAGTATGTAAGACAAGTTCTTTTGTATAAGTCGCAGGCCGTTCTTGTGATGCAAGCTGTCCATAAATTGTATTTGGGAGATAAATTCTTATCATAGTTTCTGTTATCAGGCAAATCATATGTGAGAGTCCTGCTTTTATGACCCTTTCCAACTCCTTTTTGCCAAGATTTGACACAGTGGCTCTCCAGTTTGACTCTGATGATTTTATGTAGGAAAAGCACATCTGAAAAGAAGAATTTTAAACAGAGACCTACATCACAAGAGGAAATGAGCTACATCACAAGAGGAAATTTATATATTGATAAATTGATAAAATGTGTCTATCAGAAGAAAGAGTAAGTACAAAGCTCTGAGTAGGAGTGCTTTTTACTTAGGTAAATGTCCTATATATTCTCTAAAATGCTGCTTCTGTTCTTTTTGATTAAGGCAAAATTAACTCTTGGTCTGATCTTATGTTTTTCATCTTAAAAATCGGTTATATGTCTTTACTTTTAATTTATGTCATATTCTCACAATTCATTGTTTTCTAATAATGATATAACTACTTTTATAATATAATGAAAATTAAGTAAGATTATAACAGTTATGTATGTTCAACATTGACAGCATGTTTCCAGAGGAGAGATGTGGTTTACCATATATACAAAGTTTAATTTCTTTAAATGTAATCCCCTTAATTACATTGTGGAGGAGAATACTGCTAGCCTCATATTTGACATAAAGAAAAGTCTCAAAAGAGCTGATGAATTTACTGAATTTTTAAAAATTATACTTTGAGGGAGATGACACAGCATGCATTCAGAGCTGTACTACAAACGACAGATTGGAATTTGAGTAAGGCTTTTGCCTTCACGATCCATCAGAGCAGATACATAGACTAAGAGTTAAAATATTGTACATTATATCGATGGAGTGTACAACTTGAGAACAAAAGTGAAATGGCAGCATAGTAAATGAGTGTTTTATGTTTCTCATGAAGTTCATCTGGATATGGGTGAGTCACAGGAGTAGATCCAGATCAGACAGTAGGATAGAGAGAAACAATGATCAGAACATAACACACCTGCAGAAAGAGGACACAAAACCTGGTATATATGGGAGGTGAAAACATTCTTACCACTCATAGCAAAGGAACTTTTTACTATTCACAGTGATGAGCAATCCAAAAATTGTGAGCAGGTAAGTGATATTCTTTGTTTTATGAAGAACAGTTTTGTCTCTGAAGAGAATAGATTGCAAAAAGAATAAAGATAAATAAAATAATTATTTTTAGTATTTTTTCACTAGTACAGGAGAGAGATCATAGGAAAGCACTCATCTCATGTTTGAACATTTTATATGCATAGGTTTTTCCTTTGCTCTTATTTTAACCAATAACAGAATATGTTCTTTTTCTTTACACTAAAATAACTTAAAATATTTGTGTTAGCTTATGAATGAGTTTAGTTTTCTATTAGGCATTGATTATAGTGATAAAGACATAATGAAGAGTTAATAAGTGCATTCCATGTATTAGACTTTGCAGCATCATTGAGATACACTTGGGGGTGGCTTTTTCCCATTAATCTGCTAATTACTGGCAAATATAGTTAACACAAAGTATTACTCTACAATTATGTTAAATTTACAAATATGTCAAAGACATCCCACTACCAATCTGAAACAGAGTTAAGATTAATCATTTTAATTATAATCAACTGGCTTAATACATTTTGCTACCAAAGATAGGATAGAGCCTCTTTTAGAATATGTTAAAAGTGGAGAAAAATTTACTCTAATAATCATTATACGTTATATTAAAAATATTAATTGAACATTCATTATATGTTGTGTTATAAACTAGGAATTAGAAATATAATAGTGAGAAAAACCAAGTCTCTTCCATCAGTAAGTTCACAGTAAGAATAAAATAAGAAAGTACTTCCATATAGGTAAAGTTATTTAAGACATAAATATAAGAATAGTACTCAAAATGATTAATGAAAGACTTAAAAATTACATTTGTTTTGAGAGCAATACAAACAAAATGTGGTTTATGATCTGTAAGTATCAGATTACTTAATGTCTGAATACCAATCATGATATAAAATTACTTTCCCAAGAAATAATAGTAGCTGGGGCCGGGGCTGTAGCTCAGTGGTAAGAGCGCTTGCCTAGCATGCATGAGGCACTGGGTTTGATCCTCAGCACCACATAAATAAAGAACAAATACAATAAAGATATAAAAAATACAATAACATTTTAAAAAAGGTTTAAAAAAAGAAATAATAGTAGCTAATATTTTTAAGTGCTAATATTTGTTAACATCTAACATTTTACCCATTTATTTCTCTCAGTATCCCAATGAGGTAAGTACTATTATTATTCCTGCTTTGCAAGGAAGGAAACTGAAGCCCAGAGATATCAGACAACATCCTTCAAATACAGAAACTGGTGATACTAGTTATATTTTTGTCAATTTGAGTTGAGATAAAACGTGCTGCATTTCACTTTTCTGCAAAAGGCAACAGATGTGTTATACTGCCTTATTTAATATTTTGATTAAAATACATCAAATACATTATTTAATGAAGTCAATTTTTGACATATACAATTTCATTTGATTAACCTATTTTAAAATATTACAAATGGCAATTTTGAGGCAGATCCTTCAATAACTTGACCAAAAATTTAAAGAGACATTCTCAATTTTCATATTTTAATTATTTATTTATTTTAGTTAGAATATTTTTTGGCCTTTTCACATTTTACAAAATAAAAAGAATGAATTTTAAAAGCTCCCTGAATATTCTCTTTATGTGTAATATTTTTATAAATTATTCAATTCAATTCAACACCTATTGGTAATTTGTACATTGGAAAAATGAGTAGATAGTGTTTGGGCATTTCCCCAAACCCTATGGAACTGACAATCAAAAAGCATAACTCTCCACAGAAAGGTGTGAAAGAAAAGGCTCCGGGGAAATTTTGCCTGAGCTAATTAATTCAGTTTGCCACAATAATGTTGCAACACTCGCATTATAAGTCTTCTTTTTGAAAATTAGATGTTAGTTTTCAAGTGTTAATGTATTAAAATGAATGCAAATTATTTCAAATAGTCACTAACTAGTATGAATTTTCATTTAGTAACAACAGTTACGGATTTTAGAGAATCAAATATACAAAAGTTGGGTGATCTAAGGAAAAAAATTGTTAGATATGATAAACTGTGGAGTTATTTTATCTGAACATATCTAAATGAAACGAGTTTCATTATGATTATTTTTGCTAATTTAAATTGATATATTGGTAAGATTCAACCTGTGGTGGTGCAGGCTTGTAATCACAATGATTTGGGAGTCTGAGGCAGGATGATCAGAAGTTCAAGCCCCTTTTCAACAACTTAGACCGCTTCTCAAAATAAAAACTGAAAAGGCCTGGGGATGTAGCTCAGTGGTAAAGCACATGGATATAACTGAAAATTAAGCTGGCTAAAGCAAAGCAAAGTCTGTAGTGAGACTGAAGTATATTTGGTTTTAATTTTGTTTATAGTTACTCAGGCAAAAAAAAAAAAAAAACACACTTCAAAAGTATGCTACCAGTTCAAGAACTGAGGATATCGTAAGATGATTTGTCATAACATTCTGTTAAATTTATGTGAAACAGTTAATTTAAATATCATTAATTCAAAAACTAAAAATAGTACAAACTTTAATATATCATTATTTGGTGGGGATCAGACATGGAATTGAAGTTCTTGTTTTAGAGATAGGTAAAATTGACTTTTTTTATTTGTATGTATTTGAAGTGTACCACATGATGGATTAAAATATTTTTACATTGTGAAATGACTACTTCAGTAAAGAAAATAAAGTTATTGTAAAGCTAGATGACCAAAAGGACGCAAATTAAACCGCTGGGTAAGGTTTTATTGGGATGTACACTCCCAGGTGAACTCCTCAGTCCAACAGAGGAACTGAGGAAGAGGGGAGCTTGAGGTAGGAGTCCTAGGATTGGTCAGGGGATCCTGCTGAGGTCAGAGTCCTTCTGGGATAAGTCAGGAAAAGTCCACTGATTTGGTAGGAGGCGCCATTACTGCTTATGTATCAGCATCTGATTGGCTGTTCTTTTGTACATGCGGGCTGCTTGCTGCTTCGTTCCTTGCAGCCTGCAATGGCGTTTGCCATGCTTGTGTATTCTGTGTTTGCCTCACTAACCCAACAGTTATCTCTTTACATAGTTATTTTTTGTTGTTGTAAGAGTTCCTGAAATCTGCAGCCTTAGAAAATTTCTATTTTGTAATATATTATTATTAATATAATCATTATACTGTATATTCTGTCTCTAGACTTATACATTACACATAATTGCAACTTTGTACCCTTTGATTTACATCTCTTCTTTTCCACCTCTAGTCCCAAAACATCCATTACTTGTTGCTGGTAATAACCATTCAACTCTTGGTGCCTATGCATTTCAAATTTTTTAGGCTGCATAAATAAATGAGATCATAAGGTATTTTCTGTATTTCTTATTTCACTTAACATATATGTTTTACAGGTTTACACATGTTGTCACAAAGGGTTAGATCTCCTTTTTTAAGTCTGAAAAATATCCATTTATATGTGTACATATATAAATACATATATTTGCAAACATTTCTGTGCATTCATTCACACACATATATGAATTATATGGTTTCAGGTCTTATGTTTAACTATTTAATCTATTTTTAGTTGATTTATTTTTTATAGTGAAAGGTAAGGGTTCAATTTCATTCTTTTATGTATTCAGATTTCTCAATACCATCTATTAAATAGACACTTTTCCATCATGTGATACTCGAGCCCTGGACAAAAAGTAGTTGACCATATATGCTTGGGTTTATTTCTGGCCTCTAATGTGTTTTATTGATCTATGTTTATTATGCTTATTTATAGCTTAAATTAAATTTATTTTAATTGGTACATAAAAACTCAAAAGTTGTACATATTATTTGGGTACATATACTATTTCAATACATGCAAATAATTATGCTTAAATTAAATTAGTTTAAGCATATATACTTATGCAACACTGATCATCTTTTTATGGTGAAAACATTCAAAATCTTTTCTTCTGGCCAGCACCATATTCTTCAGTGCTATATCTTTGTACTATAATTTTAAATAAGGAAATGTGAAACCTCTAATTTTGCTTTGTCAATATTTTTTGACTATTGAAGATCCTTTGTGGGATTATATTGATTTTATATATATGTTTTTTCTTTTC
Source organism: Xerus rutilus (assembly GCA_028644305.1). NCBI lineage: Eukaryota > Metazoa > Chordata > Mammalia > Rodentia > Sciuridae > Xerus > Xerus rutilus. The sequence continues at coordinate 81,790,313 of CM053400.1, read as the reverse complement.
TGTTAAAAATGACACTAAAATTTTGATAGTGATTACATTTTAATTATATATTACCTTGTTTAGCATGTACATTCTAACATTAAAATTTGTTTCTGTGGATTTATCATATTTAGTGTCCTTTGGGTTTCCTCAATTAGTATTTCTATTTCCATCCCCATATTTGAGAAATTTTACGTTATTACTTTTTGGAATAAGTTTTCTGCTCCTTTCTCTCTCTCCTTCTTCTTCTTGGACACTGATGGTGTATATATTGGTCTATATATATATTGGTCTACTTATGTTGCCCTGTACATCCTTTAAACTATTCTCATTCCTTTTTATTCATTGTTGTTGTTCCTCTGATTGGATGATTTCCAATAAGATGTTTTTAGAAAATGGTGAATTAGAGGTAAGGTGTACTTTCTATGTTAAATGTTGACCCCACCATTCTACTATAGATGGTAATTAATGCTATGGATTTCAAAGTAGATAATTGACATTTATTTTAAGGCTGCACATTGGTTGTTAAAATTATTTCTATCTCTTGCTCCAATTTGCTTTAAGAATAGCTGGGAAATAATTGGGATATTTCATGTTCAGAGTAGGTATCCTGTGGGTGAACAACATCACAATCCAGCCCAGTAAGAGTGAACCTTTTGCTACACACGAATTAGCCCCACTTGAGCCTCAACAATATATCAAGAAATAGAAGAGGGGAGGAAAAAAACCAAAGCAACAACCAGGCCCCCAACAGGAATAGCTAGAGGGGGACCTAGATCTCTCTCTTGGAAATATACAACAAAACAGAGAGAAATCCCCAGAAAAAATATATATAACTACACCCCGAAGGACTCATGTGTAAAAGAGGAATAGGAATCTAATACAACTCCTGCACAAGTCCAAGACTTCCGAAAATATGAGGAAATAGGAAACAAATCTCCCCATTAAATTTATACTCTCCCAACAAAGAAACCCACAGACATGGAAGTGAACAAAATTTCAGAGTAGACTATAAATATTTAAAATGTTTAAAATTAAAATGTTCAATGGAGTAAAAGAAGATATAAGGAATGAATAAAGAGAACCAAACAGGAAGTGAAAGGCTATTCCAATGAAGAAATAGATATACTGGAAACAAACTAATCAGAGCTAATGGAAATGAAAAACACATGAATCAAAATAAAAATTAACTTCAAGTTATTACCAACAGAATAGGATGCATAGAAATTATTATTTTAAATCTTCAATACAGGCTTTTAGACTTTGAAGACAGGGTATATGAATTTGAATACTCAGTATGCAATATAAAACAATAACAAACAAACAAAAAATATTATCAGAATACAAAAGAACTCTGGGAAGACAGCAAGAGACCAAATCTGAGAGTCACTGGGATAGAAGAGAATATAGAGATACAAGCTAAATGTATTAAGAATTTATTCAGTGAGATAGTAGCAGAATTCCCTGATAGGCCCCAATATAATAATAATGGGTGATTTCAACACCCTCCAACCAGTAGACAGGTATTCCAAACATAAAATCAATAAAGACATTTCTGAAACAAATACTATAACTCAAAAGGACCTAAAGAACATCTATAGAATGTTTCACCAAAAAACAGTTGAATTCACTTTGTTCTCAGCAGCTCATGGAACATTTTCAAAAAACAGACGTTATTCTAAATCACACACCAAAGGAGACATTGACAAAAGAGGAATAGGAAAGTCAGAAAATTTGAACATAAGAAATTTGAACATATAAAAAATGATAGAGATCACAATCTAAGTATTAGCAAATACAAAATTTGATATAATCCCATACTTTCTATCAGATATAAGAGAATGAAACTAGACATCAACAACAGGAAAAAATTAAAGAAGTCATATAAACATAGACATTGAACAATGTCTTTTAAATGAAGAATGTCTCTTTTAAATGAAGAATGGATCAAAGAAAAAATTAGAAAAAAAATTAAGAAATTGTGAAAATGGATAAGAGATACAACATGTCAAAATTTCTGGAACAGCCTGAAGGCATTTCTAATTAAAGTTTATAGGACTGAGTTCCTATATTTTTTAAAAAAAATAGAAAGACATAAAATAAATTATCTAATTCTGCACCTCAAGGTCTTAGAAAAGAATGAAAAAATTAATGCCAAAATTGGCAGAAGATAGGAAATGATTAAAATCAATCAAAATTAATGAAATTGGGAATTAAAAAATAATACAAAGGATCAATGCAGCAAAGAGTTGGTTCTTTTAAAAGATAAACAGGATTAGCCAGGCACGGTGGCGCAAGCCTGCAATCCCAGCACTTAGTTAGGCTGAGCCAGGAGAATCTCTAGTTCAAAGCCAGCTTCAGCAACAGCGAAGTGCTAAGCAACTCAGTGAGACCCTGTCTCTACATAAAACACAAAATAGGGCTGGGAATGTGGCTCAGTGATTGAGTGCCCCTGAGTTCAATCTCCAGTACCAAAAAAAAAAAAAAAAGATAAACAGGATTGATTAACCTGGGACAAACTGACAAAAAGAAAGAAGGGAAAACCCAAATCAACAAAATCATACATAAAAAAAAGTATAACCATAGGCAGTTTTAAAATAGAGGATTATTAGAATATTATTAGAGGTTTTCAATAAACTGGAAAATCTAGAAAACATAGAAACTTTTTAGACACATATGACCTGCCCAACTGAATCAGGAATATATAGAAAATGTAAACAGATCAACAAATAATGAAATTGAAAGAGCAGCTGAAAGTCTTTCAGCAAAGAAAAGCTCAGGACCAGAGTGATTTTCCACTGAGTTCTACCAGAAGTTTAAAGACTGATCCCATTCTTTCTCAAATTACTCTATAAAATTGAAAGGGAGGGAATACTCTCAAATATATCCTATAAAATCAGTGTTACTCTGTTACTCAAACCAGACAAAGAAACATCAAGGACAAAAACATAAAGAACAATATCCCTGATTAACATAGATGCAAAAATCATTAATAAAAATTGAAAAAACATATTCAGAAATTCATCAGGAAGATAATACACCATGATCAAGTGGATTTCATCCCAGAGATGCAAGTTCAATATACATGAATTAGTAAATGTAATTCACCACAGAAAAAGAATTAAGGACAAGAATCACAATTATCTCAATATATGCAGAGAAGTCCTTTGATAAAATATATCAAGCATTCATCATAAAAAACACAGGTGAAACTAGGGATAGAATAAACTTACTTTGAAACTAGACAGAGCATCCAGTCAAGGGGAAGAAATCAAAGGAATACAAATAGGAAAAGAAGAATTCAAATTATCTCTGGCTGCTAATAACATGATCCCATATCTAGAAGACAAAAAGCTGTACCAGAAGGCTTCTAGAACTGATAAGCAAATTTTAAAACCTAGCAAGATCCAAGATCAATATTCACAAATCAATAGCTTGCTGAGCAAGTAACCCCAGCAGCTTGGGAGGCTGAGGCAGGAGGATCCCAAATTCAAAGCCAGTCTCAACAACTTAGTGAGGCCTTAAGCAACTCAGTGAGACCTGGTCTCTAAATAAAATACAAAATTGGTCTGGGGATGTGGATCAGTGGTGGAGTTCCCCTGATTTCAATCCCCGGTAACTCCCCTAAAAAACAATAGCTTTTCCATACTCTAGTAGCAATTATGCTAAAAACAGAAATCAGGAAAACTATCATATTTATAATAACCTAAACAAATCTTTGAGAATTAATGTAACCAAGGATACATTAATACATGTATAAATACAGTTAAATACAGTAAATACATGTAAAATACAGTTAAAGGACTGTATCATGAAAACTAAACCCTGCAGAAAGAAAATAAATGTAAAATACAGTTAAAGGACTGTATCATGAAAACTAAACCCTGCAGAAAGAAAATAAATGTAAAATACAGTTAAAGGACTGTATCATGAAAACTAAACCCTGGAGAAAGAAAATACGAAAGTATTTAGAAAATGGAAAACCCCTGATGCTCTTAGATAGGCAGAATTGAGAATTAATATTGTCAAAATGGTTATACTACCAAAAGCATTGTACAAACTGGATTCAATTCTCATCAAAATATCAATGATATTTTTCAGAGAAACAGAAAAAAGAAAAAAGGGATCCTAAAATTTATTTGAGAGAATAAAAGACCCTATATTGACAAAGTGATTCTGAGCAAAAAGAATGATGCTGAAGTCATCACAATACCTGCTCTCAAAGTAGACTACAAAGCAATAGTGGCAAAAACAGCATTTTATTGGCATCAAAATAGTCATGAAGACCAGTGGAATAGAACTGAAGAAACAGAAACAAACCCACATACTTACAGCTATCTGATATTTGACAGAGATGCCAGAAATACATGCTGGAGAAAAGATAGCCTTTTTAACAAATAATGATGGAATAACTGAATATCCATAAGTAGAAGAAAAAAACTAGATAACTCTCTTTGACCCTGAACAAATGTCAAATCAAAGTGGCTTAGAGATTTAGGAGTTAGACTAGAAATTTTGCAACTGCTAGAAGAAACACATAGCATCCATATTTCAGCATATTGGAATAGAAACTCCAAAAGCACAAGAAATAAAAGCAATAATCAGTAAGTGTGTTGGCATCAAATTTAAAAGATTTCACACAGCAAAGAAAGTGATAAAAGAGTGTGAAAAGAAAGCCCAAATAATGAAGAAAAAAAAAAAACTTTGCCAGCTATCCCTCTGACCACAGATTAATATCCACAACATATAAAGAATACAAGTTTAACACCAAATAAGCAAATAGCCCAATCAATAAATAAACAAAAGAACTAAACACACATTTTTCAAAAGAAGAAATACAGTGGCCAACAAATATATCTTAAATTTTCAAAATCACTAAAAATCAGAAAATGCGAACCAAAATTACACTAAGATTTCAGCTCACTCCAGACAGAATGGCAATGTTCAAGAGTACAAATGATCATAAATGTTGATAAGAATGTGGGGAGGGGTACACTTATATGTTGTTTGTGGGGCTGCAAATTAATACAACCACTACAGAAAGCGGTATGTGGATTTCTCAAAACATTAGCAATGGAAGCACCATATGACACAACTATCCCATCCCTAGTTATTTATCCAAAAGAACTAAAATCAGCGTAGTATAAAACATACAGTTCTATCAATGCTTATAACAATGCACCTCACAATAGTCAAGCTATGGAACCAGCCTGGGTACCCATAAATAAATGAGTGGATTAAAAAGTGTTGAATATGTACAAAATGGAGCTTTACTTAGCCATAAAGAGGAATGAAATTAAGGCATTTTCCAGTAACTGGATGGAAACAGAGAACATCATGCTAAGTGAAATAAGGTATCCTCAGAAAATCAAGAGTCAAATGGTCTTTCTTACATGCAGAAACAGAGAAAAGCAAGGGGGATAAAAGGGAGGAGTTGGACATCATAGAGTCAGAAGGAACATCAGGAGAGTAGAAGGAGATAGAAGGGGAATGAAAAGTATGGGAAAGAGGAGGCCATGCATAAAGAATTTAACAAAATTATGCTATGTGCATGTGTAAATATACCTCAGTGAATTCAACATTTATGCATATTTATAAAGCACCAATTAAAAATGAGTGAAAGGTAGACCATAGACCAGGGGAGTAGAAGAAAGAGAGTGAGGAAGGGAGGAAGGAAACGAAAGAGGGTTATCACTGGGGGCTGAAATGGAGTAAATTAAATTCCATGCAGGCATAATTATGTCAGAATTAACTCAAATTTTATGCACAAGTAAATGCAGCAATAAAAGAAAAAAATATGACTTTAAGTATACTGATCTTTTCCTCTGCTTGATCAAGTCTGCTGTTGAACCCCTCTGTGACTATTTTTAGATCAGTTATTTTGTTCTAATATACAATTTTGTTTGGTATTATAAAATACTTGTCTCATTTTTGAAATCTTCATTCATGTTTTTCTAATTTCCTTGGTAATTATCTTTATGATTATTATTATGTATTCTCTATCAAGTAGGTCATTCATTGTCAATTCATTAAGGTTGGTTTCTAGAATTTTCTTATTCTTTCCTTGGAATATCCTATTCTGCTTCTTCAATTTTCTTGAGTCTCTGTGTTGGCTTTTATGCCTTACATAAAATATGTCCTTTTCTCAGTTGGGACAAACTGGTCTGATATAGGAAAAGAACCTTGCCAGTCAGTCTGGCCAGAGATTTTGGGGGCTTCCACAAACTTTGTTTAGATCCAAGCTACTGTCTTTAGTCTTAATATCCTCCAGTAGATTAGACGTTGTCAAATCTCATTAGTGCCCTTATAGAAGGAATAAAAGTCAGTCCTGTGAGAGACAGATATAAGTGTTGAGATGTTAGATACTTGTTCCAGGTTTTCTAACCTCAGGGAGAACTTGATCTTGAGTTTATCTATCATTTGTTCTGCACTAAGCTAGGAGGAAATCTGGGAAATGTCCTCACTTGAACTACATACATCTTTAACCCAATCCTTTCCTCTTTGTTGTCCCCAGTATCCTAGTAAATGCCAACTCTCATCTGCTCTGAGAGTCAGAAGGGTTAGTTGTAGGCTTGGTTTTATCTCTAGAGTAAGCCAAAGGGAGGTATGTGAAATACCTGTTCAGACTTTCAAGACTACTAATTGCCTGTCTGTAATATATGGACTATTACCCAGCCAAAAGCATGAGCAGCAACTGGGAAAATCAAGGTGTTAGTAGTATAGTCAAACCTCTTCTAAGGAGAACCTGGGACCTAGAAAATTTTGCCTCTGTGTTCTTTGCTAAGCCAGGGAAAATAGCCACATTAGGGACTCATGTGCCCTTATAAAACCACCTCTCTTCTCTGTGGTTCAGAATACTCATGTTTAACCCAGTGTTACCAAAACCAGATGATTTAGAAAGGAAACCATTCTCTCCTTAGGAAGATGCTGAGAAAGAACTATTACTTCCCAATTGTTAGGTGTTATGCCCAGGGATTGTGTTGGATGTCTGTCTCTGCTTTTCCTACCTGTTTTTATATAGTTATATTCTCAGTGATTAACATGTAAATGTCTCTTGTTTCATTTATGGGATTTTTTTAAAGAGATTTGAAACTCTATTGATGTGGACATTTTGTACCCAAGGAAGGAGAGAAGGAAAGAAACTGTCTATTCAGATATCTTGCTGACGTCTCCTTCACAAACTTGACTTTAAATCTTGATTTTTATTCACTGTGTAAGAATCATCATCACTACCTTATTGATATCTTACTATGTCCTTGATATTGTACTAAGTGCTTTGCCTGTAATTTGTATAAAAAGAAAATGATAGCTTTATAGAAATATTTGAGAATATAAACTACATTTTAAGAGGAAGAAAATGTATATTGATGTGTTAGTCAGACTTTCCTTAATGTGACAATACCTGACAAAGAAAACTTAAAGGAGAAAAAATTATTTTGGCTCAATTTCAGAGGTTCAGTCAATGGTCAGCAGCTCTATGGCAGAAGTTTAGTGGCAGGCCTTCATGATTCCAGTATTTTCCATTTTTACAAAACTAGCACCACTTGGATGAGACCAAGGTCGGCTGCCAGGTTGAACAGCAGTCAGGGAACCCTGAATCATACTTTCTGCAAATCTGAGTGCCTGAGGGCTGAGCACAGTGAAATGAATCCTGGATAAATGACTTTCTAGGCATTCTTGTTTGAGCAAGGCACCCCCATTTGAACAAGGCAAACCCATAGCCTTTTACTAAAGCAATGTCTTTGGAATGAGTTTTTATTTTTATGCCCTTGAGCCTGAGATGAATAGGTACTGGCCAGTTATTGAGATGACTTCAAGGCATCTTTCCCACTGTCACAGTGCAAGTTACTCAGCTTCTATTTAACGGTGATAATCTCTTTAGCAGCCACAGCTTCTTTGGCCCCAGTTTTACATGCACCTCTTTATGGGCCAAACTGCAAGTTTAAAAATTTCCATCTCTGCTGTCTGTTTCCAATTATCATGGTAAACTTGGCAAAAATTTCTAGCAGTATCCATACCAGTACCTAAATGCTGTGCTCTCTTGAAATATTCTCCACAGTTAATTAGTGCATCATCCTTAAATTCAGCCTCACAGAAAATCTCAGAGCATGGATGAAATGTAGATAAATTCTTTTCCAGAATGTAATTAGAATGGTCTCTAGTCCACTCCCCAGTGGAATCCTCATTTCCATCCAAAACCTCATGATCACACTCTTTATTCTGCATTCCTATTGGCAGTCTGGTCTTCTGAGCTCCCACCAGAATTTTCCATTAAGCTCTGCTTACAAGATTCTAAGTTTTCTCCATTCTTCATTTTCTTTTCTTTCTTTCTTTAATTAATTAATTTATTTATTTATTCTAATTAGAAATACATGCCAACAGAATGCATTTTGATTCATTGTACACAAATGGAGCACAACTTTTCATTTCTCTGGTTGTACAAGATGTAGTCACACCATATGTGCTGTCATGCATGTACCTAGGACAATGATATCCATCTTATTCCACCATCTTTCCTGCCCCCATGTCCCCAGAAAAAAAAGTTTTCTAAACTCTTTCCAAAAACCAGTTGCAAAACCTTCTAAACCACACATACGGGTGTTATAGTATGGATATTAAGTGTCCCCCAAAAGCTCGTGTGTGAAACAATGCAAGAATATTCAAATTTGAAATGACTGGGTTATGAGAGCCTTAATAAAATCAGTGAATTAATCCCCATTTGAGGATTCACTGAGTGGTAACTGAAGGCATGTAGAGTGTGACTGGAGGAAGTAGGTATTGCATGCCTTTGGGGTATATATTTTGTATCTGGTGAGTAGAGTCTCTCCCTCTCTCTCTCTCTCTCTCTCTTTCTCTCTCTGCCCTCTGATCATCATATGAGGGGCTTCCTCACACCCCACTCTTCAACCTTGATGTTCTTCCTCATCTCAAGCCCCAAGGAATGGAGCCTATGGATTGAGACCTATGAAACCATGAGTCCTCAAATAAACTTTTTCTCCTCTTAAATTATTCTTGCCAGGTTTTTAAGTCACAGAAGCAAAATACCTCACTAAATCTTCAGGTATTGTCATTGCAAACAATTTTTGGTATCTCTTTTTATTTATTGCCATGAAAAATCATCTTGTAAGAACAACTTAGAAAAGGAACAGTTCATTTTGGTTCATGATTTCAGAAGTTTCAGTCCATAATCACCCTTCTCTATTGCTCTGGGGTCAAAATGAGGCAGAATATTATGCAGAAGAATGTGTTGGAAGACAACTGCTCAGCTCATAGCAACTGGGAAGGAGAGGGAGTAGTGGTGTGGGAGAGAGAGAGCGAGAGAGAGTGAGCTAGCGCATGAGCGAGCTTGCTAGAGAGAGAGCTCAAGGTTTGGCACCCAGTGTGCTACTTTCCCTAGTTGGTCTCCATGTACCTACAATCACCATCCAGTAGTTCTTACAAATTATTAATCCATCAAATGGATTAATCCACTGATGGTGTTATAACTCCTGTGATTTACCTCTGAATATTAATGGATTGCTTAACACATGAACTCTTTGGGGAACATTCCACATTCAAACCATAACAACCTGGAACTTAACAAGACAATGAAATTAGTTTTAATTAAAATACTGATAGATCCAGAGTGTTAAAAAACAGATCATATAAATACTATTTAAAATGTTTAATTAAAACTGGGTAATACCTGAAGTTATGACTGATTTATGTGTGAGAGTAACTCATCTTGTGTGAGGTGCTGCTAGAGGCCATATAGGAGCCCTCTGTGAACTGAGCAATGTTCAAACCATTAGGGCAGGGAAATTGCTGTCTTGGGAACTCCCAGGCAGAAACCCCCTGGTGTGAGAATGCTCACTTCAACCTGGAACCATGATCTAGCTCAATGGTCAAGAAAAGTCAGAGATGGGAGTAACTTACCAAACGCCAATCAACCTGTTTACTGAAAGATCCCTGCCACACAGAGATACAAGATCTCCTCCCACACTGAGAACTCCTTTGATCTGTGCCACTATAAATAAAGCAAGTGGAGTCTCCTTTGTTAGAGCCAGACCCTTCTGGTAGGCTCAAATTAAAATTAGTCTTGCCTTTTGTTTTTTCTGATATTTTACTTTCATAGCTTTTATTTTGCAGCCAACCCATCCCTTCAACAGGTTCCTTCGCACACATGGGACATAAATGACAAGGTGCACTCACAAAGCATCTTTTCTGAACAATTGGGAGAATTCTGCTAGCTATACCATTTGTTAAATATGAGAATTAGCTGTGATATGAATTGTTAAGATGTCAGTTCAGTACGTACGTGAACTAAATTCTTATTGGGAGATAGACTCAAGAAATTTGACAAGTGCCTCAATGAATAGAGTTTGTGGATAGAGTTGCCATCATGAATAGAGAAGTAACAAATAAAAGAATATAATGAACCCTGGATCATCAGGATGATCTGAGGCAGGTAGCAAGTACCAAGTGACTCAGAGTTTTATTTATGTCATTGAACATTTGACTCAATAGAACCTAGCATATATTCCCACATGCCTAAGAAGTTGATATGGTGGAATATGAAATTGTATAAAATGCTAAATTATACAATGTGAAAATAAAGTCTTTAGATACTTAAAAACATACTTTAAGAGTCGTTGGCAGTAGCAAACTGTCTGTAAAAGAATAATAAAAGTGTTAGGGGTATAGTGGAATAAAGATAAGTCTTCCCATCAACAACAACTATAGCATCAACACGTGTTAGGCATTTATCAATGTATATTATTTATATAATAGATACTCTGAAAGTCCTTATACTTCCTTTGAAACAAAGAGTTAAAGTAATTCAATTTGCACAGAATGCTTTGGAAAATAAGGAACACAGTTTTTGGAGGATCAAGGGCTCAGATTTTTGTTTTTTTTTGTTTTTTGGTACTGAGGATTAAACCCAGGGATGCTGTACTACTGAGCTACATCATCAGCATTTTTTATTTTGTTTAGTTTGAAACAGGATCTTGCTAAGTTTCTGAGAGCCTCACTATGTTGCTGAGGTTAGCCTTGAACTTGTAGCCTTCCTAACTCAGACTCCTGAGTCACCATCAAGTACTGCAAGTGCTCACATTCTTAATGACCAGACTTGCAATATAGAAATGACAAAAGCATAGATAACTACAATGAGGTAAAAACAACATTTAGTTCCTAAGTAGAGTATTATAACAATTACTATTATTGTATTTTATTATTAATTTCAATTTTAATTTTAATTTTAATTTTTATTATTATTTCGGTACCAGGGATTGAACCCAGGAACACTTAAACACTGAGCCACATCCCCATCTCTATCTGTATTTTATTTAAAGAACAGATCTTGCTAAATTGCTTATGATCTTGCTAAAACAATTAGGTCCAAGCTGTTGGGATTATAGTCATGTGCCACTGCACTTGGTTTATTATTATTATTAATAGAAAAACAGATCCATGCACAGAGCTCTAGGATTACTACAAATATATAATTTCCTATACAACTAAGATCAACATTTCATTGTTTGAGAATTATATAACCTGATGCTAGTAAGTTAAAATTCACAATTCTTGTTAGAATATTAGAGTGGGTTAGCTTTATTAACTATAATTTTTAAAAATAACTTATGGAAAACAGAATAGTCTTGGGATTACATACCTAACATGTGAACAGATTTTGGAATTATATATGGCATAACATTCCATGAACAATTTTTTTCACATTAAAATTAAAATTATTAAATTTTTATGGCTAAATATTTTCAATTTTCATAGTAGTTTTTATTTAAAATGAAACTTTTAAAACATGTCAATGATATTAATAGTTCAAGAGGGTTGATGAATGAATTACAAAAATCACACTGATTCTAAGGTAAGTTATAGTTTATTCTAATACTGTGTAATTTTTTTCAAATCATATATTATGGAAATTATCTACCAATAGAAATGTTCCTCTTAAACCTTCAAGATGTTCCTCATTAATCTTCGATAGCAAATTGTTGAAATTTTCACATTTGTCCTGAGACTTATTATGGGAACTTTAAACCAATATAAAACTCAAAGGAAGAAATAATTATGTATTTGAACATACACACAGAAACAGATTTTCAAATAAAACTCAAAAGAATCTAAGATCTTATCCAGAATCAAACTTTTTTTTTAATTATTTATTTATTTATTTAGTTATAGGTGGACAGAATATCTTTGTTTTTATGTGGTGCTGAGGATCGAACCCAGTGCCTCACACGTGCTAGGCAAGCACGCTACCACTGCGCCACAATCCCAGCCCCCAGAATCAAACTTATTAATAATTTCTAATAAAGTCCATTAGGTATCTCAGAAATGTCAGGAACAATTCTGGAACATCAAGGGCCCTCCATGATTTATGCATTAGACATGAGCTCTCAGTTATGGAACAGAGAGGTTGTCAGTGGGGGTCACTGGTTGCTACAGAACACAGCAAATTTCTTCTAGGAAATACTTTAAGTGGGATTTTTTTCAGGGAACCATGATGAATCAGTGCACATATTCTGGTTTTATTTACTAGATTGACAATTTAGAATTTCACATAAACTATCTACACAATGCAGAACTGTTCATTCCTTTTTACTTTCATTGACCTATTTATTGCACCTCAACAATTCACTTACAAAATTAGGTGCTGTAATTTCTAATTAAAAATAATTGTGCCTCATCTAAAATCTTATATTTGATTTTAGACTTTAACCCTTAAAGGCTATTATCTTCCAAATTTATTTATTCTTTTTTTTTTTAGTTTTTTCTAAAAGGTGAGCCTAACTCATTTCCCACAGTTCTTTACCTAATTAGGATCCTCCAGAAACATGGATCTCAATGTTTTTTCACTGTCTTTTTCTGTTTCTATGACCTCAATATCTGCTGTAGTCTTGATTTCATAGTTCATCATTATTTTCATTCCCTTAGTTGTTTCATTCCCTTAGTTTCCTCAAGTTCTTTTGAAACTACATTATTTATCTAGAAAAAATCCAAATCTACCTAAACTAACTCTTTGAAAATACACAAGGCATGAATTCTTACAACTGAATGCATTTGGAACAAAAGAAAACTGTATTAATTGGTTCTACTTCAAATGAATGACCACACTATTTTAAGGGACCTTCAGCTGAAATCTCTCTTCAGTTTTCTGCAAGAATTTAATCTTTCAGATGCTGAAGTATTTACACATGGTTTGCAGTGCTCAAAACTCCATTTGTCTTTCTATGTCAACATTTAATTGTATCCTTAATTATTCCCTGACAAAATAGAAACAATTAGACAAAAACTGCTAATAACTACCTAGTCTGTCTTCAAAATATAATTATATTGGTGGAAATACAAATAACAATATTCTATTTATCTTATTAAATACATAAACTGCTTGGTCTCTTTTTTAAGGCCAAAATCTACATTTATTCACTGAATACAAATATTTCATATTATATCTGTATTATAGGAGAGTTCTCCTCATCTCAGATGTGGTGCAATTTTTTCTTCTCTACTGTTTTTGTAGTCAACATAGAAACATATTTTAATGTTTCTTCCTCATCAATAAATAAGAGTACACCTGTAAAAATAAAAGGTTGCGAAAATACTATCTTGATTTTGCTCTTCCTTTTATAACCAACGAATAAAAAACATTCACCACCTCATTTCGTTATAATCAACTTTCCCATGAGTCCCTTCAAACAAAGCCCGTTGTCATGACCTGATCACATGGCTGATGATGCAAATCTTCTTGAAAATATTCATTAATCATTTCTCATTTATATCTATTCCTCTGCAACATATAACTCAAGTGATAATTCCTCTAATTTTCTTATCACCAAGTGTTGCTCTACTTCCAAAATCGTATCAGCATTGCTAATACATATTTAATGCAAGACAATTCCATATATTACCAGGAATGTTTCAATAATTTATAACCTATCTCCATGATTTCCACTATCCTCTCCCCTAGAGCAAGACTTCAACTTAGTTCTCAGTGTCATATTCAAACACATTAATCAAAAATATCAGATCTATGTACAAGATTATCTAAAGTGGCACTTTTATCATTTGCAATGAAATACAAACTCCTAACAAAGAATTCTAAGCTTTATGTTAACAGGATTCCTTCTACAGCCATTGTAAAGGAGAAGAGGTTTAGACAAATGACAAATTTGTTAAAAAGTACATAGTATAAAATAATGGCAGGCAGTGACAAATGCCATGTAGATACATATAGAATGTGAGGAATTAGGCCCTATGTGGTGAAGATGAAAAACTATTTACTTATAATGGATAAAGAAGAGCTTTCTGAAGATTGATAACTGAGAAAGTATGCCCAGATAAGACAGAAGCTAGCAAAGCCTAAGGCCTAAGGTCATAGCAGTGTTGACTAGTTGAAGGACAGCAAGATAAACTGTAGTTAGAAAGCTGAAGAATTAGGGAGGTGGTAAGAGATTGTGTGAAAGGACCTGAGGCTCAATTATTCCCAGGTTGGTTACACGCAGCTTTCTATCTGCTTCATGCCTGCTAACTTGCATCTTCAGGTATCTGGAAAAAAATCCCTGCAATGCTGACTGCCACACTTCAAAAATTATTCTCATTAACCCCAATTGCTACCAATCTTGAAATATTGTCCTAGTTTATTTACTCTTTCACTTTCCTTTTATACTTTCCATAGTCTTTTATCTCTTCACAAATTCCAAACACCTCTTTCTCTATACAAACTCCCAGTTTCCTGACCTTGCTTTCTATTTCAATGAGAAAAATAAAATTATTAGCAGAGAATTTCTGTAAGCTTGTACAATCCTGTCTACCTAACTGTTTGTATCTATGTTCATAGTTTTTGTAGTCAGTCTTACTAAAGATGGAAATCCTTTTTTTGTTTGTTTGGGTTTTTTTTGCAACAAACATCAACTTTTCCAGTACCAGACTATCCCACACATCCCATGTCTCTGCTTGGTTGTCTAATCAAAGATAACTCTAGCTGGGCGCAGTGGTGAGTGGTGCACGCCTGTAATCTCAGCACTTTGAGAGGCTGAGACAGGAGAATCGCGAGTTCAGAGTCAGCCTCAGCAACAGCTAGGCGCTAAGCAACTCAGTGAGATCCTGTTTTTAAATAAAACACAAAATAGGGCTAGAGATGTGCCTCAGTGGTCGAATGCCCCCAAATTCAATCCCTGGTACCAAAAAAAAAAAAAAAAAAGATAACTCTATAACAATTATCTTATTTTGAACTTCAAATGTGTTCTTTTGCATCCTCCTAGAACCACATTTAACAAAATCACTTGATCTTACTTCCCATCTACTTACCACCAAATTTCTTTCATTTAATTGATTCTATAACGGCCATGGCTACTACTCTGGAAAAGTACCATAAAATATTCCTTGAGTGACTAAGACATTTTCCTTAATGTTTCCCTGTACCTAACTTCTCCCCCTTATGCTCAATTCTTAATATAACACATAGATTAAAACAGTCTGATTAAGTCACTTTTCTGTTCTAAATCCATCAGTGGCTTTCATTCCCACTCATGGTAAAAAAATAAAATAAAATAAAAGTTTAAGCATTATCCTGGAAGGGTCTGAATGCATTGTTCCCTTTCTCTGATCTCACACACACTTAATACATGGAATTTCTCTCCAATGTCTTTTCTTAACCACTTTGTTATAGACATAACAGAGTCACCCTGTAGCCTCAGAAACTGAAGGGCTAAAGAAAAGAAAGGTGAGATGGGTCTCATGAAAATCCAAGGAAGATCAGCAGAGGAAAAGGAATAAGGAGTGGGAGTTGGGAAGGAAAGAAGTGCTGGGGTGTAATTCTAGCCAAATTGTATTGTTATACTGTGTGCATGTATGAATATGTAAAAACAAATCCAATCATTATATACAGCTATAATGAAAAAAATTAAAATGTGGAAAAATAAGAGTTCCTTCTGAATACATTGAGAAAGCATCTTTTCCCTGTTTCTCTCTTGGCTTCTGAGAGCAGTGTGCAACTCTAAATGCTCTGGATTATAGAAGCATCTCCTAATCTGATTCCATGTCCACATGCCATTTTTCCCTCTGTCTCTGTGTCTTTACATGGCTGACTTCCCTGTGTTTCTCTTCCCTCTAAGGACAGCAGTTATATTGGATTAATATTACCTAATTTTAACTACATTTACAAACACTGTTTTCAAACAAGCCCATATTCTGAGATGCTGGGGGTTAAGGCATCAACCTATCTTTTGTAGTGGACATAATATAATCCCTAATCCTGATCAACCCATCTAAAGTTGCACCTGATAGTTTCTTTTCCTTTCCCTAATTTATTTTCTCCCAGATATGTGACCCTGTTTTATATTCTCTAGAGTGAAGTGATTCTGCCTACAAGATTGTAAGTATCTGAGTGATTCTGCCTACAAGATTTTAAGCACCATGAAGGAAGATGTTTTGACTGATCTTTGTAATATGTTCTATTGTAAATAGAAAAAGGAAGTGAATTGATTTGTTCTATGCTCATGATAAATATTTATTTAATGCATCAATGAATTAAATTAAAATGACTCAAGAGGGAATGCATCTTAGACTATATCATGCTTTATTCTAAGCAGTAGAAATATAATAGAAAATCCATTTGTAGTCACTGTTTCTTCCTAACAGTGGACTTTATTAAATATAAGTATATACTTAAGCACCAGTTGGCACTATCAATGCTTTTTCACTAACACCATGAATAAAATTCACATTAGATAAAAAATTCCCACCATAATCTGCAATTTATTTTTCACAGTTGAGAAGACACTACCTTCAGAAAACTTGTGCCCAAGATATAAACATTTATTAAGTATCAGACCACAATCACTTTTCATTTCTCTTCTATGTATGTGTTAGTGTGAATTGATCAACTCTAATGAAAAATCACTTGGCTCTAATGTTCTCTCCATAACCTTGCAAATCCCATGTCAGTGATGAAAGTACTAAAATTGAAAGTAACAAGTAATATAATTTTATTTTGACTTTATTGTCCATTTTGTTTTGCAAGTTTGCTCTTTCACAGACATCCATGATGTTAATGTACTTTTTATTGCTGTATAGTTTGTAGTCCTGTCGAATTCTGAGTAGGACTTAGGACTATATATCATACATGTTTTCTCAGAAAAAAGAAAAAATGTTTGAGTTAATGATGAATGTCATCATTTATCAGTGTCATCTGAATGTGATTCAGAAATACTTTGTTTTTATTCCCTTTACTTTTATAGCTACAAGAGAGTAGGAGATACTGAATTTTGACTATCTCTTTTTTAATGTAGAAGGTTAAAAAATTGTGAAATGCAAAGAATAGAAAAAATAATCATAGTAAGTAATTTTAAATTCATTAGATATTTACCTGTAGATCTGTATTTTTCCAATTTTAAAGTGATAACAATATGACAGTTGAAGAATTGCCCTTGGAAATATTCTGGCTTTACATTTAATTTTCACATTGGGCACAAATATGTACAGTAGGATGTGCTCCTCAATATAAATATGCCAGGGAAAATGTAGAATAATGAAGGTCATGCTTTCAATGGGAGTTTCATTCTGAATTATCTTTTCTCCTTTTACTCCTGTGTGCTTGGTTATATCACTTAACCTTTCTGGAATTTGGTTTCATCATTAATTAAAATGGCAGATTTAGCATTAGTTTAATGCTTGTAATATGTCCTTGAGGCTACATTCTAGAAAGTTTGCAGACCTGATATCCTTTTATTTGCATAACATACTTTTGTGGTATGTAAGATTATGCATTTTTATAGACAAATAAATCAAGGTTCTGAAAGATGAAGTTAATAGTGGATGTGTGGGTCTAGGGCTATGAATTCAGCTACTACTGAATGCCAAATATATGTCACTTTGTGAAATCTGTACTAGACTTTATATATGTATATAGTTTAAAAACCCAGATTCTTTAAAATCTTTTAAAGAAAATATGACCAGACATTGCCTTGCTCCTTCTCCTTCCCAATCCCAGCTTCCTAGAAGCTGTCACTTTGCTTTCTAAATAATGTGCTCATATCTAAATATCTAAGGCTTTCAGTTGTATATATCTACTGTTTTCTTCCTATGGGAAGCATTAGTTGAACTTCATTACACTTCTTCAATCCCATACACACATACCTGCAATCCACCAGCTCATTTCTTTCATAATCTACTCAATCCTGTTTTGTTTTTGAGTTTCATAATCATTGCACTAATATGTCATGGCTGTGCAATATTGTTCATACCTAGATCTTACAATGCTTACTGAATGTATGTACTGCCTTGTATAACATTTTTCAGGCAAGAAGGTAGTATTTGCCTCACTGGTTTTGTTTAATCTCTGTACACCTATCCTGTATTTGTTCACAAACCTGTGTTTTAGAATTTTAAATCTTTTTAATTCAAACACATCAGGGATCTTTTATTTTTTCAGAAAGAATATTTGTTTTCTTGAATCTTCATGCTGCTCTAAAATACAGACTACTGCTTTCTGGAACAATTTCACAGCAGCACTTCTCAGTTTGTGTGTGTGTGTGTGTGTGTGTTTGTGTGATGTATTATTTCGTAACTGTTGCTTATTTTATTCTTGGTTCATTACTTCTGCACAACATTGCTTCACAGTAGTTTGTGAAAGGGTCTATAGAAGAATTGGCCATATAAATGTGTTGTCGTCTTAGATCATGTCTGATTCTTTTGTTGCATGTTAAAAATTTAGTTTTAAAATAATTACCTTATAGACTTTCGAATGTTTTGTAACTTTGCATCTAAGCTCTAGTGTTATTTCTACAAAATTAGATGCCACTATAGTTCTCAATTTTATGTGACCTCTCATTGTCTTTACTTTTTCTTCTACAAAATTTCTAAGAAGTATATCATTACTTGTTTCATGAATTGATGTGTAAACTTATGCCCTTCAGTTAAGTTAAATTTTATATATTACCTTAATGTTCTAAACTGTACCCATTTAACTTTTCTTTTTACTCTTTCTAGTATTCATATTAGTTGCACATTGTTACTCTGAATTCGTTGATTTTATTTGGTCTATTTTTTATTTTCTGAAATGTATTCTCAATTTCATCTTTCAAAGTTCTTATTTTTTCATCTATGATATCTTTCAACATTTTTCTAACCTTTTATTATATGCATTACATTATTTTTTACCAATACATTTTATATCTTTTTATAGATAGCTACATTTTTGCAACTGAGGTTGGTTGGCATGTGTTCACTGTGAATTAAATTCTAGACCCACCCTCCTGCAAGAAGTATGCTGTGGGAGCCATGCATGCTCTGTGGAAGAGCACTCACCTGTGCTGGATTTCAGATGCTCAGATAGCTTAATAGAAAAATAATTTTCAATAGGGAGAACGTAGATGCTTCAGAGGATATTTTTAAATTTTAAAGTCACTTTCTTTCAAATAACAAGTAGTTTCAAACAAGGAATATTACTTCATTGCCATAATACCCATCCTTGCAATTCTTGTCCAGCAGGATTTTGTTATTATAATTAACATATCACTGTTGACTTTTGTTTTTCTTTTCTTAATGGAGAATTTGTGTGATTAACTTCCTCCTAATCCTCCTCCTCCTGCTCCTCCTTTTCTACTCCTCTTCCTCTTTATTGATTAAAGGTGCATATAGTGTTTTACATTAATATCCATTTATTTGTAAATTGTTAGAATCTCGAAACTTATATCAAAAATACTGTGTGAGACCCAGAGATCCTGAACATTGAGCTGAAATTGAGTCGAATGCATAAATGATATCAGACCTTTGAATGGTCTTCTTTGGTGAGAAACAAGAGCATTTCATGTGTGGGAGACAAGTGCATATGAAAACAAGGTGAGCAGAAGGAAGTTACTGCCAGTGTATTGAAGAGATTTTCTAGTTTTTTTTTTAATATTCATGCAATAATGTGATTATATGTGTGTTAACAAGGTGTGAGTTAAATAATGCCTAACTTCTTGGTCTCTTCACATATCACTCTATTTTTTTTGGCTCTAGTCTTCTTCCCTTGAGAAGGAACACGAGTGTGAAGTGAACACTTACACCATATAAGTGAAGAGAAAACCTGTGTATTGGTTCAAGAAAGACGAAGGAGCCTTGACTTGAGAGACCAGGTCCTATCAGGACAACATTGCTTGACTCTGGAACGTTAAAGAAATAAATATCCAAGTTGTTGTATTCTTTGTCCTTATAATAGCAATTTAACTGATATACTAAATAACATAGTAGATAATTATAAATAGCATTTGGAAAATAGATTATATTTTCTCCCTCAAACACACATAACCTACAAGAACATTGAGCTCCAAAAGACATACAATAATATTTGTAATAGCTTATTCACGTTCAAAAAAATAGAACCAATACAAATCATTAATGATAGATTCAAATTAAATAACAAATTATATGAACATTCATCCTCAGTTGGTTAGGTTTCTTTTCCACAATTTCAGAAAAGCTTAATATTTTGGAAGGTATATAGACATAATAGATACAAAAAATTATGTAATGATTACACAAAATTCAGATTAGACTACTTAGGGGCATTAGGGTAGAGAGAGGTGTATTGTGGGGAAGAAGACAGGAAGATTTAGGAAACTACACTTTAGTATTCAATCAGCTTGAAGTAAAATGTATTGTTTCTTTTTATTACTGCTGCTTAAACTAAAACACATGAAACATATTATAAACTCTCTTGTATATGTTATATATTTTGATATAAAAAGAAACAAAATAGTTGGACTTTCATCATTCAGAAAATGTGTCGTTGTACATAAATCATACTTATGTACTATATATATGTTTTTATTTGATATAAGATGTACACAAATATTATACATATATGTGTATATAGCCAGAATTTACTATGCCAATTAGAAAGGATAAAGGATTCTATGAAGGAACAAACAGTAATTGGAAAAAGTTTTTGAAAAGTAGTTTTCATTACTTAAGAAATTCAATAGTCTAAAGCTTCCATGAACTTTGTTAAAATCAGTTAGAATTTTATAAAAAGGGCTCCTCCTGTGAGTCACAGTGGTCTCTTGTGTAACATAGGTAGGGAAGTACCTGGGGGAATAAAAAACGGCTCTGTGATTAGAGATTTCTTTTAACCTGGGGAAAAATACAATTATAAAAAACCTTGCTGAAAAGCTCTTCGAAACCCGTGAAAGCCATAGCACTCTCGGGAAGCATGGAGAGGCATTTTACTTGCTTTTATTTAAAGTGCATGACAGTCAGAATTTGATTCCGGAGAGACTTGATTTTTGTTTGGCTCAGCGGGCAATTCAATTAAAACACAATGTTTGGTTTTAAAGAGTCTGTTTTTAATGCAGCAGTGACCTTCTCTTGTTTATGGATATTCAACCAATGGTAGTACTTACCTGTGTAATCTGTCTATTTACAACATATCTTTGTTTTTTTTTTTTTGTTTTTTTTTTTTTTTTATGAGCTACATTCCCTTGTGTTTTATGAGTTCTTTTTCAAAAATGGTAACATGGTAACTTACTTCAATTTATAAAACTACTTTGAATAAATCATTTTTGTTCAAAAATTTATCACATTTTATTGGTAGGATTATTTTATGATTTTCTATTATTATATCTTCTCTCAAAACATCCATATATGTGAGCTCTAAAATAGTTCAAGACAGAACAGACTGGAAAGAAATAAATTAGCATTCATGTTACTTTGCTGACATCTCACTCAAAATAATTCTTTAAACTTCATGCCAATCTAAAAGAGTGTCCTCACTGAAAAGACTTTCCCTAAGATACATCCCATGACATAAATATTTTAAATGTGGGAGGCTCTAACTCTGATAAATATGTATTTTTTGTGAAATAAAAACATAAATTACCTGGTTAACACAGACTCTATATTAGACTAGAATCATAAGAAAGCAAACCTAAAGTTTTCTAAAGCCTAAATAGATATTAAATACAAATGAGTATATTTAAATAATATCATTATTTCCAAATTACATATATTAGATATGATGTGAAAACTTCAGTTAAACTGGTTATCAAACATATTATGTGGCTTTCTCATAGATAAATTAACTGGTTATCAAACATATTATGTGGCTTTCTCATTGATATATTTTTCTTTTTCTTTTTTATAGATTTCCAAGTAATATTGTAAATAAGTAGAAAACTAAGAGATATAACTCTACTTACTCATTCTCTGTTTTTCTGACTTATCAAACAAAATAATCAAGAATTACAAAGAAAAATGACAGAAATTTCCTATATCACTAAAAATAAGAATGAGATTTATGATCCAGAAACTGATTAAACAAGGATATAATGTTAATATATCTTTGTTTGATAGATCTTAGTACTAGATTTGGAATTCTTTCCTATAAGAAGCAATTATAATATTAGATGTCATATAATGTAATAATTGTAATATTTAAATAAATTAGGCTCACTATCAAATAAAAATATCAACTGAATTAAAATAAGCAAAAATTATTCACTTTATTATCTTTAGTTCTGCAAAGATACATAAAAAATTAAATATGTAAATATATATGCAAACTATATATATATATAAATCATGATATAAAGTATATGCAAAGTAACAGTGAAAAGCTTGAAGATAACTTAAATAAACTAAATAATTTACATGTGACTTTTAAGCTTTAAAGACAGAATAAGTAATGAAGTTATGTTGTACTCTGGTAAAAATCACATTTTGTCAAAAAGTGATGAGAAGCATGTGACAGTCAGTCACCAAAATGTCTGCCAGTATTCCTTTGTAATATATTTTATCATGCAAAATATTTTAATCATATTATGTTTTTGGCCTTTTAATAAGTCCATTGAAAATTTCAAGGAAACACAGGATGAAAGAAATAAATCAGTGTCACTATTGAATAAGAGGGAATGCACCCTCCATGAACCAAATTTTTAGGGTATTCTTGGTATTCTTGTTGTGGTAAGGATGATGTCAGAGGAAAATAAAACTGTATTTTACATCAAGGAGGAGTCCACAGGAATGATTTTTTTTTTCAATTAGGTCAAGAATAACACTCTTAATGGAAGAGTTGTAGTTATAAATGCTTAGAAATGAAAACTCTCCTCTAAATCCTAGAAAAAAACTAACAAATTGAAATTTATTCAGAAAAAATACTTTTAGTGAAATAATATATAAATGAGCCAAAACAACAACCACAGAAAAATGACCAAATATTTAGGAAGCCAATTCAGGGGATTCTGAAAGACTATCAACAGGCTATGGAATATGTCCAAATTTAGTACCATAAACATGAATAGTAAACTTTTATTTTTTAAGCTGTGGTGGTTATTTATTTATTTATTTATTTATTCATTTATTCATTTATTCATTTTTTCGAACTTTGTGTTGCACAGTTGTAGAAAAGTCACAGTAAAGATACGGATTATGTCTTCATAAACCTATTTTGAAATCACAGCTTGAAAAGTGGCTCTAAAGTCATACAAGTAATGTAGACGTAATTTTTGAAAGATAAATTGGATACAATGCAAAGCGTATTTTCATGCATTTATACATGTGGTATCCCTGGTGTACGGTCAAGTGAGGAAGATATTTATATTGAATTTCAGCCAAGAAATTTATATTGAATTTCAGCCATTTTAGTAGAACAACTGTGGTGAATTCATTTAAATACAAAATAAGAATAATGATTAAAAATGAGGATATAAATATTAATCTTGAATATTTAAAAATAATCTAAGTAATAAAACTTGGACAAGTGTGCGGGGCAAGTGTCAGTAGAGAGGCGTGTAGACACTAAGTTTATTTTTATTAGTGGGCACTGAATCTTTTAATGATTTCAACATTAGATTAGAAAAGCAAACATTAAAGGAATGATTTTAGAATAAAATCTATAGTATGCGATCTATATTCTTTCCATATAAAGAAACATTTACTTAAATGCTAGTCATTATCTCATTTTTACATTAGACTGATTTTCTTCTGGAAGCACTGAACAAATTGAAAAGTGGCATTTTGTTTAAAATAAGCTGAGTGTGATCCAATTTTAAAAACATTTATGTATGTATATCGCTACAGACAGTTATTGAGAAAATACTTATGGGATACTTTTTAAAACAAAATATTATTTTCAGTTGTAGATGGACACAATACCTTTATTTTTATTTATTTGTATGTGGTGCTGAGGATTGAACCCAGTGCCTCACACATGGGAACATCCTACCGCTGCGCCACATCCCCAGCCCACTTTTATGAGCTTGTGATTTTGTAGGTGCTGGGGAATACGGCATTGAATACGACAAACACAACCCTTGTCTTCACTCAGCTGTTCAAAGTAACAAGAATGCAAAATACTCACCAAGGAATTGTACAGTTCATATTATGCTAGAAGAGGGTGGGTACTAGGGAAATAAAGCAGGGGCAAAGGAGGTGTGGTCTGGGAAAAACTGAAAGATCAATTACATTAGTCAGTGTGAGACCATCAGCTGGCACTTGACTCTTTCAAAAAGAGACTATTGGGATTGGAACAGAAACAAAACAGAGAGCAGAAAGAAATAACATCTTTGAGGGGTACAGGCTGTAGACTATAGATGTTTTAAGGATTTATATGCCATTCAGAGCATTTTAGTTTTACATTCTTAGTGAAAAGGGGAGCTACCAGAGATTTCTGAACAGAAGACTGCTGTCTGTCTATATTTCTATCAATACCTCTATGTATCTGTCCTAACATTTTGACTGGCATTTTTCTTCATTTGTATTAATAATCTTTTATCTGTGGTGAGAGTGGACTTTTATCATAATCACTAACTCTCATCAGATCCATCTAGTAATGTGAAGGAGGTAAGAATTATCAATTGGATGAAAAAAAAAGGAGTTGAGGCAGCATTATAGATTGAACAGTCAAAAAAAGCTGCTAACTATAGAGAAAAATTTGAAACACAGGTGAAAAACAGGTAAGAGAGATTAAGATAAAGTTCCCATGAGCCTACAATGCATCTTTAGCATGGACCCAGCAGTGGCTACATCAAAATCTTGCCAGAAATGCAAATTCCCAAGGCCCATCTAAGACCTGCAAAATGAGTAACTCTGAGTGTAAGGTTTAGTAATGTGATCTAACAAGTCAGCCAAGTGATTCTTACACAACTGTCATTTAGATAGACCTTTGATTGTTCCTGTGTAGAGTAATTCAGTTCCCCAGGAACAACACATTATATCTGTAATAAAAGTTCAGGAAGTTAAGAAAGTATGGTGTCTGTGTTTTGTACTTATTGCTTTCACACCGAGACACTAGACGGGATGTTGTGGACAAGCTTTATAAAGATTTTGGATTTGGATTTCTGAACTTCTTCTCTACAGACATCCTTAAAACCAAACCCCAAATTATGCAGTTATTATACATAATCACCTCTGTGCTGTGAGGTGGAATGGCTAGGATTAATAAGACTTTCAAATATAAAAGACTGAATAATATTAAGAAAAAAAGTGAAGACCTCAATTTATTGATTTAAGGAACAAATAAGCAACAATAAACACAGGATTTTAAAATAGCAATTATTAAAGCACAATAGGAAAGTAGATAGATGATGCCCACACAAATGTAAAAAAAAACATAAGTCACTGTATAGAGAAGGTAAGATCCAAGCTGAGCCACTTTCACCTCACAGGTAGTCTGTTTGAGCTCATATTTTGTTAAGTACATCCCGTTATTTGCTGCTTTCTGTATTATTATAAGTAATATTACTTTCATCATGTTACTTCTCTTCTTTTGTTGATTTATTGAAGGGTAATCAATTTTGATATTGACCTTGTATCTGTTGACTTTTGTAAGAGAAAAATTTTAATAGATTTTCCAAAAGTGGTTTTAGATTTTCTCCTAAATATTTGACTCCATTCAATACTGTTTCTGCTACTTTATGAGCAATAATTTATTTTAGGAAATTGCTTTAATAAGACTAAAAAGTTGAAGCGAGGATACTCAGATAGTATAAAATAGCAGAAATACATAGGACATAGAAACAGAAGAGACTAGATTTTTTGAATATGTTATTGTCTTCTAAATGTACAGCTTTCTGTATTATTATATGTAATTTTATAGTTTCTTAATAGGTTTTTACTGGTTTTTATTATATTTAATTTTATTTTTAACTTTTTAGATATTGACTTATATTATTAATTTATTATCTAATTTTCTAATTTATAATTTTACAATATTTATATGTTTAACTATTTCTATAAGCACAAGTTACCTCAAATCCACAATGCTTTGACATTTAGTGTTTTTATTCATGTGGAGCTAAAATATCTAATCTTTTTTTTAAACATTTATTTTTTTTAGTTGTAGGCAGACAATATCTTTATTTTATTTTTATGTGGTGCTGAGGATCGAACTCAGTGCCTCACGCATGCCAGGCGAGCACGCTACCACTGTGCCATAACCCCAGCCCCTAAAATATCTAATCTTATTGTTTTAATTTCTAATGTGTTAATTTCTAATGTGTTGTGGTTTTTTGAGTTAGCTCTTTTAATTTTTTATAAGATTTTTGTTTTGGCTACAGAAAAATCATCTAAATTACTTCAATTTTGGGGAATTTATTGAGGCAGTTAAATTTGGGAAATACATGCATTTAAAAAATGTATACTTTATGGCTTCAATGTTGTGTATACAAAAGGGATACAAATGTTTTATTCATTTTTTTTCAGATCTTCTGTACCCTTGCTAATTTTTTTCCTGCTTCTTTTTTCAGTTAGTAGAAGAGGTGTATTAAGCTGGGCGTGGTGGCGCACGCCTGTAATCCCAGCACTTTGGGAGGCTAAGACAGGAGAATCGCGAGTTCAAAGCCAGCCTCAGCAAAGGCGAGGCATTAAGTAACTCAGTGAGACCCTGTCTCTACATAAAATACAAAATAGGGCTGGGGATGTGGCTCAGTGGTCCAGTACCCCTGAGTTCAATCCCCGGTACAAAAAAAAAAAAGAGGTATATTAAAATTTCCACTATGAATGTTAATTCAACTATTTCATTAGTTTTATCAAATTTTGATTTGAATCTTTTGACACTGTGCTAACGACTACACACAAATTTAGAAAAGTCATTTCTTTTTCCTATTGAATTACTTTGTTACTTTGTAAAGTTTTTCATCTCTTATGTTCCTTCATAAACTGTATTATTTTTCTGGTTCAATTTCCAGTCCTATTTTCTCTTTCCTTCTTTTTTTCCCCCTCCATTTTCTTGAGTCAATTATAGTTATTTAAGAGTCATTTGCTACTATGCAATGTCTAGGTCACCCTTGAGTCTATTATTATTATTTTTTAATCAGGCTTTGATGATTTCCTGCCCCTTTACATACTTAGTAATTTGAATTCTGAATACTTTAACAGATTGTAGAGATTTGTCATGTCTTGTTGAGGGCACTTGATACTTCCTGTCCTACATAGCTAGAGTGGGGGATAATAACTGTCATTCAATTGAGACTGAGCTTAATTGAGAATGCTTTACAGTTTTCCTAGGTATCTGTTTCCCTAAATGGTACCTTTCCAGGGATTAAAAGCTGTGCAATAGGTTTGTTGACATTAGCCATCCTTCAGGCAAGTACTGATCTATAATTCTTGCCTCTGTGGCATGCTGATAGTGCTAAGAAAAAATGTTGCTTTTTAGAAGTATTTTGTTGGTTTTTCTTTCTCTCAGAGATAGTCTTTTGCCAGACCAAAGTCCAGATACCTGCCCTCTCGCTCCATGCGTATATACTTGTCACATTTACCTAGGGAAAAACACAGCTGACTTCTCTTCACATTGCTGCAGTCCTCCACTCTTCAAGATCTAAGACTCCAACATTTGATGCTTCAAAATCATTGAATAACCATTCTTAAATTTAATGGCTTTTTAAATTGTTCTAAGATGGCTCTTCTTTCAAACAGAAATGAAAGTTCTCTATCAGAATATTTTATATTGCAAAAAAACTTAAAGTATTTAAAAAACATTCTCATAGAACATTTATTTTAATTTTTATATATTTATTTATTTTTATGTGGTGCTGAGGATCAAACTCAGTGTCTCATACTATGAGGCAAGCTCTTTACCACTGAGCCACAACTACAGCCCTTATAGAGAATTTGATATGTTTATGACAAAGGCAAAGTATTTTCTCCACTACCAATTAAAAATAGATAAATGCATGATGTCTTATTTCTCTGGCTGTACATGATGCAGAGTTACACCATTCATGCACTTATACATGGGCATAGGGTAATCATATCTGTCATTCCACTATCCTTCTTGAGAAGTTGTACTTCATCTGTGTACAATGAGTTGAAATGCATTCTGCTGTCATTATAACTAGAACAAATTAAGAAATTAGATAAATGCAATAAATATTATTTTCAAGAATAAGTATTAATTTGCTCTGATTTTTCTCCACATTAAAATATGGATGAACTTTATCACAGATAGACCTGGATTCAATAACACTTACGTTGGAAAATGCTCCAACTCAAAATAGCTTACACAAAATCAAAATACATTGTCACATAAATACGAAACTATAAGTCATCTGTTTATTCCCTATCTAGATCCACTAATCATTGTTGTTCAGGATTCTATATTTCTCCAGTCACGTCCCATCATTTGTTGACTGTTTTTCTTTTTTAATGATAATTTTGAAAAAAATATTAGCTGGCTCCTTATTCTTACTAATTAAAGATCATTACAGAACTTCAATGATGCATTAATTTGGAGCTTTTAATCCAACAAGAACATGTAGTATTATATGTACCTTTATCCATCATACAAATCTCACAGAACAAAACTAATTTTCTCAGTCTAGGCCATAGGAAACAATAGATGCCATGTTTGGCCATTCTTTGACTCTTCTGTTCTTTTGAGCATTGATCTGGCATGGCAATGTAATCAAAACTTCCATCTGAATAACTTAGAATTGAGTAAAGGAGGTTTCATCACAGCAGGCAGACAAAATAGATAACCAGTGCATCTGCTCAGAATACTTTGTTACTTACAACCATTTCATATATACTTATTTCTTATAATTATCCTATTTTTCATGATATATATTTTTTCTACTTAGCTTCAAAACTTTTTTTTCTCTTTCCTGCATTTTAGAGTACATGAATGGGCCAGGGATGGTACTACAAGCCTGTAATCTCAGTGACTTAGGAGGCTAAGGCAGCATGATTGTAAGTTCAAATCTAGTCTTAGCAAGACCTTTCTCAAAATGAAAAAAAAAAGATTAAAAAGGGCTAAAGATGTTGCTCAGTGTTTAAGTGCCTGTTGGTTTAATCCCCATTACAAAAAAAAAAAAAAAAACAATGAAGAGTGAGGGAGAATATGTGAATGAATATATAAATATTTGTGTGTATGTGAGTGTGGTGCATCTACACAGAAATGCTCCCATTAACTCTTTTTTTCCTGCTGCTTATCTAGATGGTTGTTTTACTTGAGTTATATCATTGCAAAACTATTGTTAATAATCCTTAACTATGTAACTAAAATAGAAAAAAATCCATCTCTCCCTTTGGTATTAACTTTTCATACATCTCACTTGATGTGAATTTTCTAACATGGCCCTAACTTCTTAGAGCTATTGCTTCAACTTAATTATCTTATGAATTGCTAAGTTCTGTCACTTCAAAAATCACCAAAGGGATACTGATCTATAGAGAACAGAATCATCTGCTGGGAGTCCTGTCCATTCAAAAGTCACCAAGGAGAAAATTTTAAATCACTTTAGTAAGAAATATTCCTTAGTATTTACACATTTCCATTATGTTTAAATTTTTAATTAATTAATTAATTTAGTTATTATATTTTCCTTTTTGGAAAGGAATATTATCCTGGCTTATTACTTATCAAAGACATTTACATGAGCTTTTACATATTGCTTCAGGATTTGTAATGTTACTCTCTCTTATCTGCATTTTCTTTGTAGTGCATAGAAGCATCTAATAATATTCTCTATTATTTTTATCTAGAATTATTTATCCATTTTATGATATATGTACATATATATTGCTATAATATGCTGCTTCTGCTCATGTTATAAATAAGAGAACCACAAAATTACAAAATTCATGTACAATTGTTATCTAAAATCTACCTTTGTGTGACCACTGCAGGAGTCTTATAAAAGGATAGCATCTCACATGCATAATAAGGGAAAATATACTTCACAGAATCATTGTAAAAAATGGGCAATGATATGGTGAAAGAATGCCATTTTTCTCTTAAAATACTGACATATATCATGATTGTTCTAGTTTTTATTCAAACTCTCCCAGTGTCACTTCCTCAGAGATCAGGCTTTTGGGAAGTGATTGGATCAACAGAGCCCTGATCTCATCAGTGAATTAATCCCTTGAGGACTGAATGGACTGCTCTGAGGTGGGACCTAGTTGAAGGAAGCTGTAGGTCTACTACTTGGGGTTTGCACTGAAAAGCTTATCTTTTCTCTGTCCCCTTCCACCCTCTACCTACTTCTAGACTGCCATAAGCTTAGAAGCTTTTCTTCATCATTGTCCTTCTGCCATGATGTTATTATGCCTTACCTCTGGTCTAGAGCAATGGAGTCAGCTGACCAGAATCAAGATCTCTGAAACCAGGAGCCAAAATAAAATTCATTCTTTAAATTGTTCTTTTCAGATATTTTGGTCATGTTGATGCAAACTAACAATTATAATTAAAGGAGACCATGACTTTAACAGCATGCTAGAATTTTTGAAGCTATTTTGGAGTTCATTTGAAAAAAATCTCTCTAATTCTGACAATGCGATGAACAGCATGGTATTATAAAATCTCCCATGATTCTCTTACCTAGAACAGAGGTGACATTTCTTATTTTACTTTAGAAAAAGCTGTAGGTGTTGATTTCTTCATGTAGTTAAGAAAAAAGAAAAACATGAAAAGGCACACATGAAATTCCTCAGAGAGAATTGCCAAGAAAAATACTTAATATGAATGTCATATTCACTAATATTTTATAATAGAGTTTGAAATAAAATAGAATAAAATACATTCAATACTTCAGACTTTTTTTTCACATAATAATTTATTTTTGCTTTGATGCATTTTATACTTTATTTAAAACTTTTTTTTTTGAGATCATTTCCCCATAGGGTAATTTTTTAAAAAATTTATTTATTCTACTTAGGTACACATGACAGCAGAAGGCATTTTGATTCATCGTACACAAATGGAGCACAACTTTTCATTTCTCTGATTTTACATGATGTAGAATCACATCATATATGCAGTCATGCATGAAGCTAATGCTATATGTCCATCTCATTCCACCATCTTTACTGCCCCCATCTCCCTCCCTACCCTTCAGACTTTTGAAAACCAGCTCAGGGATCCAAAATTTGGAGAGAAGAAAAGAGAAGCTAAGTGAATCACCCAGAGAAGAAAGACTGACACATAAAAATCTAGAAGTAAATAAATAAAGCAAGTATTGCTGTCAGTTTTCCTGAACTCTACTTGATTAAAAGCTATACTTAGCCTGAGGATCTGAGAATCTTTCCAAATAAATAAATTTTTATTCCATTTATTTGAGGAATGTTAAGAAGGATCTTCTTAGAGGACAGGAGATAAGTACTATTTGCACTGGAAGTATTAATCTGGAGGGCTGGATATCCCTGAAACAAAAAGAAGAGTGTAGTTATGATTTTTTTTTTGAATAAATACATGAGACATGGACCCCACATGCATATAGGACCTCAATTTTGGTATTAATGTGTAGTAACTTATAGGACTATGGTGCTTGTGCAACAAGGAACTCTGAGGGATAGGTTTGCCATTTTTCCTGTGCATGGCTCTGTTGTGAAAGCCACTCCTGAGACTTCCCAGTAGTTGGCTGGACTGGTGCTAGAGATTCAAATCTCAGTGGCAGAATCTGGCAGCTTCTGCAGCACAGTGGCAACAACCAAGGACCCCATTCTTCACAATTTGTCTCAGCTTATCCACCAACTAAGTTTGAGTATAATCTTTTTTTTCTTTAATCATGTACTTCATGTAAGATAAGGAGTAGCTCAAAAATAGCAGAAATTGAGTTCATCACAAGAAAAACAGTAGAAATTGCAGATTTAGTTACAATTAGATCAATATAGGATTTTAATATTTATTGCTTCTACTAACATTTATACCTAATCAAACAATTCTTTTTTGAATCTAATAATTTTGATGAATTTCTTCTTTCCTGATTGGGCATTAAAAGAGCATTTATTTGCTAACTCTTACAATGGAGTCTTATAAATCAGCTATCACCATCAGAATAGTATTTAGTAAAAACAACAAAGAAAAAAATATTGCATTAGTCTATGGAAATTACTTAGAACTGGCTGTCATTTTGTAACACTGTTATTTCTGCCCAATATTTCAGATATGTCTAAATTCCAACAATCTGTATCTTATGAAATATCAAAATTTAAAATTAAATACTATTTATACTTTTCATAAGTAAGGAAATTAAGATTTGTTAAGTCAAATATAGGAACATTCTAGAAATAGAAGTTTAAGAATTTGTAATTATTTTTCTATTTTTTGCTGTTAAGTCAAACTTTTACAAACAGCAGTTATTCACTCTATTCCTATAGAGTGAAAACTATAGAATGGGAATTATTTTTTTGTTCTTACAAATTTCTCTTCTTGTTTTCACAATGTGATAAATTAGCTCCTAGAAAATATTCAAACAATAATCTACTAATTTGTTTCATATATTGAAGTATACTTTTATAGCAAGTGTATTGGTAAGTCCTACTTAAAATTTTACAGTGCTTTCATTGAGAAAATTATATAGACAATATGGGCACAGCTGTGAATGTTTCTTTGTGTATGTATTTTCCAGAAGCCCTCCATCTTTTTTACTGTTAATGTGAGAATTTTTCTTCCCTTGGTTGTGAGAATGTACCTATGTGGATGCTTTTACTCTGGTGCAGATAGCTTAGCGAAATATTTCTTCTATATTTTACTTATAACTTCTATGAATGTCATAGATATAGTTAAATTCCTGTTGTTTGGAACGCTTATGTGCACCTGTTTGTTTTTATAATCCCACACCTGCCCTGTAGCAAGCATATAATACTGAAAACTAATGTTAGATCTGGGTTTGTTTTTTTTTTGTTTTTTGTTTTGGTACTGGAGATTGAATTCAGGGGTACTCAATCACTGAGCCACATCCCCAGCCCTATTTTGTGTTTTATGTAGAGACAGGGTCTCACTGAGTTGCTTAGTGCCTTGCCTTTGCTGAGGCTGGCTTTGAACTCGCGATTCTCCTGTCTCAGCTTCCCTAAGTGCTGGGATTACAGGCTTGTGCCACCACACTCAGCTATATCAGGTTTTAATAATCTTTTTCATGATGATTTTTTCAGTCTACTTTGAAGGTGCTGGGCAATATTGTTTGTTTATATTCCACTTCAAAATTTGAGACTCAACTGGTTAATTTTCAGTAGGAATATGGACGTACACTCCCTAAAGGTAATGGTTTTAATAGTTCTCTTTTTTCTCTTTGAAATCTAACAAGTAGAACCAACAAGACAGATTTTTATTTAGATTCTCCACCTATATATAGCAGTTCATATTTTTTTTTTTACATATTTGTTCAAAATTTTAAGTTTCTATACATTTCTCTTTGGCATTTTTTTAAACATTATGTATCATGCATTGCTTTAGATTTTGGTGATGCTTAAACAAATATAAATTCCTTTCTTTAAAAAGAACACTTCAGACAGAAATTAATATCTTAAAAGACAATTATATGCTAATATAAAATATAGTAATAGAATTATTCACAATAAATTTTGTGAGAACTAAGTAGAGACATCAACCATTTCAGAGAATATGCCTAGAAGGAGATGAGGTATAATTTATTCTTAGAAAATGTGTGAGAGATTCACAGAATGAAAAATAATAACAATACTACATTGCATGTTTTTTGTAAAAGCAAAAAGAAAAAAAGTAATTTGTAATTAGTCAGCATCTTTAAAGTTTCTTGAATCTTTTTTTTTTAGGCAGAGAATTATATATGTAATGGCATACGCAGGAGCATATGAAGAGCTAGCATGATGGTTCTGGGTACAGAATTCCTGGGCAGAAATGATTTACTGATAATTTGGGAGACATCATCTTAGTGCCTTATTTTTGCTGTTAATATGGAATGCTATTCTGATTATTGATACTTAGTATGTATCCACACTTATTTTTTTTCACTGAAATGTTTCAGGAGTGCCACTTATTTCCAAGTTTTCTATAATATCACAATGAATGATACATATGAGATAATTTCTTTATTTTAAAAATATTTTGAGCTAGTATTAGAACCTTTAAATTAAGAAAAATTGTGCCTTTTACATCACAGAGATTTTCTTTGACCATCTCATCTGTACATGTTCTCTTCTTTCTTTCTGTCACATTTAAGTCACAGGTGAAGTGTTCCAGACTACCCTAATCCACTCACTATCCTCTATTGTTTCATAACACTGCCCCTCTATCTACTATTTCCCATATGTTACCTGATTTATTTTGTGATATTTCTTTTAAATTATTATTAGAATAATAATATTCTTAATTTCCAGGAGTTTCTTTGGTTTTGAATGCTCACTGTTTTGAGAGGCACTCTTTCTTTGATTTAGTAACATAAGTTATTTTCATTTGTCTCTGTATATTATTTGTGGTAATTTTGTTTCTTTTTAAGATTTTCTTTCTGCTTTTTGCATTCATTTGTTTTTCACCAATTTTATTTTTATCTATATATTCTGTTCCTTCTTTTTCATTTTAGAATTTCCAGTCAGTGGTTTGATTTAATTATCTGTTATAGTCTCAATTAATTTAATATTGAAAAGACTTTATACATTTGTAGAACTAATGAATTCTTGCACCTTGGATTGATATTTAGGCAGGAATCAAGCTGTTGCTTGGGAAACTCTAAATTTCAATAGGAATGTCTTTCTAAGTTAAGAACATAACTCTGAGATAATTACTCACATCTCCCTCAGGTAGGATATGGGCTGACTGGGAAAAGTGTTCATAAATCTGATACTTGCAACCTCATCCCACAATATCTAAATAGTCACTTAATCCCTCAATGAGAGAGAGTATTGTGTCTACAGCAGATTTTGCAGCTAACCTACATGAAACTTTCTGAAGAGTGAGAACTCTGCATCTCCTTCCAGGTATGAGAGGGTCATTTGTTGGCTGTGCTGAAGGGGAAGAACTTTGAGGATTCTCAGTAGACATTTTGTAGATTCTTGTTTTCAGCCTCACCAAAAACTTGACCTTCAGAAGTAACTGATGTCACCAGCTCCTGAATCTTTCTGATTAATTGTTAATTTATTTACTTCTTATTGATTCTTAAGGACATTTAACTAAATAAATAAAATAAAAATGCAAATAATTTAGAATTTTTCATCTAATTTCTTGCATTGCATTTTATGCTAATATCTCTTCTGTTTTATTCTTTCTGCTAACATCTTTATGGATTCCAGGAAGTGATATAAAAATGCACATATTATATCTACCATATTTAAAAAGAAAATATACTGTTTTATATTAGGCAAAATAAATTTCAGTTAATGTTTTTAATTTCTCCAGTACCACATTAGTTTTGCCCAGATATTTATCTCATTATGACAGACTGAATGGAAAAGTAAGAAAATATTAAGAATATTCAAATATAATTAATCATAAAAATGATTCTCAACACTATTGTTCACCTCAGGGGCAAGTCTAATCTCACTGAATAAAGAACAAACTGTGTTTTTTTTTAAATTTTATTATTATTATTATTTTTAGAGGATAACATTTCATTTCTCTGGTTGTAAGTGATATAGAATCACAACATACATGTAGTCATACATAAAGTTAGGGCTATGATGACCATCATATTCCACCACCTTTACTGTCCCCATGCCCCCTCCCCCTTACACTCCTGTGAACAGAGTTCCTCCATTTTTCGCATGTCCTTCCCCACATTATGGATCAGCATCCACTTATCAACGAGTACATTCGGCATTAGACTTCAAAACAGCATACTACAGTGACGCAGCCACTTCAATGTTTATAGCAGCTCAATTCACATAGCTAAACTGTGGTACCAACCTAGATGCCCTTCAATAGATGAATGGATAAAGAAGCTGTGGTATATATACACAAAAGAATATTACTCAGCAAAAAAGAGAATAAAATTATGGTATTTGCAGATAAATGGATGGAGTTGGAGAATATCATGCTAAGTGAAGTAAGCCAATCTCAGAAAACAAATTGTGTTTTGAAGACAAGGTGAAGACGGCCAGCCTAGAAAGCATGTGTTCTCTGAAATGACATCCAAGGGGTCTTGTTTTGTAGATTAAAAAAATAGAAGGGGATTACAAGAAGTTGATTGTTACAAATTGTATTTGCTGATAAGAAGAGTAGAGGGTGTTTATTGGTGTTAGTTCACTTTATGATATATATTTCAAGTGAGAATTGAAAAGCAGGAATAAGGCATTCTTCAACTTATTTATTACTCTAATGGCATCAGTATGTCTACAAGGAATTAAGTCAAAGTAGCGAAAAGGTAAATTAACTAGATCATGAGACTGAATTCAACAAGTATTGACTGCTGCTTACAACTATTGTCTGCCAGGCCTGATAGGAATTTGCAGATGCTCCCACTTTTTAATGTATGTCTGCATTATCAAAGCATTAAAATCATTTTTGAAGGTTAAAAATTAAAATAAAGCAAATTTGAAAGCTCCAACCAAAAAGAAATAAATCAGAATTTCATAGTAATGTTCATTTTTCTATTTTTAAAAAATCTCCAACATTAAACTAAGCACCAGTGTTCTACAAACATATAACTGAACAAAAGCATTTCATAGTAAGCACTTGCACACATTCCTAGTTTATGGTCACAGAGGTTTAGCATAATGTAAAAGGAAAAAGACAACTGATGATTATCATCTTGTTTTCATTCATCACTTTGATACAACCAATAAAGCTCATCTGTAGAAATCTTGATGCAGAGGTAACATACTACACATAATGTTTTTATTTATTAAATTTGCTGATTTCTAAATATTTTGAAGAGATTATTGGATTATTGTAACATCTTGAATTATTGCCAAAATGTGTGTGTGCGTGCATGCGTGTATGCATGTGTGTGTATGTGTGTGTATTACTGCACATTGGACCCAGAATGCTCTCTATCATTGAGTGATATCCCAGACATTTTAATTTTAAGACAGGGTCCTACTAAGTGCCCAGCTTGGCCTTACTGGCCATCCTTCTGCCTCAGCCTCCTGAGTTACTGGGATTACAGACATGCACCACTGCTTTGGATTCTTAGTTCAAGTGACTGCTTTACTTAAAATGTGTTTGAAATCCTGTACCTCAGATAACAATTCAAGCTCATGATGGATCCTCTGGCTCTGTGTAATCTATTGGCCCATCATTTACTTAAAATTAGGACTAAAATATATTTTAAATCGGTTCTATGTTGTCTTAAACATTTACAAAAAAAGTAGGTGTTTTGGAGTATTTTGGGTCTTTTCCTCTCTGTGTGAGTGGGGACCATCTTCTTGTCATGGAAAGTCAGAAAGTAATATTTGAAATGTGATTTGCACTCCAAGTTTGACACCTAAGTGAAGTGGAGTTTTGAAAACTAATTATCTATAACATATCTAATTCATTTATATTTTAATTTCAATCTATCAGTGTCAGATAAAATAAATTATTTCAGTTGCAAGTTTTGATGATCTTAACAAGCTCCTGATTGCTGAACTGGAAATTATGTCATGCTGTGTGGTGATGGTCTGGATTAACACAGCTGCCAGTATTTCATTCCTTTGAAAGAAATTACTGTTATAGAAACTCAATATCTCTAATTTTCGCATTGAAATAATTTTGAATAAACCTCATAAAAATAAATCTATCTCTTATTTTAAAAAATCACATATGACTGAATGAATCATAAAAATAGCATTGCAGATCAAACAAATTCCCAATTTAAGATAAATTGATCAAATAATTATGCATAGCTGGTAGAAAACTAGACATGTTCTCTCAGTAATGAGAAACAGTATGTGTATGGAGAGAAACATACATTAGGAGCTAAAGCATTTATGAAACATTTGAAACTCATTAGCATTCACTGTTAAATTCTATATTTGAGTAAAAAAAGAATAATAATTACAGAAAGGTGATGTGGGAGATGTTTGAGGTTCAAATTCTAAGTAGCATGAAGCATGTGATCAGCTGTGGAGTTTGAGTTCCAAATTCAGAGAAATTTACAATTCATCTAGCTCAAAGCAGTAATGTTAGTGATATAAGAATTAACATATGATTTAGGGAAAAAGTCATTATGTAATTATTTTAAGGATCCTCCAGTGTAAATACAGGGAAGATTTTATCCTTAAACTCTCAAATGTTAGCAGAAAGTCAACAAGTTAAAAAGAAACATAGTAAAAATAAAATCAAAATGAAGGTCTTTGATTCAACATGGAAATCTAGGTGGTTAGCTGAATTAGAATAGCATACCAGTCTCTTTATTTAGTACTGGATTCCACATTCCCTACCCTTAACAGCAGCAGTTGACTTTATTTTCTCAGTGACTATGGAATGTGTCCACACTATGAAGAAAGAACGATTTCTACTTTATTTACAATTCTACGTCCAGTAGTTAGATTGTGTGGACACATGGTGACTGCCAAATGTCATGTGAAACATAGAAAGACTGGAGTAATTAACACTGTCACACAAGAGAGAACAGATAGTGTGCAGAACCCCAAATCCATTAATAGTTACTTTGCATAAATTGAACAGAACCTGAGTAGACCAATAGCTTTTTAAGTCAAAGGGCAATATCTGGTGCTACTTCTTAATGAGATAAAATAATTGATAATGAAAGGTATTTCAAAGAAGACAAGTGCCTATAAATTTCAATGCTTTGAAATTCTGTGGGAAAACAAGTGTGTACCTAACTTTTAAACAAAAGTATATAAAAATTGTTTTTAATTCACTTGTAATTTATTGCAGAGAATAAAATAATTATTGATATTATTGGAATTAATTTCCTAAGCTTAATATGAATGACTACCAGAGGATGCTAACTTAGCCTGGTTAAATACGCAAGACTACCCAATGTCTACCCTGTCCTGGAATCTTAAGAAAGTGAGACATTTAAATATTTTATACTTTGTCCGTAGGGTAAATATACTGCATATATTCACATATAATCTATCTTTTGGTTGAATAAATTTATTTCTCAGAAATAAATATTATCAATATATGGAATTAATTAAAATAAACATATTTATGTATACTTATGATAAAAATAAATGTATGAATTAAAATAAATCTAATTTTACTTAGAATATTTATTTATTTATTTATTTTGTGATGCTAAGCATCTAAACCAGTGCCTTGTGCACGCTATGCAAAACTTTTTTTTGAAATATTTTTTTAGTTGTTAATGGATCTTTATTTTATTCATTTATTATTTATATGTGGTGCCGAGGATAGAACCCACTGCCTCACACATGCTAGGCGAGCACTCTACCACTGAGCTACAGGCCGAGCCCTCTAGGCAAACTCTTACCACTGAGCTACCTCCATGACCATAGAATATTTATTTTAAATACTATATAATAAAAAGCTATCACTTAGTATATGTATATATTTTGTACATATGTGTGTATATATGTGTGTGTTTGTGTATATGTGAACATATATATATATATGTGTATATATATATATATATATAAACAAAATGAAGAAGCAACATTGTTGGAGGTTGTGTATGAATTATGGGTTTGTTTGAGCCATCACAAGGCAGAGAGCTTTTGTGAGAACTCCTGGTGCGAATCCACTGGTTGCAGATTGCTTAGATTAAAGCTGACACCCTACCTTAGCTCACAACCCACCTCCCTAGCCCCAAACAACTTGTTTTTCCCATCTTTATACTACTTTCCTCAAGAAATCTGCAACACTGAAACTTTTTGATGTATTTCTTCTTAAATAAAGAATTTGGGCCTTTTTCATTGTTCAGTTCCAGGCCCCCAGCTCCCCACTTTGAAAACTATTTTCTGCCTACTGTCTTTTGCTCCTTATTATTTTCAGACTTTTTATTTTCCTAGCCAGTTCCCACATCCAAGCAGGAATTAGCTCTTGGGCTGCTGGTAACCCTTACACAACATGCATAGTTCCAGAAAAAAAATTATTCCTTAACACATCCTTTCTATTTTCATTTTCAAATAAAAAGGAAGATAGTAAACCAAATGGCCAACATAAAGAATAAAAATTTATTGCTCTTAATACACAAATACAAAACATATAAACTGATGATGGAGAAGTTAAAGTGTTAAGATGTAGTAGGCAGGGCATACTAAAACTGATATAAATGTCCAAGTGGTAATTATTGGTATCTGAACTTGTGTCAAGAGCAGAATTACAGAATATAAAATGTAATCACTTTAATTTTTTTTGAAATATAAACCAATGAAGTTTTCTTCTAAGTGTCATACATCAAATATTACTGCTCATCAAATGTCATTCCTCATACTCACCTTTTGACATTTTTAACAGAGGTCTCAAAAACTGTTCAAATGTAGAAAATTTGACTTTAAAATAGTTTATAGTAAAAGAATTTTACTTCTTTCTGCTAAAAAGAAACAGCATATGGATAGTGATGAATAACATGAATAATAATAAGAAAAGGGATATTCCTTTGCTATTTTTAAACTCTATTATTGGCAGAAATAAATTAGATTGAATATTCAAGTCATTCTTACAAAAGAAGACAAAATTATAGTGTTTTGTTACATATGTTACAATATATTTTCATTAGCTATTGCATTTTTTATACTTCAAGACTGAAATACTATTTAAAAGTATTTTTATATATGTTCAATTTCCTGGACTGCCTATTTTAGCTTTAATTTTATTCTTAAAAAATATTTGCTACAATTAATAAGCTTAAAATTCATTGTCATACATATTTAAATATCAGATGATTATTTTGACCAGATGGTATATCACGTCAAAATTGTATTCTCCCTGCTATGACTAGCAAAATATGACACTTAGCATTTGTTGACTGATGTTTTCTAAAACTAAATAAGTCATGTCTCTTACCTTTTATTAAAAAATAAGAATAATCAATAAACAATTACCCATTTAGAAGACAATGTAATTTTACATCATTATTATTTTATTTAAAAATTTGGATTGATCAACTTAGCATACAGCATTCTTTAGTAATGCACAAATTTTGTACTTGTCTTCCTTCTTAAATTATTATCTAGTTTCTGTTTAGTGTTTTGTATCTACGGGAACTTAACATCCTGAATCAGATACCATTTCAAGTGTTGAATGTATCGAAAGTTCTATTTTATCTCATGTTATTTGGTTTTACTTTTAAGCCAAACTGTATATAACACAAATCACAATGTCCTCAAATTTTCATTTCTCTAACAAATATTTTTATATTATTGGCATGGTCTTATTTCACATTTAGCATTCAAACATCCTCACCAAGTCATTTTGAGTTTACAGCACAACTTAAATCTCTCAAGTGAAACTAAGGAAGTCTATTGAAATGAAGTTATTCCTCCACCCATTTGTTTTCTGAGGAAAACATTATGTCTTTATTATCCTGACTTCTATTGACTTTAAATTTGTTAAAGCCAAAAGAGTCGTGAGAAATTGACATTTATTCTGGCTAAACATCTTTGAACTATTTACGTTCAGTTTATTTTATAGTTTAAAAATCTTTTTGCAAAGCTGATAAGCAGTGATTGTTTGAATTTTTAAAATATTTAATTTAATGTAAGTATTGTTTCAATCTAAAATATCATAACTTTATTTTCAAAGAGAACGTTCAGATCTATTAACTATGAATTGTGGTGTATACAAGTAGAGCTTGTTGCTAAGTAGCAAATACCTG
The DNA here is from genome assembly GCA_028644305.1 of Xerus rutilus. Classification (NCBI taxonomy): domain Eukaryota; kingdom Metazoa; phylum Chordata; class Mammalia; order Rodentia; family Sciuridae; genus Xerus; species Xerus rutilus. Next base: position 81,748,434 of record CM053400.1, on the reverse strand, counting down.
TTATAAGGAGGATAATATTACCTCTTAGTAAACAGAAACAGGGACAGGAAATGATCTCTGAGAAAAAGAATCAGTCATAAGATTATCACAAACATCCTGTTACAGACCATAGAAGAAAATTAATGGTCAGGTTTTTCTGGCTTAATAGATTTTAGTCCCTATCTTCTGAAAAACGTGCATTTCAATTTTATCTACTCTGAATCACCATTGCACTTTAAAAGATTAAATACTATGGGGTCTACAGAATAGCAATTTAGAAATAAAATATTTCCTTTGCAGGTGCAGCTTGTCAAGTTGCTAACATTTAGTTCAGCTTTTGCAATTCTCAGAAACACTTTCTGGGAAAATGAAATCTATAATTGTGGTAGTCACCTTAAGCCATGCTTTGAATAATCTTCAGAGGCATTGCTAGCTTTGCTCTAGATCAGATGTGATAACTGCTGTTCAGATATACAGATGGATACAGTAAGCAATGAAGACACATTGAAGTTTCTTTTTCATAGGAATTATGGTATGAGAATAAGCAAATATATTTAAAATCTTTTTAATGTTATCTCCACAATGGACAAATATGAATCTTATATAATAAGAAATGACACCCTTGTCTGCTAACTTGGCCTCTGCATTAGTTTTGTTACTAATATGTTTTGCCCTTCTAATTCAGCATCTAAATGGATGTTTATTGAGTGCAAAATATTTGCTTTTCTTGATGTGCAGTTTTCAATATTAGGGAGCAGAACTTTTCCTTACACGTTATAATGAGGCAAAGATAACATTGTTGTTATTATTTAACATAATAGTGGAATTTATAGCCAGTGGAGAAAAATGACAGAAAACACATTAAGATGCAAAATAAATTAATATAATTGCCATTATTCACAAGTGATCAAATTAACAATATAGAAACTTTTTAATTTATGTGGAAATATTTGTAGAATTATTGACAGAATCTAATGTAAGTTCAAAATACAAAATAAATAAAATCAACAGCATCAGCACAAGTTCAAAAACATAAATTTAAGAATATAGTTTTAAAATCATGAGAAATTAAGGCATTAATAAATATAACAGTTGCATTATATAGTCACTGACAAAGTGACGCCAACTGTGCAGCATTTTTATAGAGCAAATATAAATCATTATCAAAGCTTGAAAGAATTTCTACATAGATTTTAAGATAAATTACCTTTATGATGGATAGACTCAATATTGTGAAGAGATAAATTATTCCCAAATTTATTGATAGAATTATTGCTGTTTGAATATCTTTATTAAAGTGTTTTATGAAGACAATGACATCAACATTTTTGTGAAAGAGGAAATGAACATGAAGTATAAAAATATGCCTGAATTAGAAGCATAAGTTAAAGACTTATGTTAAGGATATTTTGTATGCTTGTTATATATCATCATGAAATTATTGTCAGGAAAAGAAGGTATTATAATAGGATAAAAATATTGTCCAATTAAGAGAACTTAGATGATAGAAATAAACTTTGTCCGCTTAGACATATGGTACATTATCTTTGGAGATTTCCAGGGATGAAAATGCCAATGCTAACAGTAATAATAGACTAATTTGTTATTTAATGGGAGAGAAAGGAAAAGAGAATGGAGTAATCCTTAATATTCTGTACAGAAATTAATTCTGATGGGTTTAATAGTATAATGGGATTCATAAATCTATACAGATTTTAATTATAGCAAACTATTTTTGTTTTTAGGTTGTGAGAGGATTTTCTTGAGATACAGAAAGTACATGTATTAGAATAAATAAGTGATAAATTTTGCAACAAAAAGTGAAAAGATTTTATTAAAACAAATATAGAAACAAAAGTTAATTAAGCTGGAACTGGGAATTTAACAACAAATATGATTAATAAAAGATTAGCATTTAGATTATATGTTGTTTTTGAACATAAGAATGAACAAATATTTAAGTAGAACATGATGGATGACAAACATGGGAAACTGTAAAACTAAGCAGTAAGCAGGAATTTTAAAATTAAGAGTCCAATAAAATGCTACTTAACAAACAGTAGATAGCCCAAAACTAAGACATTAAAAAATGTAAGATAAAGTGAAGATGTAGAAATCTTTCCCACTATTAAAGTCTAAATAGTACAACACTTTGAGAAGATGTTTGGCATTATAGAAAGTTGATGCTCAATGCGAAAGTTGATTCTCTTAACTGTTCCTCGGAGAAACTCATGTATATACGATCCAGAAAATACATTTATTGCAGAATTGTTTTTAATTAACATGGATTGAAATAAATAAAGTATATCAAGAAATTATGATATATTGACATAAAAACATATAACATGAGAGTGGAAGTGAATGATTGATTCCAAGTATACCAATAACTTGGCTGAATCCCTGAAATATGATGTTAAACAAACCATAATTTTTAGAAAAGTTATTAACATATTATTTCATTTTAGAGAGATGAAAAACAAGCAAGTCTAAATAATGCATGATTTAAAATATATATGAAGATTTGAAGATAGCAAGAGCAGATCTAGGCAGCAACCCTGCAATACCTCCACAGCCCAGAAAGGAAGCAGAGAGAGAACAACTGACCAGAGAGATGGATGACAGAGAAAATACTCTAACATAACAATATTGGATAGTCTGAGAGTTAGAAGGATTTGAAGTCTGGTTACTGGAACAGAAAATAAAGACAGAATTCCTTACCCTCAACCTAGAGCTGGATGGCATCAAAGGCAAAGAGTGACAAAGAGAGAAGGAAGAAGAGGAAAAGCACATAAGCTTAGTTTCTTAACAACAGCTGGAAAGAAAAGCAGGCCAAATTAAAATACAAAAGAAAGAGCAAAGGCAGTGAAGGAGATCAGGCAGCTTAAGCGAAAATGTGGACAGAAAGTTGTGCTGGGCATGGCAGCCATATTGCAGAGTCCACAGCTAGCCAACCTCCCTAGGAGAACTTAAATCAAGAGCTCCCCATGTTAAGACAGCAACAAATAAAACCACAGGGAATAATTCTGCAATGGGCTACCTCAATAATCTCTCTAGAAGATAACTGTAGAAGAGTCATGCCTAGCTGAAAGTGGCTGAAATGCTGCCCCTCATTGCAGACAGGAGTGGAGTGGAGCAGTCCTAGCAGCTAATCAGTCCTGGGGAGTGTGAGTCCTGACCCACCACTCCTCTCTGGGAGTTCAAAGACTGGTGTGGATGCCTACAATGTATGGCTACAGGTATTAAGATCTCAGATGAAGGTGATCCAACTGACTCCCACTCACAGGGAGGGTACCTCAGGAGTCTATATCAGTGCAGGGAGAACATTTCTGCACCACAGACCGCCCACGGAGAACCCACAATCACAGTTACCATGTTTGCTGGCAGTCAACAAGCTCTGTGCTGCTTTAAAGAAGACTCTGGAGGGGAGTGAGTGCACAGCATCCTGCAGCAGTTAGCATGACATCCCTGAGTTCTGTATCCTGAACTCTGGCATCCAATAGAAAGAGCCAGCAAATGCAACACAGCACCTGCAAGGCAGGCAGGTCCTTTGATTGACAAACAAGAACATGCTGGTGAGAAATACATAGCAACCAGGGAAGTAATTCCTTTGCTCCAGCACCTATAGGAGAATCCAAAGATGAAGAGTGATAGACATTTTCTTAAGGTCTTAAATCCTGATGAAATCTAAACCAGGAAGATTCAATAAGTAATAGCTCCACTTTGGCATTGTTTATTATAAACAACTATAGTGTCAAATCTGTTCAGACATGTAGTGCTCTTCATTTTGATTGAATAGTTGGTCCCCTAGTATTTAATATTGTGCAATCAACCCATTTGTTTGTATTTCTTTTAAGGTTTTAAAACATCAGCTGGAATAATTCTTTGCTTTCTTAGCTCAGGTTTATACCTGTTCCACTTAGTCCCTCCCCCCTTACATTACCTACTACCTCAAATTCCCCACCCCCATCAATCTTTTTTTTTTCTTTTCACCTTGTATTATTCTTTTGAACTTTTTTTTTCTTGTGACTGATTTTCTTTCCTCCTCTTTTCTGCTCCTATGTAAAATAATAGTAATTTTTCTACTTTTAATAACTAATTTCTCAGTCTATTCCAGAAAATTACTGAAATTTTATATCTGCATTAAAGGAATTGTGGGTAACATTATCAAAAGTAACAGTGAAGTGGAAAAAAAAGAACTTTAATTAATATTCATTTTCTGTGTATGTTACACCACAGCATCCTGACATTTAGTAACACTGAATAGCATCTCAGTACTATGCATTTGTGCAATTATAAAGAGTAAAATCATCAGCAAAAATTAGAAAAGTGAAAAAAGAAACCATAGCAATCAATAGAATGTGAAATGGACATTTGTTTACACTATGAGATCTGAAACAAGAAGGCAAGTGTCATTTCATTTTCCTTTACCTGAGAATATACATCCTAGGAGATACAAAGTTTTCACTGCTCTGTGAATGAATGTATTTATTTTGGGGTTACAAACGAATTTTATCAAGTACAAGAATTTATAAATGTACAGCCTTGAATACTATGAATTGACTGTGTATGCATATTTATTTCTATATATGATAAATATATAAACAATATACACAAGTAAATATACATAATCTCTTAATGTTATTCATTATAACTTCATCATAACTGCTTAATGATTTCTAGTTTTCAGAAAATCAATTTTCTTCCCATGGATTTTTTTACAAGATCATTTTATTTTTTCTTTACAATGTGTCAAATATTCTTTTAGAACAATATAATTTCAATTTTTATATCATGACTTTGTTAAGGCTGATCAATCCCAATGCCAAAAAAAATAAGAAATAAAACACCTAAGGAAATAACATTATTCTTACAAATTAAAGATAAAAATGGAATAATTTCAATATTTACATACTAGGCAGCAGTACCTGAATTAAGCTTCTTTACTTTTTGAATACAAAAATATGTCCTAAAATAAAACAAGTAAATTTTAAAAATCCTATCCAATAAAATATGGCATATATACAAAATGATCACTTTTAATAAAAATTTAAATTTGGCAATAATTATTTTTTTGGTAGTGAGAATTGAATCCAGGGGTACTTAACCACTGAACCACATCTTCAGCTCTTTTTAGTATTTTATTTAGAGATAAGGTCTCATTGAGTTGCTAAATGTCTTGCTAATCTGCTGAGGCTGGCTTTGAACTTGCAATCCTCCTGTCTCAGCATCCTGAGCCACTGGGATTACAGGCGTGGTGTCTGGCAAAATTTGGTAATAATGTTCTAAAGTGATAAATAATGTAGTTATATAACATATCAGGATTACATTTACTCTCAATATTTTTTAAAATATCACCCAAGTAAAATGTAGTACTCAGATCTTGGAAATAAAGAAATTTGTGAAGATGCTATTCCAGTGGCTTATTAGTCCTATAGGTGAGAGCAAGCAGTAAGTAATTCTACTGATAAATAGATTAAATTATACTGAACTGACTCTCTCTGGCTTGTCACATGAGTCAAATTCATAGCAGTCATTGGTGACAGAGAAAAATTAGTCCCCTAGTCTCCTGGCAATGACTCTTTATCTTTCAACATCCAATTCAATTATATCTGCTTAGATAAATCTGACTATTTTCTGCGAGCAGAACTATTCTTTTATCTCAAATTCCATAAAATGTGGCATATTACTATTTTTCTATTAGAAATGATTGTCTACTGTACATACCTAATAATATTAAATAGTGCATTTTGTCAAAAGATAAGAGTTGTTTTTTATTTCTCTTTATATACCATTATCTCCATGGATGAGACCCTAGGAAATGGCAACTGAAAGAACTGTGTAGCAACTGCATAATAATGTATATATAGAATCCACAGAGGGGGAAGAATATTGGAAGAAATTTTTAAAATGGGAAAAAATTACTGGGTGAAAAAGATAAGTTCCATTTATCTTTCCAACGTGTGGATTAATATTAATAAGTTAAGAAGCCTAAGTATGTTTACAAATCTAAATTAACTCAGATTTAAAGAGATATTCCCCTGCTTCAAAATGAATGGTAACTGAATAATGAATTTATTCTTTGAAAGTAGAAAGCAGGAGAAAAATATGAGAAAATATTAACACCATGATGTGTTGAGGCGGGAAAAACACTTTTTCTACACTCCAAGGATTAATGATTGGGGAAACCGTCATTGTACTGGCAAAAGAGAGATTAATAGGAGAAAAAAATCATATGCATGTAGAAGCTTACTTTTCTGGATTAGTCAGCTTTTTCGCTGCTGTGACTAAAAGATCTGACCAGAACAATTTTAGAGGAGGAAATGTTTACTGGGGTACGGGGGGGGGGGCTCAAGTTTTCAAATATCTTAGTTCATAGTAGGTCGACTGCATTCCTCTGGGCTCCAGGTGAGACTGAACATCATGGCGGAAAAGTGTGGCAGAGGAAAGCAGCTGGTATGGTGATCAGCAAGAGAGAGACTCCACCCACCAGATACAAATATATGCTCTAATAGCCACACCCCCAATGAACCATTTCTTCCAGCCACACCCTACCAATCTCCAGTTACCACTCAGATAATCCCATCAGAAATTAATCCACTGATTAACTTAAGGCTATAAGCCAATCTTCTCCAAACCTTCTTGAATTGTCTCACACGTGAGCTTTTGAGGGACATCACATCTAAACTATAACTCTTACAAAGGCAGTAGCTTAACAAATAGTTAAAGTTCAAAGTTTATATAACTAGCTTAGTAGGGGAAAGAAAGAGGAGAAGAAAGGCCTCTATGGAGAGAACAAATACATCAAGTTTGTGACAATGCTTGTTTTTGCAGGTGTCCTTCTCTTTGCTTCATGGCCATAAACTTTCCCTAGAAAGGGAATTTATGGTAAAATTACTTTTTTCCCTTTCCTGGGAGTTAAAGTTTCCCTAAGAGGAAATTTATGACAACCTCATTCCCCAGAATTTTCTGGTTTTAATAAGATAAGGGAACCTCTGAGAAGGCATCTTTCTGCATCTGTTGAATTCCAAACATCTTTGGCTTATATAATCTTCATACCAGTTCTGGAGTTGTAAGTGGATTTCTTCAGAGGAAATTTTAAAAACAGATTTAAAATTTAGTTAGGAATTTTGGCAAGTTAGAAGTTAGTACTGAATTATAGAATGGTTATGAATAATGATGAAATCTAAATAAATAGTGAAGGTAAAATTTGGTAATTTTCAAGGAGTCCAGAGAATTCTAGACAGCATCTAAACATTATATATGAAAGATAAATATCTCTTTAAGGGGGTTCTGAGTGAATAAATACCCCTTTAAAGAGGGATTTACTTGGAACTTTTCTGTTTACTTCCTTTAAAATGTATGTTTGATTGCTTTGCCAGAGATGGTGCTGTCTAGTAGATGAAGTCTGGTTCAAACACATCCCTGATTTCTTTACTTGAATGTAATTCCCATTGCAATACACATGTTTCTTTGAAGACACATGCACCTCAACTTTGGCAACACATCCTGGAGATATTAACCAATTACAAAAACAAATACATACAAGGCAGAAATAGCTGATGCTCTTTTTGCTAGAATTAGATGAAAATTTATAGTTCAGTTAAACCAGTGTGTTCTTATAGTTCTTATACTAATATCGTGTCATGGTTAACATTATGTGATTTCTATAAGCAAAATACCTTGATTCTTTTGTAATGGAAAGTTTGGTCCTTGTCCCCGATACCAGTTAATGCCAAGTTAATAATGAGGACACGATTTTGAGAAAAAGGAAAAAGAAGTTTTATTGCTTTGTTAGCAAAGGAGAAACATAGGGGACTCCAGTCCGAGAGGCTGTGATTCTGCCCATAGGGAGGAACAGGGAGATTTTAAAGGAACCCTTCAAAGGCTGCATTCCTGGTGTACCCTGACAGGAGGTCCCAGGGTGCCCTCATGGTGTGTTAAGATAACTCAAGGTATTTGGTTTTTTGGGATTGGCTTACTTCACTTAGCATAATGCTTTCCAGTTCCATCCATTTGCCTGCAAATGCCATAATTTTATTCTCTCTTATTGCTGAATAATATTCCATTGTGTGAATGGTCTCTCTGATTAATGGATACTGATGAATAAGGGAGGTGGGAATGGGAACATAAGAGAAATAGAGAAACACTAGGCGCGACATGGGGGAGGTGGGGGACAGGAAAGGGGAATGGGTATAGTAAAGATGGTTGATAAAAATATATATAAAAATATATATATATATATATATACTGTTCATTGAAAGTGCATATAAAGACGTTTAATATGAAGAATGTAATCTGCTTATAATTTTGTGCAAAGTTAGAAAAATTATGATTGTAACAATTTTTTTCTATTTGCCTCAACAAATGTTTTCAGTGAATAGTGTGT
>CM053400.1:81727141-81739969 GCA_028644305.1 Xerus rutilus | reverse complement strand
TCAACACACACCTAAGCTGGGGGAGAGGGCATGATTACCTTTTCCCCAGCCTGGATTGAGAGTTATGTGTCTTTGAGTACACACTCACCACAGGAACCAAGTAATACAGACTTCAGGAACCAGAAGATCTAAGGAATGGTTATATCTCCCAAATTAATAAGTGAATCACAACCCCCACAGGGAACTCTTGGAATGAGTCACTTTAAAAACAATCTGTTCTCCTGGATGGGCAGAATCACAACCTCTGGGACAGGAGTTCCCTGTGCTTCTCCTTTGCTAGCAAAGCAATAAAACTACTTTTCCAGCCGGGCGCGGTGGCTCACGCTTGTAATCCCAGCACTTAGGGAGGCTGGGACAGGAGAATCGCGAGTTCAAAGCCAGCCTCAGCAACGGCGAGGCACTAAGCAACTCAGTGAGACTCTGTCTCTACATAAAACACAAAATAGGGCTGGGGATGTGGCTCAGTGGTTGAGTGCCCCTGAGTTCAATCCCCAGTACCAAAAAAAAAAAAAAAAAAAAACTTACTTTTCCCCTTTTCTCAAAACCATGTCCTCCTTTTTGATTTGGCATCAGGGACAAGGACAGAGCTTTTGGTAACATAAAGTTGAAAGACTGGTTGTTTTGGAGATAGTACTAGAAGGATTATCAAATCTTTAACACAGACACCTCTGAGAAGGTTTTTGAAAGAAAATGTAGTTCACACAATATGCATATAATTACTGTGCATTTTCTTGGTCAGCTTTAGAATTTTTTATGAGTAGTGTTGTGAAGGTCTATAGAAGGTATAATTTGGTTATTATAATTGAGACTATATCCTAATTTCCATACATAACTCATTTTTACATTTATAAACATCATTTATAGTGTAATTTCCTTTCTCTAATTGCAACCTACCTAACTGCAGATGTGCAAGTATGTGTAACTTATATGATGCTGATGCCTTTTAATAAAAATATTATTTAATATTTGGAACTTAATAAGTATAACATAAACAATGTGTAATGCATTGAAATAAAGCAATAACTGTGAAACTACTATTCAACCTATTTATAATTCTACCAAAAATGTTATAATTGCTTCAATCTAATAATATATGTACATCATTTTCTACCTCCTTGCTTCTATCTCCTTCTCTTACAATTTTAGTGTTTTGTCATAAAAATAAATAATTAAGTTCATCAAATACCATTCTGAACACAGACACAAATGGCAAATATTTCTATAATCTTTCTTTTTAAATATTTTCATTAGTGCACTGCAATTATACATGATAGTGGGATTTACTGTGACATATTTATGCATGCACATAGCATAATTTTATTAATCTTTTTTTTTTTCCCAAAAGTTGCATTTTAATACATGTTGGCAAACATAACAGAAAAAAACAAATTATCAGAAGCTATACACACTATTCACTGAAAACATTTGTTGAGGCAAATAGAAAAAAATTGTTTCAATCATAATTTTTCTAACTTTGCACAAAATTATAAGCAGATTACATTCTTCATATTAAACATCTTTATATGAACTTTCAATGAACAGTATATATATATATATATATATATATATATTTATATATATTTTTATCAACCATATTTACTATACCCATTCCCCTTTCCTGCCCCCCACCTCCCCCATGTCGCGTCTAGTGTTTCTCTATTATTAATCTTAATTCCCAGTATCTTCACTTTCCCTTCTCTCCCTTGTCTCCCTCAAGCTCCTCCTCTACTGTACTGATTTTCCTTCTATTTTTTTTAAATTAGTACATTATAATTGTGCATTTAAATGAGATTCATTGTGTTATATTAGTACATGGAAATAACATAATTTGGTTGATTTTTTTTCCCTAGGACCTCCCCATCCACCTGTTTCCTCCCTCTATTTCCATCCAACTCCTTTTTTATGAGACTCCTTTTTTATCTGGTACTTTTTATCTGTTGTCTCACTTCCATTTTTATGAAACTCCTTTTTTATCTGGAACTTTTTCATATGAAAGAAAACATTCAACTCTTGACTTACCTAGTCTTTCTTACTTTGCTTAGCATGATGTTCTTTAATTCCACTCATTTAACAGCAAGTCAGATAATTTCATTCTTCTTTATAGCTGAGTAAAACTCCATTGTGTTCATATATACCACATTGTCTTTATTCACTCATGTATTGATGGGCACCTTGACTGGCTGTATTAACTTGGCTATTGTGGATTGTACAGCAATAAACATTGATATGTATGTATCACTATAGTATGCTAATTTTAGTGTTTTCTTGGATAAATCTCAAGGAGTGAGATATTTGGGTGATATGCTGGTTCCATTCCTACTTTTTTAGGAATTTTCATACTGGTTTTCATAGTGGTTGTTTTAATTTTCAGTCTCTCCAACAAAGTGTAAGTGTTGCTTTCTCCCCACATCCTCACCAGCATTTATTGTTATTGGTTTTCTTAGTGATTGCCATTCTAAGTGAGATGGAATATCAGTTTAGTTTTTACTTGATTTCTCTGATTGCTAAAGATATTATACATTTTTACATGTACTCTTTTTGTTTAAAAATTTATATTTTCTATTTATTAAGAATATAATGCACATATCTACAGGTTTATAAATTAAGAATTTTAAGTTCTGGGAATGTAGCTCAGTGGCAAAGTGATTACCAACATGTACAAGGGTTGGGAGGTAGGTGAAGGTCATGCTGTCAGTGTAGGCAAGAATGATAAGAGTCAAAAGAGTCCCTACTCTTTATCAAAGAGAGAACAAGGGATTGCTAATGGTTAACCTCCATGTTCAGTGTTCCTAGTCACTATATATACAAGGGAAGAAAGGGAAGAAAATGATTAATGAAAGAGAGAAGTTCTGAGGGCTAATAAAAATACAAGTTCATCCCCTCCCATAAATTTTCCATTCTGATGTCCCTTCTTTTCTGGAGGAATCTGTTCTCTATTGTTTTCTTAAATAAAACTTGCTTGCTTGTTTAGCTCAGCATTTCTAGTGCTCATTCTTCAACTCCTTGGGACATGGACATGATCACGATTTCCACTGTACCAGTATTAGTTCTATCCCATAAAACAAATTCACATTTTCTGTAACGTTTTTAATTGCTTTGGTCTAATACATTTATTTATACAGAAGTGTGTTCAGATACTTTAATATGGTCACATATTTACTGTTTTATCCTATAATCATGTCAAGTTGCTTTGCACATATATTTATTAGTATATTATAGTTATAATAATGTTGGAGTTCATTTTGACATAATAATACAAGCATGGAATATAATTTGCTCTAATTCAGTCTCCAGGACTTCTACACTCCATCCCTTTGTTACTCCTTGTGTTCCCTTTCCTCTACTCTACTGGTATTTCCTACATTAAAAATAAAGAAATATACAAAATAAATAATATTAGCTAGCACCTCAAGATCTTAGAAAAAGAAGAGTAAACTAAATCCACAATCAGTAGAAAACTGGAAATAGTTCATGTAAGAGCCTAAATTAATGAAAGCAATTATATGAAATACCAGTAAAGGGAATATACACGCACACATACAAACACATTTAAATTAGTGCATTATGAATTTACATGAAGGTGAAATTTACTGTGGAATATTCATTCATGTATGTACATAAAATAATTCAGTCAATTTCATTTCACCATTTCTCTCTATTTCCATCTCTCCTGCCTCCCCATCAATCTTCTTCTTCTCCACTGATTTCTATTCTCCACCACACACACCTTTGTCCCTTAATCTGCTCTTATTTCCATATATAAGAGAAAACATTTGACCTTTGGCTTTCTGGGTTTGGCTTGGCATGATTTTTTCTAGTTCCATCCACTTATCAACAAGTTAGATAATTTCATTCTTCTTTATGACTGAATAAAACTTCATTGTGTGAATATATACCACATTTCTGTATCCATTTATCTATTGACAGGCATGTGGGCTGGTTCCAAAACTTGTGAATTCTTCCTGTATCTTTATAGGATGATGATTATAGATCTTTTGGATAAATACCAAGAAATGGGTCATTTCTCTTCTATTGAAGAATATTCATACTGCTTTCATGAATTTGGGCTCTTACATGAACTATTTCCAGTTTTCTACTGATTTTGGATTTAGTTTGCTCTTATTTTTCTAAGGCCTTGAGGTGTTAGTGAAAATTATTTATTTTGTATTTTTCTTTTTTTTTTAAAGTAGGAACACATTGCTATAAAGTGTCCTTTTTGAACTACCTTCATATTGTCCCAGAGATTCTGATATGTTGTATCACTATTGTAATTTGTTTCTATTATTTTTAATTTCTTCTATAATCTATTCCTCATTCCAAAGTATATTATTTAATATAAGCATATTAAATGTTAAATGGTTTACATTTTTGTCTTGTCATTGATTTTTTAATTCCAGTATGATCAGATAAGATCTAAGAAATTACCTCCATATTTTGAAATTTTCTAATATTTGCTTTGTGCCCAAAAATATGTTCCATTTTAGGGAAATCTCCATCTTCCAATGAGAAGAAAGTAAATTTAATTTTTAATGGATCAAATATTCTATAGGTATCTGTTAGGTCCATTTGATCAATAGTATTTTTAAATTTTGTAGTGTCTTTACTTAGTATACATCTGGATGACCCATGTCCTATGCAATGGTGAAAAAGATGTGTGGAATAACCCAGTATTATTGTATTTGTGGTCTATTTATGTATGTGTGTGTGTATGTATGTGTGTGTTTGTATATATATACATATACATATATACATATATATATACATATACATATATATATATACAATGATATATATATACATTGAGAGAGAATGTGTGTGTGTGAGAGAGAGAGAATAGTTTTTTTATGTATGCAGATGTACCTTTTGGGGACATTAATATTTACACTCATATCTTGTTGTTCGGTTATTCCCTTAACCACTATAAAGTAACTTTCTTTGCCTCATCTAATGAATTTTGCCTTGACATCTATTTTTTCTGATATGAGAGCAGTTATTCTTGCTTGCTCTCCGTTTTCATTTGTATTTTTTCCCATCTTTTAATCTTCCCTCTTTATATGTATTTCCTTCTAAGGTGAGTGTCTATTTAACAACATATGGTTTTGTCTTTTTTTTTTTTAATTCAATCTGCCAATCCATGTTTTTTGATTGGAGAGTTTAGTCCACTTACTTTCAATGTTTTTATAGAAAGATTATTTTTATTTTCTGCCTTTTTGATTTATTTCTCATGCTTAATTCAGACATGATTCACCTTTAACTATTCTAACATAATTCATCCTTATGCTGGTTTTCATTTGTATTTCTCACTTCTTCTGTATAAAAAAATTTCATTGAGTATGCTTTGTAGTATCCTCTCCTTATTCTATATATTAGGAACTTACATTAAAATGTGTATTTGGGGAGGATTTTTTTAGTCCTACATTTTTGGGGTTTTCTATGTTTTTTGTATTTGAATTTTCATTGATTTAGAGAATTTTCTGATATTATTTTATTAAAAAGATGGTGTATTCCTTTATTTTATATTTCAGGGCCTTCATACTAATGATACTCAAGTTTACTCTCTTAATCTTATTCAAGGTTTTTGAGTATTCTGATCTTGATCTATTAAGATGCTTTCTTTATTGTCAACTTTACTTTCAAAATTATATATTTTGCATTTAAGGCCTTAAAATCTGTCTTCAAAGTGTTCTAATCTGTTGGTGATGTTTTCCATTGAATTTTTAATTTGATTTTTGAATTCTTGCATTTCCAGGATTTAATTCGGTTTTTTTCAGAACCTCTCTCTTTATCAGAATGATATTTCACTTCTTGTATTTTCTCTTTAAGTTCATTGCTTCCATATTTTTTTAAGGTCATTGAACATTTTAACTATAAAACCTCTAAATTCTTTCTAGGACATTTCCTCCACTTGAGATCTTCCTACTTTGACTTCCCTAGTTGCTGGAATTACAGGTATGTGCCACCACACTTGGCTAATTGAACTTCATTTAGTGATTTTTAAATTAATATATAAAAATCCTTACTCATGGGGTACTATGTGGTATTTGGATATAAGTATACAATATTCATTGATCAATAAGATTAATTAGCATATCTATCATCTTAAATATGGATCATTTTTTTCTGTAAGAAGTATTAAAATTCTCTCAGCTATTTTGAAGAGGAAAGTTATAAATGGTGAAAAATATTTGAAATACATATATCTGACAAGTACCGCATTTTGAAATATGTGTGTGTATAGATATACGTATACATACATACATATATACTTTTTAAAATGTGAAAAATGCTAATTTAAATTTTAAACACTAGTTTTTTTTTAATATTCTAGGCATCAAACACAGGACCTTACACATGCTACACTATACAATTACGCCAGTCTACTAACTTAAATGAAAACAGATTTGTTTTTGAGTAGAGACTTCAGTAAAATCACACACACACACACACACACACACACACACACACACACACACAGTTATAGCTGATTTATTTATGTATTTGGTACTGCAGATTGAACTCAGGAACACTCGACCACTGAGCCACATTCCCAGCTTTATTTTGTATTTTTCACTGAGTTGCTTAGTGCCTCACTGTTGTGAGGCTGGCTTTAAATTCTTGTTCCTCCTGTCTCAGCCTCCCGAGATGCTGGGATTACAGGCATGTAATCCGGCTATTAGTTGATTTTTATTATGTGTAATAGTTATATGATATAAAGTCTTCAAAAATGCTGAATTAGTAAATATTGAAGTAGTGTTCCTACAGGGAATAAATGATTAGGTTCTTATAGGATTTGCTGACCATTGTTCCTTGATCTTGTTTTATGTGTGTTTCTGTTTACAAATGTTATTTAACATTAATGAAAAAAGGATACATAAAGCATTTCAATTGACACATAAATGACACATCTCACTTGACATAATGTCCTCCAAGCTCACCTTTCTTGCTACAAGTAACAGGATTTTATTCTTTTTTACGCCCCAATGATAGTCCATTGTGCTTACATACTACCATACTACCTTTTCTTTATCTATTTATTTGTTGATGGACACCAAAGTGAATTCTTTAGCTTTTGTATTGTGAATAATGTGGCAATAAATATAAAAGTACAGATATGTTTTCAGCACAGTGATTTACATTCCTTTTGATATATACAAAGTAGAATTGCTAGCATGACACAGAAGGACAAGTACCACATATTCTTCTTCCTATTTAGAAGACAAAAAATTGATTTCTTGGAAGTAGATAATAGTAGTTACAAAAGCCTGTGAAAAGCAGAGAGAACAGAGAAATAGAGAAGAGTTTGCTAATGGGTACAAAAATACAGGCAGGTCATATTAATAAGTTCTAGTGTAGTATTCTGTAGCACAGTGCTATGACTATAGTTAATAATTTATTGTGCATTTTAAAATAACTATGAGAGAATTTTAAAATTTCTTACAGAAAAAATGATCATTTATTTAAATTTATTTTTAAATAAATCATTATTTAAATAATGATCATTATTTAAGGTGATGGAAAATATTGATTTGATCAAAGTGTGTTTTATACATGTGTACAAATATCACACTGTACCCCATGAATATGGAATCTTACTAAATATTAATTTTAAAATGGAATTTAATTAGCTAGGTATGGCGACACATACCTGTCCTCCTAGCAACTAGGGAGGTTGAGGAAGGAAGATGTCAAGTTCAAGGGAATCACCAGCAAGATATCAAGAACCTCTGCAACTTAGCAAGGCGCTGTCTCAAAATACAGAATAAAAGGAACTGGGTGTGTAATTGAGGGACAAAACACACCTGGGTTTTTTGTAGTACCAAAAATAAATAAATAAATAAATAAATAATGTAATTAACTAAAGAAACAGCATCAATATACCTTTTCTCCGTAGGTCAGTAGATTACATCTTAGCTTCCTAATATTTTGTAACACCAGATAGCACTTCAATACTATCCATAGGTACAGTTTTAACAGCAAAATCATTATCAAAATTTAAAAAAAGAAAAAAAAAGAAGAAGAAAAAGCATAGCCATGAATAGACTGTGAAATAGACACTTGTTTACACTATGAGAGCTGAAACAAGAAGACAAGTGTCATTTTTTTTTTCCTTCACCAGGAACATACACTCTGGGGGATTCAATTTTTTTGCTCTGTGAATGGCTGTGAGTGTTGATTTTGGGATTACAAAGAAATTTTACCAAGTACTATCATCATTTTTATTAACAATTAAAAATAAAAATAGCCATTAGAAAGTATTTTAGATTGTTTTATAATGGTATATTTATTATGCTTTAGCTAAATCCATTCCTAGAGGAAGTATTACAGATTCTACATTAGGCAAAAGAAAAACTAAAAACAAAAACAAAACAAAAACAAAAAACACTTTTATCTTTGATCTTAAAAGAATAAAGAACAAGAAATTGCCCATAGAAAAGATCAACATAAAAAAGAATAAACAGAACTTAAAGCATATATGATAGTAAAAAAATTATCCAAGAGAAAAAATTTTCAAAACATACAGTTGTTTCTTTTTTTTTTTTTTTTTTTTTTGGAGCACAACTAAATGTTTATTTAAAGGAAAATTGATTAAAGATACATATCTTTTTTTTATTATTTTATTTTTTTTCCCAAAAGTTGCATTTTAATACATGTTGGCAAACATAACAGAAAAAAACAAATTATCAGAAGCTGTACACAGTATTCACTGAAAACATTTGTTGAGGCAAATAGAAAAAAATTGTTACAATCATAATTTTTCTAACTTTGCACAAAATTATAAGCAGATTACATTCTTCATATTAAACATCTTTATATGCTATAGTTGTTTCTTTCAAAAGATAAATTAAATATGAAGTCCTCTATTACATTTGATCAAAGAGGGAGAAGCAAGAAAATAATGCTTAATTTCACAGTATTGAGAGAAAAACAGGGGCATAACTAAAGATCATATAAATGGGAAAAATATAAGAATAGAATAATATAAACATTTTATACCAATAAACATAACAATTGGATGAAAGAAGTAGAAAAAAAGTTTCTAAAATGATAGAGTAAATTAATCTCATATGCAGCATCATATTGTCAGTATTTCTATACTCTGGAACAGTAGATATTATTCATTGCTAATTATATGTTTGTTAAAAACTATTATATTTTAAGGATATTTTGTATGCTGTTATTTTTTAGCATTTTATTCAAAACGATTGAGACAATTGTGTTAAAGCTATATCTTTTAGTTAATTTTGATTAGCCTTCTCCATGTGCTTATTTAGTTTTTTTTTTTTAATTTTACTTAAATTGCTAATAGTAAATTAATTGTATTTGGGTGTTTAGAGTAAGATTTGTAGTGATAAAATTCTGAGGAGTGATATGGTCAAATTATATTGTAATACTGTGTGCATGTATGAATATGTAACAACAAATGCCATCGATA
This sequence comes from Xerus rutilus, assembly GCA_028644305.1. NCBI lineage: Eukaryota > Metazoa > Chordata > Mammalia > Rodentia > Sciuridae > Xerus > Xerus rutilus. The sequence goes on along the minus strand of CM053400.1, from coordinate 81,730,536 downwards.
TTTACAACTATATTGCACCAATAAAAATATGGAAAAAATCATTAATGGAATTTTTGTTCTTTCTCAATTCCAAATGACTTCTTCTAGTACAAAGATTATTTTTGTAGTTTTTGTGTGCTTATAAAACTATTTTCAAAAGAAAAACAAATAAACAAAAAGATTTGTAGTGATAAATCTTCTCAGTTTTCATTTTAAAATAATTATCTTACCTTGATTTCTAAATTTTCTCCCTCAGGAATAGAATTATTTGCTGCGAGTCATTTTTTCAGTAAAATTGTCATATTATTGCCTTCTACTATTTGTAATTTCTAATGTATATATCTTAATCCACTTATGACAAAACACCTGAGATTGGATAATTTATGATGAATAAAATTTTATTTCTTACAGCTCTAGTAACTGAAAGAAAAAGAGCACAGAAATGGCAGTTTCAAGGTCTGGTGAGGTGGGCTGCTTTGTCTGCTTCCACATGGCACCTTTAATGCTGTGTCCTCTGGAGAGGACAAACATTATGTTATATAATGTGAGAAGGATGGAGGGCAAAAGAGTGGACCTGAGATAGTCCCCCCGCCCCATTCGTTTTAGAAGGCAATATCTATTCCTGGGAGTATGTCTCACAGGAAATTTCAACATGAAATTTTGGAGAGTACATTTATACTATAGCATCAAGTATTAATATAATTTGCTTCTTCATAGTGAATGTGTCTTGATTCCTTTGGCTGACTGTAAGATTTTCTTCACTGTTTTATTTTATAGCATTTTATAAACTGCATAGCTGTAGTAAATTGATTTTTTATTTGTTTTATTTGTTTTGTTTTTCCATGCTGAGGATCAAACCCTGAATCTGGTAGCTGTTTGCTAAACAAGGGCTCTACCACTGAGCTACACCCCCAGCCTGAATATTTTTGAATCTACCTTCCTTTGTGTTTAGAATATTTTGAATATCTGGTTGATGATTATAATCAATTTGGAAGATTATTAAACTTTATATCTTCAAATATTACTTCACCTCTATTCTCTTTTTATTCTATGTATATAGATAGCCCCTGACTCATGACAGTTCAATGTATAGTTTGCTAACTTTAAGATGGGCTTATCTTTAAGTAACCTCATTATAAGTCAACCTAATCATATAAGTCCATCTGGACATAGGTTGACTTCTCTTATATTTTTGACTTGTTATGTATTTATGGGAAAATGATCCTACTCTAAGTCAAGAATTATCTGTACTATGGAACTTTTCATTTTCTTTTGTACTTTTACTTCTGTTTTGCATAATTATTTTTCACTCATTTCTTTGTTTTATAATTATCATCTTTTAATTATTAATTCTCTACATTGTAGTATGATTTTTTCTGTTAAAGCTATGTATTGACTCATATATACCACTCTTCAGTCTTTAGAAAAAAGAATTAAAATTCAAATACTATAGCAATATATATATATACCGATGTTTATAGCAACACAATGCACAGTGGCCAAGTTGTAGTACCAGCCTAGATGCCTATCAAGAGAGGAATGGATTGAAGAGAATGTGGTACATATATAGGATTGAGTTTTACTCAACCATAACCATATCACTCTATTCCTACTGCTCAGAAACTAACACAAACATTAATAATATGTTATAGTTAAATATATAAAAACAAAAATAAAACAAAGCAACAGAAAAAGGAAACATTATACAATTAAATGCACACCTACACAAACTTCTTATTTCTGCACTTCTAGTGAACACAAAAATAGATCAATTTATGATAGAGAAAAGAAAATGAATGAGGTCAAAATATGTGTGTACAACAGAGAACTTATAGAACACATAAAGTTCTCATATCAAATAATTGATTCTTACAAAATAAAATAGGCATAGTATTTCAAATCTTTAACAAAAATAAAAATAAAAAGTAACTTGCCAAAAGCAAAGAAAGTGGATGGGGGAAGCAGAAGGGATAAAGGGAAGCAAATGAGAGGTATGGGGAAATGAAATAGAACAATTCCTGGTATATGGATATATGACTGTATCACAAGGAAGACCATTATTACATATAATACCCCATCCACAAATTTAAAATAATAAATAAAATAAAATCTCTCCAGCTAATTGTAATGGGGAGTCAGCCTTGAGAAACTCAGATTTTTTTTTTTTTTTCCTGAGAACACTTCCCTCAATCAATCCTTTGCCAAGGAATCACCAGCTCAGTCTCTGTTTCTAGGGAACATGACCAAACAAACTTGCTTTCCACTGAATGTGCCCATCTACCAGCTTAGACCCAACACTGGGGATAAGGAGAATTCTGTTTCCAGGATTAAAGCCCACTCTGCAGACAGATTGGCATTCTGGTCATGCAGCTAAAAGTCGCCAAATAAAGACGTAAAAATAGGGGGACAAGAGACTGAATGTGGGAGAGAAGGAGGGAGAGAGGAACAGATTAAGGGTCAGACATAGAGACCTAGACCCAGAGAGGAAAAAAAAGAAGAGCTATATGTTTATTTTTTAAAATTCATTTACTGATTTTATTCTAAAATATCTATTTCATAATCTAAATTTGTATTTCTGTGAGATCTCACTGATTTATGAGATAAATCCAATAGATTTATCGATAAATCCACAAAATTATTCTCATTTTCCTCATTTCATTATCATTCATTATAGCTTTTGGCACGAGATATGGTTTAAGACAAAAATAGCATTAAGATAATGCACATGCACACATGTACTCAAACACATTTATTTTCCACTCTGAATAAATATACATGTAACATCTTACTAATCACATTATGTGTGCAACTTGCATTTCCTGTCTTGTTATATGCTTTTCACAAATTAATCTATTGTGAAAATTTGGTAATGTTTTAAATAGTTATTGAATTACACAGAATCATGTCACAACTTGTAAGTATTTATTTATGCCATTTTTAATGTTATTCAATAACAAAAACATCAAAACTACAGATTATTCCTGGAAAACATGATAAGCCAATGCTAATCTTCTAAATCTATAATTAGACATGAGTCAAACATTAAAACAAGTTCTGTGTAAGCAGATTAAAATTACAATGGATAAGATTTAATTAGTTTAAATCTTAATATAATAAATCTAAATATAATAAATCTAAATATAATAAAATTATATCCAAAAATTTAATTTTATGAAGGCATTGTTACCAATGCATTTTCAGAATAATATTAGCAATATTTTTCTATCATCATCATACTGGCCACTTTTTATTTTTAATTTTTTACTTATTTTTTAACTTTTTTATTATTTTTTATTATTTATTTAAACTTGGAGTTTTTGTTTCCCAGAAGAAAAGAGTGGAAGAAAGAGAGGTTTGATCCCATGGGAAGAGTCTCTAGGACTCACTCCTTCTATTTCATCTTTTCCTTGAAGATC
>CM053400.1:81700531-81726641 GCA_028644305.1 Xerus rutilus | reverse complement strand
CTAGAGTTTCCAGGACTATGTTGAATAGAAGTGAAATAGGGCATCCCTGTCTTATTCCAGTTTTTAGAGGGAATACTTAAAACTTTTCCTTCATTTTGAATGATGTTGATCTTGGGTTTACCATATATAGTTTTTACAATGTTGAGATATGTTCTTACTATCCCTAGTTTTTCTAGTGTTTTGAACATGAATGGGTGGTGTATTTTGTCAAATGCTTTTGCTTCAGCTATTGAGATAAATCATGTGATTCTTGTTTTTAAGTCTATTGATGTGCTGAATTACGTTTTTTGATTTCTGTATGTTGAACCAACCTTGCATCCCTGGGTTAAAACCCACTTGATCATGGTGCACTATCTTTATAGTATTTTTTATGCATTTTGCTAATATTTTATTAAGAATTTTTGCATCTATATTCATCAGGAATATTGGTCTAAAATTTTATTTTCTTGACATATCTTCATCTGATTTTGATATCAGGGTGATACTAGCTTTATAGAACAGAGTATGGAAGAGTTCCCTCTTTTTCTATATCACGAAATAATTTGAGGATAATTGATGTTAGTGCTTCTTTGAAGGTCTGGTAGAACTTGGCTGAGAATCCATCTGGTCCTGGGCTTCTCTTTCTTAGTAGGCTTTTGGTGGTATCTTCAATTTCATTAAAATTGATCTGTCTGAATTTTTTATATCCTCCTGGCTCAATTTGTGTAGGTCATACATCTCTAGAAATTTTTTGATATCTTTAAGATTTTCTATTTTATTATAATATAAATTTTAAAAATAGGCTTTGATTATTGTCTATATTTCAGTAGTGCCCATTGTGATGTTTCCTTTTTCATCGTGAATTTTAATAATTTGACTCTTTTTTTTTTCTCTTCATTAGCTTGGCTAAGGTTTATCAATTTTATATATATACTTCAAAAAACCAACTCTTGTAAATTTTTTGTTTCTTTTGTTTTAATTTCATTGGTTTCAGTTCTGATTTTAATTATTTTCTATCTTCTACTGCTTTTGTTTTGACTTGCTCTTCTTTTTCTAAACTTTTGAGATGTAATGTTAGGTTATTTATTTGTTTACTTTCTATTCTTTCAGTAAATGAGCTTGAAGCATCCCATAGAATTTGATATGTTGCATCACTATTCTCATATACCTCTAAGAATTTTTTATTTCATCCCTAATTTCTTATACTATTTCTTCATCATTCAGTAGCATATTATTTAGTCTCCAGATGTTTTAGTAGTGTTTATTTTTTTATTTTATTGTTGATTTCTCATTTTATTTTATTATAAATGCAAGATATCTCTGTTTTTTGTATTTGCTAATAATTGCTTTGTGGCCTATGTTTTATTTTAGAGAAGGATTTGTGTGCTGCTGAGAATAACATATATTTAGTCATTGATGGATAAAATATTCTGTATATGTCTATTAAGTCTAAATTATTAATTTTATTTTTAGTACTACAGTTTTTGTTTGGAGGATCTATGAATATGTTAAAGTCACCCAGTATTTTATGTTGTTGTCTGTTTGCTTCTCCAAGTTGAGAAGGGTTAGTTTGCTTTACATAGATGCTCCATTGTTTGGAACATAAATATTTATGATTTTTTGTGTCTTGTTGATATATAGTTTCCTAAGGCAATATGAAATGTCCTTCTTTGTCCCTTCTGATTAGCTTCTGATATCACTTATCTGATATGAGAATAAAAACCACTGCTTATTTAGTAGATCCATCTGAAATATATATATATATTTGCCATCCTTTTACCTTTAGTCTGTGGAATTGTTTACCTATGAGGTGAGTCTCTTGGAGACAGCATATTGTTGGGTCTCGTTTTTTAATCCAATCTGCAAGTCTTTCTTCTGGTCAATGAATTTAAGACATCTACATTTAATGTTATTATTGATATACATTTTTTTAGTTAATAACAATGTAGTGATGTTTATTTCTTAGTTTTGATAAAGGCATCAGATTACTCCATATGAAAATGTATGTACAAATAACATATAAAAATATATCTAATAAATATGAATGATTTATTTATAATTTTAAGCCACAAGTATTTGACTTACAGGTATTATGATCCTAATATATAACATTAAAATATATTGTATAATAATCACAAAAGCATGGAATATAATTTGCTATAATTCAGTTCTCAGCACTTTCTGTCTCCCAGCTTTCTTCCTCTCTTTGCTCCTCTTTCTATTCTACTGATCATTCTGTAATTATTTATACCTTTTTTAAATTAATTTTATGTAGATAGACTTTATGTCAAGGTTCACTATGGTATATTCATGGATGGACATACAAAAGTTCAGTCAGATTAATTCCACTGTTCTTTTTGTGTCCTTCCTTTATCCCCCACAATCTCCTTCACCTACTTTGCTGATCTTTTCTCTGTTTTGATGAAATTCCCTCTCCCTAACCTTTTTTATTCCTTTTTTCTTTCCACATTCCTCTTTCTTTATTTTGGATTAGTTTCAATGTGTAAGAGAAAACATCTTGACCTTTGACTTTTTTGGAACTGGCTTATTTCACTAAGCATGATAATCTCTACTTCTATCCATTTACAGGAAAATGCCATAATTTAAATTTTTATGGTTGAATAATACATATATACTACATTTTCTTTATCCATTCATCTGTTGAAGGGCACCTAGTTTGATTCCATAGGTTGGCTATTGTAAATTGTGCTGTTATCTACATTGATGTGGCTGCATCACTGTAGTATGCTGATTTTAAATCTTTTGGATATCTACTGGGCAGTGGGATATTTTGGTCATATGATGATTCAATTCATAGTTTTTTGATAAATATCCACACTGCTTTCCAGAGTGGTTGCACTAAAAATATATGTGAAACTTTTCCCAAAAACCTCGCTAACATTTATTATTATTTTTATTCTTGATAATTGCCAGTCTGACTGGAGTGAAATGAAATCTCCTTGTAGTTTTTTTTTTTTTTAACAGCAGAATGCATTTTGATTTACTATACACAAATGCAACACAACTTTTCATTTCTCTGGTTGTACACAATGTAGCATCACATCATATGTGTAGTCATTCATGTTCCTAGGGTAATGATATCCATCCCATTTCACCATCTTTTCTGCTGCAATGTGCCCTCCCCTCCCCTCTCTCCCTTTTGCTCAGTATTTCTTCATTCCCACCACTAATCCCCTGTTATGGATTAGCATCCACATATCACAGAGAATATTCGGCCTTTGTTTTTTTGGGGGATTGGCTTATTTCACTTAGCATGATATTCTCCAACTCCATCCATTTTCCTGCAAATGCCATGATTTTATTCTCTTTTATTGCTGACTAATATTCCATTGTGTATATATACTACAGTTTCTTTATCCATTTATCTATTGAAAGGCATCTAGGTTATTTCCACAGTATAGCAATTGTGAATTGTGCTACTATAAACTTTGTTGTGGCTGCGTCACAGTAGTATGAGGTTTTAAGTCTTTAGGGCATAGAATGAGGAGTGGGAGAGCTGGGTCAAATGGTGGTTCCATTCCAAGTTTTCTAAGAAATCTCCATACTGCTTTCCATAGTGGTTATACCAATTTGCAGTCCCATCAGCAATGTGTGAGTGTGCCTATTCCCCCACATCTTTGCCAACACTTATTGTTGTTTGTGTTCTTGATAATTGCATTCTGACTAGAATGAGATGAAATCTTAGAGTAATTTTGATTGGCATTTCTCTAAATACTAGAGATGTTGAACTTTTTTTATATATTTGTTGATCAATTGTATATCTTCTTCTGAGAAGTGTCTGTTCAGCTCCTTGGCCCATTTATTGATTAGATTGTTTTCTTAGTGTTAAGTTTTTTGAGTTCTATATATATCCTGGAGATAAGTACTCTATCTCATGTGTGTGTGGCAAAAATTTGTAGTTAAAATAAAATTAAAACTTGGTTAAATTAAATTTGAAGTAATTATTTACATTAATATTCAATCCGGGTTTTATTTGAATGTTAGAATTGATAGTACCACAGTTCTTTGTTTAGAACAATATATAAAGTATAATCTCTATTCTTCACAGTGATTAAATAATCATCTGTGATTTACTGGTTGGATCCAAGTTTTCCACTGTCCACAAAATTCTACTTCCCCTTCTGTGACTTACAGCATAACTACATGCCCCAGCCTCTGCTGTGATTAGCATGGCTTTGCAACAATATCTCCATAACAAAATGTGAATGGAAGTGATGTTTCTTTTCCATGGCAGAGTCTATAAGAAATTTGCCATGCCTCCTATTTTCTTATGTTTTCTCTCTACTGGGGTATTGCAATGACTACAGTGACTTCAGATGCAGAAGATGAAAATGGCAATGCACTTAGCCATTTTCATCCTAGTCCCTGAAAAGACTATGGCATAGAATAAACTCTGATTTTAAAAAACATAACTCCAACCATTAACCAACAAGGAACTAAATCCTAATGTTCAGATGCTACCTAATTTTGAAAACCTGTAACATGCATCTTATCTTAATGAGCTAGTTCTGCAATATAAGAAAAATAATTTTACCTACATACTTCAGTTATATAATCTAGATTTATTGATTTTGTTGAATGGATTAACAAAATACTAATTTATAGTTTCTAAGATTATAATTTCCTTTTAACAACTTACTTTCTCTCCATTAGAACATACAGTTCAGGGCCTTCATACAATTTCTGGAATATTCCAAAAATGAATGAATGTTTTTTGTTTGTTTTTATTTGTGAGGGGAGATTGCTTTGCTTTGTTTTGTTGCCTTCAGTTTATAATTTTGTCATTCCATTCAAGAATCTTTGACTAAACTACAACCACATGAACATCTTTATAGAATTCTAATCATATCCCTATTCTTGAAATGTTCAATGAGAAACTCCAAATCTTTGAACATTATTCATTGATATTTTTTAAAATTCAAATTAAAAACTTTCAATTTTTTTGTTTTATTGGTCAATTATGTTTATACATACTAGGGAAATTACTTGTTACATATTTGTACATTCACACAACATAATTTTATCAATTTCATTCCCCAGTACCTTCCTTTTTCCTCCACTTACCCCTCCCTCTCATCTCCTTCATCCTCTCCACTGGTCTTCTTTCTATTTTAGTGAAGTTCCTTTTGAAACTTAGCTCTAACTTCCACATATGAGAGAAAACATTGACCTTCTACTTTCTGTGTCTGGCATATTTCACCAGGCTTGGTGCTTTCCATTTTGCTACAAATGACACAAATTCACTCTTGTGCATTACATCCCATCCAAATGTACTATTATCCTTGTGTCAACCATCCCATACAGTTTCTGGAATCTCTGTTTTTAATCAATTGATTTCTTGATAGTCTTCAACTTTATCAGCTTTATCACATTTTTAAATTGTTTTCATTTTATCTTAAGATTTTCTATTGATAGAAACTATCTTTCCATAGAACTTCCAGATTATTTTAATTGTTCCCATACTACTTTATTAATTGTGGCTTAGCTTTTAGCCCTTCATGAAAATTTAAGCAAGTGCACTACCAAGTATAATTATACATTTTCAAAGGACTTTCCAATACCATATACATTGCTATTCCCTAAATTTTATGACTATGCCTTAGATATAGTAAATACATGGTGAATGTATTCAGTATTTCATAAATAGATAATAAATATTGTTAACTAATATTATTAATTAATATATAATTAACTTATAATACCTCATGATAACAACAAATATTTTATATTGAATTAATATTAGTACTTTTGTTGATCAATGTGGCTTATGTTACCAAAAATTCTATCATTTCTAAGTTAAAGAATTAGTAATTTTTAAGTTTTTTTTTTCAAATTTATAAATACATAATCAATTTTAGATAAAATTAGTGATACCTGGAATCAAATTTATCTGAAGTATAGATAATTTAGCAAAGTATATAATTATGTGTATACTAAAATGATAAAATATCAATAGCAGACTTTAAAAATACTAGATATTTATTTTAAGTTGTGTGGATTAATTATGATATAGGGTTAATATTCTTCAAAATACATTGAGTGGCCTTGATACACAAATCACTGTCATTCTAATCTCTGTAGTCACTAATTTTGTTATCAATTGTTTTCTGCTGAGTTTAATTATCTATAAAGAGTAGATACATTTAAGTCAGAGTGGGTAATTTATAGATTTTCATTATTTCTCTCATAATATATTAATTGCAACTTTTTAGAACATTTTGAACTTAGTAATTAGTACATATAATTGCAATGCTTTCTCATAATATTAAAATATTTTCAAAATGCTACCTCTTTCTAGATGTTAAATTACTTAAAGCCCTCCTCAGTACAATGTAATTGCTTGATTTGTTACTATGATCAATGTGATTTTAAATTCTACTCAAGCAATTAAAAATTGTCAAAGATACTTAAATTCTAAAAATAATATGAATACAGTAATTCTTTTTTGGAACTATTCTAAAATCTTAGTGATATAATCACTCCAATTACTAGCTTCCATGTTTTTTCCATTAGATTGAATGGGACATATTGTTAACATTCTCAGATGAGATAGTAAAATTATTCAATAATAGATCTAAAATTATTTGAAAATTTCTCTGCATAATAGAAGTTTATAGAATATATTCACTGGGAAATAATTCTTTGGCCTATGATAATTTTGGTCATTCAAAGATAATCACTTTTTTTGTTCAATAAGAGAGATGGATATAAAGTAGTAAAGTTTATCTCAGCAAACCCTCAAAGTAATAGGATATATTTTTAACTGAAAATGGGCAGCTGGAGCCCCTGAGGAGTCAAAGGACAGATGGCATGACAACACTTGACATCCTGTGTGTAATTGGTTTTGAATGCTTGACAGATTTTTATAATGGTACGGAAGCACTCAGACTGGCAGGTAACTGTTGGAAATAGATTGAGTGGATGTGAGGTCATTTTAACATAACTCTTATATAAGAATTCTTTAGATATATTGCACACTAAAATTGCATTCTCTTTTAAGTTCAAGTACCTACCCACTAGGATACTCTTTTCCTCCAATTGTAAGAGCCAAACAGAATTATAGACATAGTTCAGTAGTAGAGTATTTACCTAGCATGCATGAGGGCCCAGGTTCAATTCTTATCACTGAGGAAAAAAAAAAGGACGGTTTAACCAAAAATTATTCTTCAAGTAATTGCATTATTATAATTGTACATTTAATGTGTAGGGCAGTTTTAGCTAGAGAAAGAAAATGAACACTTATTTGGTGTCCAGATTCTATTTATTAACCATACATCACTTGGATATTATAGTTTAAATCAGTTCAAGAATCAGTTCAATTGTTTAAATATTAAAATGGAAATAAGACAAATGAACTTGTTTATTAGTATAATCATCATTTAAATCATAACCTAAGTTGTAGTTTAGAAGGAAGAAATATATATAGAATCAACAGGACAAAATTCAAGCTTTAACTCCATTTTTCATATGGGAAATTCAAATGTCTCTTCTTTCAACTCTAATGTCAGTACGAGAGTACTACATCCATCCTAATGTTGGAAAAAAAAATAAGTCATTACACACAATTATTATTTAAATATTGCTTGTTATTAAGCTTTCTCATCTTAGTTATTCATTAAAATTTTCAGTTATTTGTAACATCAATTTGTTATGTAGTCTGAAATTTTGCTGTTATTTTGTTTTGATTTTTGAGGGGAAATAATGCTTATATACGTAAAATTATTAACTTTTGTGAGATAATCCATTTCCTTCAAGTTTCCCTATCTGGACACATCAGTGATTTGTGCTTTTACCTCCCATCACTGTCATATCACAATGGATGGTAAATTGTACTATTGGCAACATTTTAGAAAAAAAGGACACCAAATTTAAAGATGCAGCTGGGCGTGGTGGCACAAGCCTGTAATCCCAGCACTTCGGGAGGCTGAGACAGGAGGATCACAAGTTCAAAGCCAGCCTCAGCAATGGCGAGGCGCTAAACAACTCAATGAGACCCTGTCTCTACATAAAACACAAAATAGGGATGGGGATGTGGCTCAGTGGTCAAGTGCCCCTGAGTTCAATCTCCAGTACCAATAATAATAATAATAATAACAATAATTTAAAGATACCGAGTAACAATAAAATATAACTCTAGCCTTAGAACTAACATATTGATAGCATAAAAGAAGAAAAACAATAACTATAAGCAAAAAAACATAGTGATTGAAAAAGTAGAAATCTAATATTCTAGGTTTTAAAAGAAATGATGATTAATCTTTATCAAAATTGATCACTGTTTATTACAAAATAAGACACTGGAGATGAGACCTGCATGGATGGTATAGACAGATATGGGAAAAGAAAATGACAGAAGTATATTCACAGGACATCAAAAGTTGTCTAGGAAAAAAATATACACATACATCACTAAGGTATACAAAGAGGAGTAACTAGAAGGTTGGCTAATATATATCTTTAAGTGTCCTTTGCATTAACTTACCTTTCTTTTTATTTGCTCTAATATTTATATTGAGTCCCAATTAATTCACATTTGATTATTATAAAAACCTAATTAGTCCCCTTTGTTCTTAGACACTATTTACTTAAATGTCTTTAAAAGCAAACCTAGGATACATCTTTCAAAATTATAACATTAATATATTTTATAACTCCAATAAAAGAGTATTTATTTCTTATTTCCTTAAAGTTCACCAAAGTTGAATTGAATTATATTCCCCAGATTATTACTTATTTACCTCATATAAGAAGTCGATACTCCTCAAAAACTATTCTCATCATTCACAGAACACTCCATTAATCCATTCTTTAATAGTCTCCATGTTCTCCATATTCCCTATACATATGCTTGGAATTGAAATCCTTTCTGAAATGTATATCAGTTTTCATCTCTTGAATTAAAACCTCCTTATCAACCCAATTGCCATTGATATTAACCCTAATTTATTTAATTTTATTTGATAATATTTATTGAATGACTATTATATGCCAAGATTTGTAATAAGCATTGATTATTTAATTTTGTTTCCAGTCCTCAAAGTGATCCTTCTTATTCATGAAAGGAAAATTAACATTGAAGATATTTCTGCCCTTCTCTTCTAAGGTTTCAGTTTGTACTGTCCCCTTCATGCATTTAGATTTTTCTTTCATATGAACTCTCTATAGTTTGGTGAAAATCAATATATAAACATAATATAATGTCTTTCAACTTTTGAAAAGAAAAAAATAAACCTGTACCATTCTTCCCCTACTGCTCCATACATTTTTGTTTTTATAAATTTTATTTTAGCTGAGCACAGTGCTGCATGCCTATAATTGCAGCACCTTGAGAGACTGAGGCAGTAGGATCACAAGTTCAAAGTCAGCCTCAGCAAGTTGTCAAAGCCCTAAGCAATTTAGTGAAACCCTGTCTCAAAATTAAAAATATGCTGGATATGTTACTCAGTGGTTATCACCCCTGGCTTCAATCCCCAGTACCAAAAATAATAATGATAAAAGATTTGATTATAAAATGATATATCTACTTGTTTAAACTTACTTTCTTCTAAGAATATTACAAGCTTTTTTTTTTCCCCAAGTGCTCCTGCCAACTAATATTGTCAAGAATGGCAATGATCTACAAATTCCAACATAGAATTGTGAACTTTCTTTGTTAGTCTACTTGCTTTCTACTATGATTCAGGTATGAAGTATCCCCTTAAAAGTTCATGTGTTAGGAAATGCACAAATGTTTAGAGGTATAACAATTATATTATGAAAATGGTAACCCAATAAGTGGATTTTTCTATTTGAAAGATTAATAATTCAAATAGATTTGGTGATAGCTGTAGGCAGGTGGGGTATGGTTTACTAGATGCATGAGTCCATGGAATATATTTTGTCTCTCAATCTTCTTTCTCTCTTTTTCTCTCTGATTTCTGGCTACCAGGAACTAAGCAGTTTTCTTTTACTATGCCATTCTGTTCTTCCTCACCTGAGGCACAGAGCAATGGACACTGCTGATGATATATTGAGACCTCAAAACCTTTGGTCCAAAGTAAAAATTTCTCTTCTAAGTTGTTCTTGTCAGAAAATTTTGTCACAGTGATCAAAACATGACTAACACAGGAATTGGTACCAAGAGATGGAGTATTGTTCTGAATAACCTGACGTGATTCAGAGGTTTGAGAAAGGATTTGGAGAAGATGCAGGCTAGAAAAGCCTCATAATGTTGTAAGTAGAGTTTAAAGGTCAATTCTAGTGGAACTCAGAAGACCAGAATGACTATAGAAATGTGGATAGTAAATACTGTGCTTTTAGTTTTGAGATAAAAATATAGGACTCAATTGGGAATTCATCTAGAAACTATTCATGTTACATACTGGCAAAAAGAAAAAAAAAACTTGTTCATATTTTGCCTCTGTCCTGAGACTTTGTTTCAGGTAGAATTTTAAAATGATGGACAAAATAACCTGGTAGAGGAAATTTCAAGGCAGTACAGCAGTCAAGTGTTGTCATGGGTATTACTGGAAACTTTTCACCAGATTTACTGCAATAGTTAGGAGGAGAAAAAAGAGAAAAAAATTTAAAAACTTAAAGTTTGTCCAGAGAATTGGGGCCAAAGTGTGGCTATTAAAGAGATTATTTCTATTAAAGAGAAGCTAAGTACTTTGCACAGAGATTTTTTTAAGAAATATACCCATCACAGATTAAAGCATTTAAAACTGAATAATTATTTAAGGAACATGTTGTATCTTGCTCATAAAGGGACACCTAGAAAGCCATTTCTCCAGAATTTTTCTCAGTGCATTTTTAGCCACACAGGCATTCAGAGGCAAAGTTAGTGATGGTACAAGAAGGCCTGGCTATTACTCAAGAAAGGGGAAGACTTTGGTATCATCCATGTGGTGCTGGTTCTGAAGGAATGAAGGATGCTGAGTTTAGGCAATCATAGAGACTTCTGCTAAGATTTCAAAGGAAGGCCTAGGAGGCCAGACAATATGTAGCAGAATTTGAATTCATGATGGCAGCCCCTGAGAAGGAAATTCATGAACTAGTGAGAATGAAGCCAAAGATGGAATAAAAATTATCAGAATTAAGAGATAGCAGGTATGTGGAATGTTGTCATGTGCCAAGGAAAACTTCTGCCTACACAGAAGAAGTCATGTAGGCTGCAGCCAGCAGGGTAAGAGGAGAAGGTCTTCATAAGCTCTTTGAAGATACATCTCATGGCCATATGACTCAGATGGTAAAACATGACACTATAGGCTTTGTTTGCTCAATTGAGTTTTGGCCTTATTTTGATCCCATTCCTTCCTTCTTTTTTCTTTTTTTTCCTTTAGTTGAGGGGACTAGAGATTGAACTCAGGGACATGACCAGTGAGACATATCTGCAGCCCTATTTTGTATTTTATTTAGAAACAGGATTTCACTGAGTTGCTTAGTCCCTCTCTTTTGTGGAGGATGGTTTTGAACTTGCCATCCTCTTGCCTTAGCCTCCTGAGCCACTGTGATTACAGGCATACACCACTGTGCCCAGTCCTCTTCTTTCTTTCCATTCCTCTATTCTTCTATGTCAGAATGGAAATAATGGCATTCTGTGACATTGCATATTGGACATGTGTAACATGCTTTTAATATTTATCAGGATTTGCAGTTAAGAGTTTGCCTTGATTCTCAGATGGAACTTTTGACTTGGACTTTGGAGCATTGCTAGAACTGTTAAGACTATGGGAATTCTTGGAGATAGACTAACTGCACTTTCCATTATGAGATGTATGTGAGCTGTTTGGGACTAGGTGTAGAATGATATGGCTTGTATAAGAAGTGTCCCTTCAAAAATTTGTATGTTAAGAAATTCAGGAATATTCAGAAATAAAATGATTATAAGAGCTAAAACATAATTAGTGATTTAAGCCACTTGATTTTTTCATGATAACACCTACATATCTGTGGTTTTATTTTATACCCCCCATTTTATGTTACAGTCCATTTGATGGATTAATAATTTCAATGGATTCAATGGTAATCATAGGCAGGTGGGCATGGCTAGAAGAAATACATCACTATGGATATGACTTTGAGCAATATATTTTCTCCCCTGATTCTCTTGCCTCCCACCCACCCACTGTTTTCCAGCTACCATAAGTTGAATAGTTTTTCTACACCAGGGCATCCAGCCATGATGTTCTGCCTAACTTCTGTTCCAGAATAATGGAGTTAGTTGATCATGGAGAGAATCTCTGAAAGCTGAACCCAAAGTAAACTTTTCCTTCTCTAATTTTTTCTTGTAAGATATTTTGATCCCAGTGATGCAAAGCTGATTAACCCATTTTATGAGCTGCATTTGACACAAATTTAGTTTTTACTAAAACCAAAATTCTTTACAATTTTGTTTTTTAATTGTTCTTAGATATTACTCCTTATATATCTTCCTAGACCCTTAATTAATTGAATGATTCACTTTAGGTTTTTTGTTTTTGTTTGTTTTTTGTTTGTTTGTTTGTTTTTTATGATGAATTGAACCATGGACATTTAAACACTAAGTCACATTTCTCACCTTTTTTGTAAGTTATTTTTTATTTTGAGACAGGTTCTCACTAAGTTGCTTAGGGTCTTACTAAATTGCTTAGGGCCTTGTAAAATTGCTAAAGCTAGCTTTGAGCTTGTGATCCTTCTGCCTGAGCCTCCTGATGTGCTGGAATCACAGACATGAGCCATCATGTCATCTTACCTCTTCTTTTTTTCAAACCTCTAAATATTGGAGCACATTGGGGTCCAATCCTAGAATCTACTTTTGTTTCTCTATATAATCATTTCCTGGGTGATCTCCTTGTAACCTACAGTTTATGAGTATGTCTGCATATCTGTGGTTCCATTTCCAATCTCTCAACAATTTATTTCACATATTTAAATATCAACTGAATATTTTCACTTGGATAGTATAATGGCTACCCAGGTTCTCACTGCTAAAATTTTTTCACTCATTTAATAGGCTTGAGTGGGTCATAAATCAAATAACTGATGTCTTTAAAAATAAAATACTTATAGACAACAATGTAAAGATAGAAGCAGATATTGGCTTTAAATGTCTGTAAGTCAAGGAAAATCAGAAACTTTTAGAAACTGTAAGAAGTAAAGAACTGTCCTTTACATTCTTTGGAGTTGTTGTGACCCTGCTAGCACCTAGCTTTTTGACTTATGATCTCTAGAACTGTGAGAATAAATTTATTCACCAAGTTTTTGGTAATTTGTTACAGCAATCTCAAGCATAGATATAGATATACAATAAATATTTCAAATAATCTACACATGAAATTTTTATTCACATAACATACTGCTAATATTATTCTTCACCCAAATTATCTTGGGTTAGAAAATTCTCATTTGCTTAGGTCAAAAGCATGAACTTATGAATGAAATTTCCTTATTCCCTGTTTGCCTCATTAATTTTTTCTCAAATTCTTTTAACTCTATCCTCATAACAGTATTCATAGTCAGATCACTTCTGAGCACTTTTATTTCTATTAACCCCACTCAAGCTATCACTGTTTTTCAACAGCATCATTGCAGTGACCCTATAACTACAATGAGCCTGTAGTTTACCTGCATCACCTTGTTACAACCTACATCCCACAAAGTAGCATAATGACTCTTTTCAACTATATCATAGTTGCCATTTCTAGGGTCAAAAACCCTCTCTTTGTTTTCCATTTGAATCGCCAAAAACCCAAATCCTTGTATTAGGTACCCAGATTTATTTAGATTTTATTTTCTATCAGTTTCATACTCTTTTCTATTTATAATAAGATGTTCTTTCTTTTCTTTGAAAACACAAAAATGGTCTCAGGATGTTTCCAAGAGTTGTTCTCTGTCTTTATTCTACTTTCCTCAAATAGTAACATGGGCTGCTAATCCAATTACTTTAAGCATAACTGTATGAAATAATCTATTCCTAGCTCCTTGAGAAAAGTAATAATAAACCCAGCTTACTTAAAGATTTTCTTTTTCTTTACTCCAACATTTCTTTTTAGGGAATTACCACTAAATAAAATATCATATACTTATTTATTTATATGTTAATTACTCTGTCCCCCACATCAAAATGTGATTAGTTATAGCAAAATATTTCTCCCTACCATTATAATCCAGTCTAGTCTGCTGAAGAATAGGTGACATTGAGTCAAATTAATCTCAACCTTCCAACTGACATTGTAATTATATAAGATACAAAAATGAGGCCATTCAATAATATGTATCTGCCAGTTTATCTAAAAGCATAGCACAGATAAATGGCTAAACTCAAAAATTAGCAGAGGTGAAATAAGGCTGGTCCAGGTCAGTAAAATGCTTACATGACCCAAAGATATGTGAGAAACAGTAAATAATTATTATTTTATTTTCCATATAAAACTGGCATAGTTAAAGTATTATATTACCCTAAGTTAAGAATATTTCTTGATATCAAAATTCATTATTCATTTTTGTTTAATAACAATTTATCATTTGATCAGTTAATATAAGTATTAACTGAAACCTCTAAATTGGTTAAAATTTAATGGATTGCTAGAAAAGGCTAATTTTGCAACTACTAGAAATCTTATGGCCTGTAAATTCCAACTGGCATTATAAAATATATATATATATATAAAATAATAAGCTCGGCACGGTGGCTCAAGCCTGTAATCCCAGCACTTAGGGAGGCTGAGACAGGAGAATTGCGAGTTCAAAGCCAGCCTCAGCAATGGCAAGGCGCTAAGCAACTCAGTGAGACCCTGTCTCTACATAAAACACAAAATAGGGCTGAGGATGTGGCTCAGTGGTTGAGTGCCCCTGAGTTCAATCCCTGGTACCAAAAAAAAAAAAAAAAAAAAAATATATATATATATATATATATATATATATTTTATATATATATATATATAAAATAATAAAATGTAGCATAAAGCCAATTGTATATGAATAAAACTTTATCTGTACCACTAAAATTTAAAATGTTTCAAATATTTCTATGTTGTAAGCCTGATAAAAACATTCAAAAATGATACAAATAACATTATACTTAATATTGAAACACTAAATGATTCCTCCTGAGGGAAATAACAAAGATATCCACTCCCACCACTTCTGTTTAATAGTGTACTTCAAGTTTCAGATACAGTATCTAGGTACCCAAGCAATGAAAGACATCTAAATTAGAATAAAAATCAAGTTAACTATCTCTATTTGTAGTTATCATAATCTCATAATAAAATTCAAATATATTCACATGCACATATTTGATTCAACAAACATGTTCAATGAGTTTTTAGGACAAAAGATTACTTTATAAAAAATCAATGATATTTGATAAACTAGAAAATATCAATATAAAAATTTAAATTAACAAGTAAGTTTTTAGAATGGCATCAAAAATAATAAAACTACTTGAAATAAATTTAACAAAATAATGACACATTTACACTAAAAATTACACAATATTATTAAACAAATTAATAATATCATAAAAAATTAAATATTTAAAGAAATGGTAATGTACTCATGCTTATGGATTGAAAGACAAAGTCACAGAAGGGAATGTTGCCCAAATTGATCTGGAAATTCAAGGTACAAAAATCTCATTTTTAAGAAACGAGTATTGACAATAAACTTCATATGGAAAGACAGCATTCCAGTATAACAAAGAGACTTGAAAAAGAAGAGTAAAAGGACATACTCATTTTTTTTAATTTCAAAGCTACTACAAAGCTACTTTAAGCATAATATTGTGGTCTTGGCAAAATAATAGATAATAGATGAATGAAATATAAATGAAAGTATAAAAATAAACTCTCATGTATATGGCCACTAATTTTCAAGAAGGGAGTCAGGATAGACCAATGGGGAAAGAATTGTCATTTTTCCAGTGATACTGGGATAATGGCACATTCACAAACAAAAGAATTAAATTAGGCTCTTATCTCACCATAAAGAAAAATTAAGACAATATGAATCAAAGGTATAAATTCAGACATTAAATCCAAAGACATTAGAAAATATTAGGCATAAGTCTTTTGACTTTGGAATTAACAATAAATTTTTAATTATGATATTAAAATCATAATCAATACAAAATAATCTGATCAAAATTTAAATCTTTGTTTCAATGGTAAACAAGAGTTTAAAAAGGTATTCTATTGAAGAGAGAAAATATTTGCTAATAATGTCAAAAAAAGAGCTAGTGCCCAGAATATATAAAGATGTACATCTCATCAATGAAAAATACTAGTAACTCAATTAAAAGTGGACAAAGGATTTAAATAAACAATTGTTCAAAGATGATAATTGTAAGGTTAGAGAACAGCCCTCTTGTACCCAGTTTTAGTATCCCTTCCCTAAGAGTCTAAGGTTGTCCCTGCTCCAGGCGGTTCCTCTCCCGAATTTCCCATCAAGAAAACAAAGCCTGGCCGCTCAGGTTACTACATCAAAGAAGATCACCTTCGAACCATAAATGCTTATCTATCGCACCAGTTTTGAAGTGACCAATCTATAGCCCACCATGCATTCATAGCGGACCCTATAAATTTCATGTCCCATGTCCTCTCCTCCTTTTTTCCTCCTTTCTCTTCCTAGGTGCCCACCCATGAATAAAGATCTCCTGGCTGCATGAGGTGTGTCACATATGGCTAGTTGGTACACTTACATTGGCGCTGTGACTCGGATGAGGGTTGCTCTCTATTGAGACCCCTCATCCTGGACTGCTGACGGCACTCTCATCAGCCTTAGCCCATTCTTTCAATCGCCACCTCTCCGTGCCCATCACGAACTGCATTCAGTGAGTTTCCCTTTCAAGGAGATTACAACTTTGCTGGCAGATTCTCAGAGATGACCAGCCATGACCGTTCAGTGGCCCTCTCACTGTCCCAAAGGGAAGACCACACCCCACCATGACCTTCACAGTTACGGTGGACTTCCAGAATCTCCACCCAACTTTCTTAGGTTCTCCATCCCTCAGGCCCTTTTACTTTCTCCCCCGCTCCCTCCTTTCCTTTTAGCTAGAATTCTGCTAGGTGGGAAGTAACCTGATCCCTCCCTGTTCACCTCCGTCCAACCGGATCAAATTTTCCAACTCCTCTAGAGGGGTCTCTGAAAATCCTGGGGCTAGGTTGATCTGGTCTTAATAAGCCTCTCCAGGAGTGGCTGGACCCAGAGGACTCGGATGATGATTCGACTCACCTGTTAGGTCCTTATCCACTATCTGATCCTGCCTTGCTGGGGACGCCCACAAGTCACATACCAGATCTTAGGTAGCAGGATGGGGTCAAACTTCTTTAAAATCTTTCTTTTCTTGGTCTCCTTCCTGATATTAAATCAACAAAGGTTATAAAACTTTGTACTCAGGATTGGCCCACCTACCAATTGGATAATTCCTATTCTTGGCTGCCTACGAGCTTCTTAGATCCCAGTCTCCTTGAGGTCTACATAACTATTGTGAGCAATCAAAAAAATGGGCGGAGATCCCTTTTGTTCAGGCCTTCTCCCTTCTCTGGGCCAACCCCTCCCTTTGCACCCTTTGTAAGCCCCACCATGTCCTCCTAGCTTGCAAACTAGATTCATCCAAGTTTCTGTCAACTATGGACTTTGACCCAGAAAATGAACCTCCCCCATACCGTCATGACCACGTGTCCCCTCAACCCCCTGGCACTCCACCTCGCACCCCAGAGCCTACCCCTCCTACATTGCAGCCACTCACCTCCACTTTTAGCCCCCCATCTCTTTCTTCCGTAGATACAACAGACACTCCAATCGCAAGTTTCTCAGCCACCTGCCCCCTTCCCAGCTTATTTGCACCTCCCTCTACTTCCAGCTTCCCCCTCCCCTAACAAGCTGTCTTTTAAGAACTCTTGACACACCTTAGCCCCTTTTTCCTTAAGCAGAAGAGCACAGCCAATGCTTTGCATCCTAGCTAGCTTCTGTGGCAGCCCCTCCCCCACAAACCCCCTGGCTTACAGCTTTCACAGCCAAATCAAGCCGCTTTCTGGACCTTTGCCCAAGGGAAAAAAAAAAAAAAGGAAAAGGAGATTGATTTACATTTACCTAAGCTCCCCCCCCCATTTCTTCTTCCTCCATTATCTCGTGTTGCTTTACTGAAACAACGGTCATCATTTTTTTCTTTCTAGGACTCTTCATTCTTACATTTTTGAATGCATAACTTCCATTCTGCATGCTAAAATTAAAACTTCTGATCAGATGTATCTCATACAACTATAAAAGATTTTTTTTACACTATACTTTGCTCAGAGACCAATTTACAAGGTATACCTTTAATCCAAGAAGCCTTTATTTTTTGTTTTGTGTATTGCCTTGTATACATGCTGTTTTGTGTATTGTCTTGTCTACATGTGTTTATGTAAACTCAACATATAAAGCACTCATAAACTAAAATTAAAAATGGATCCAAATACCTTTAATTCACATGATTCAAAAGGTTCAATTTAAATTGTGTAAACAGATAAAGATGTCTTTAAAATTACTCAACTCAGAAGTCTTTCTAGGTGGTCAAAGGACTAATAAAACATTAATGTCTATAAAATGTCTAATACACCTTATTGTCAGAAATTTCTTTGAGGAAAAATATTACTATTAGATACACTTGTCTAATGTCTTGGTTTTTTTAATGAAAATAAGCAAATCAGATCTGACATTGAGTACTCAAATGTGTTTATTAGATAAAATGTTAATTGTAAATTCAATACCAAATACTTTTAATTCTTTTAAATTCCATAGGATAACATTTTTGATGTTCTCATAAATGGTAAATTTCAAAAAGGGGATATAAAATTGCTTTGTCATCATTAGAAACAATATTACTTAATTTAAAGCCCAACAGGTATAATTCTATATGCTTAAACATTGTGTTTTCATAAATGGTAAATGAATGTAATTCTCTAACCCAGCCTAATTCTATCTTAAGATTGAAAGCCAATTCAATAAGGGGTCATAAAGGTGTATTTTTGTTTTATTTGCTTGGACCATGTTTGGCTTTGGTTAGGTAATTTCTCTTCTTAAAATCTAAGCAGTGCCCTCATGCTGGAATCTGAGTTTGCCCCTTATCTAGGATGCTAAGCTATGTAAGTCATTGGTTTGCCATCTGGCTCTGTATTACTCTATCAGTCATGAATTCCTAAGATACCTACCTTCATAATTCTCTGTGTTACAGAAACATTTCTGCTCGTGTGTGGAGCTGCTACCCTCACTGATTAAAGGGGAGAGCACCATATGGCTAATATAAGCTTACTTAATTTGATTTAAAATTTGAAGTCAATTGTCCTTTCTTTCAACATAAAGGTTTATAAATTTCTAAAGGTTTCTATTGTTTTATTTAAAGTACTATAAATAACAAAATATTTCTCATCATTGAAATGGAATAATTTGCCTAAATTCAAAAATCTACAAAAATTGTTTTGGAATATGAACAGAAGGATTCTAGATATGGTACTTAGTGGAAGGAAAAAGGAAGTGTTTCTGGGTAAGAAAGCCTTCATTTGGTAAAAAAAAACAACAAAAAACAAAAAACAAAAGGATTTAAAGTAAATGTTAAAGAAAGCTTAGAGTAAGTGAAAAAAGGATTGAAATAATGAGAGTCTAAATGAAGGGTAAATTTCAAAGGTTTATGTCTATGACTAATTTGACTATAATTAATATAAGCTTATTCAATTTAAACTTTAATATACTGATATAAAACAAAGTCTAAAACACTGTTCTGCTCTTAATAAGAAAACTTGCTTACATTTGTCAGGTTTTATCACTTGGGGAAACTAACTTTCAAAAATTAAGGTTTATATAACTATGGTTAAACAAAAACTTATTTTAAAATACTGTATGGTGTTACAGAGTCTAGATTTTTCTTTGAGAACTAAAGTTGACTAATATAATAACATCAATGCAATTATGGTGCTGTTAGTCTTATTTTTATATTAAATGTGTTCATATCTTCCTGGCATACAAGTTTTTAAGTAGAAGGTTTAAAAGAGCACTATATCAAGCCAACGTTCTCCAAACTAAAGTTGTGTGGTAATTTTAGACTTAAAGGATAGCAAATTTTATTGAGGGTTTATTTCTATAACTGAACCTGTTATACATAAGATAGAGTTTTATGTTACTTTTACACTGGGGGAAAATTTAAATGTGTTTCTTTAAGTAAATGAGAGCCTAATATATTTAAAGTTTAACATGGTGAGGCATGAGTTTTACTAAGTTTCCACACCAAAAAAAGGTTAAAAGCCCTCTCAGACTTTCTTTAATTCATATTTTAAATGTAATATCATATTATGTTAACTAGCATTCATGTGGAGTCAGGAAACAATGTATGTAAACTTTACAAAATGACATTTAAGAAACAAAGATCAACTTCAGAACTAAGACACTTTAAGATTTTTTCAAGGAGCCCTGCCTTACCTGAGATAATGTTCTGCCTCTCAGCTTAAATATACTGTATAACTCAGCCAAAATTTGAGATAGCTACTATACAAACTAAACTTATTAATTTTATTTTGTATTTTCCTTAAACTTTATGGCTATTGCCTGTTAATATTTTACAGAAGTACTAGTTCAAGAACAAAGAGCCCAGATTATTTTAAGATAAATAAGCCATCGCCTATAGGACAGATAGACATTAAAATTAAAACACACCACCCTTACTTTAAGACTGGTAAAACTGACTTGCTAAGTGTTTAAGATCAAGACTTAAAAACTAAAATTAAATTAAAGGACCAAGAAAAACAGTATTTGGCTCTTGCCCTCTGAGTCAGCCTGAATCCAAAAAACGAAGGAACTTCTCTAAAGGGCTTTTACATCTCTAGGCTGAATGACCTCCCGATCAGTGAGATTACTGAGACCATTGGAGAATTAAAAAGCCACTCAAATGCCATACTATGAAGAGGAGGGTCATTGAAAAAGGGAACTATCCCTCATGCTTCCCACGGAAGCCACCTGGTCAGCACCAGACCTCAACCTATCCTAGCACAAATGGCACTAACAGAGCTAAAAAGCTGTTCCCAAGTTCCCCGAGGGTGAACTCAGGTGGCTCCTAACATTATATAAGAACAAGAGTCAATTTGACCTGCTTCATCCTGAACACTTAGCAAAACCAAAACACAGCCATTCCTGGGTATTAAAAAAATAAAAAAGTAGTTTAGTGTAACATATGTACATTAGCCCTCCAAAATACATAAGACTGGAGGCTATAAAGGAAAGGTTCTTAGGGATGGATGTAATAACTATCAAGAAAAACTGCCAAAGTCAATGGTTTTTAGTCAGTTTATGGCCTACTGATCTTTTTAACCTACACAGGTAGGCTTAATGTTGGCTAATATAATTTTCTGGCCCTAAGTAATAAAATAAAGGGATCTCTACTGAACAGAGGTCATACCAATAAAAGGGGATATTTTATAAAATCAGATGATATTAAACTGGCTTAACTACATATTAAATATAGACATCTATGACATTAAAATTAAATACCGTGTTTACATGTCTCGTCCTCTCCAGCCTTGTTATGGGGACAAATTCTCAGCCCTTATACTTTTTAATGAGAGATTATTTATTGATCAGAATCTAGGAAACTTATATACAAGTGTTCCCTCATTCACATATCCATCCAGGAGTAAGAGAAAGAACTCCAACACCAGCTAGATACAATCGCCCATCCCAAGATACAATTGCCCATCCTGAAACTTACCTTTTCATGGATGGTCCTAATATGTCAGGACCTTCAGTTCAGCTTCTCAATTTATCCAAAGTTAATAACATTTCAGAATGTTTCCTCTGTGCAGGTTTGAATCATAACTGTGATTCCCATTGGTGTTCCTCTCAATACCTCAAACTGAACCCAAGAGCCCCTCCCTCTGGCCTTTGAGGAAGTACCTCTTTTTCACACACTTCTTCTGGTCCAGCTCCCTGTGACCAGATCATTAAAGTCTCTTCCCCCAACCTTTGCTCTGCCAAGGTTCCTTTTCTAGTGCAATGATGTGCTAACAAAAATCTAAGACTCAATATGCCCTTCACCTTTTGTGTTCCCTCCATCTTGGTTCCTCAAATAACTCTATACAGCAAGGCTGAATTAATATGGTTTTTCACCCTCCCTTTCAGGGCAAGGTGAACTGTCTTCCAACCACTAGTATTTGGACTCACTCTGGCCTTCTCACTCTCTGCCTCCAGGCTGGGGACAGAAGAACTTGGTTATGAGGTAACCACTATTCAAAGGCTTAAACAACAACTTCAAAAAGCCATAGAGGCATTGGCCACCTCTTTCTCCTCCCTACAATGGCAGATAACATCTATTGCCCAAGTTTCATTGCAGAACAATCAAGCCCTATACCTCCTAACAGCAGACAAAGGAGAAACATGCCTATTCCTGAAAGAAGCATTCTGCTGCTATATCAGTGAAACTAGAATAATCAAGAAAAATATTAACACCCGTCATCATTTCAATGAAAATAAGTCAGATTTGATAGAGAACATCAAACACCTTCAGGATCTGACTGATCAGATAAAAATAACCCCAAAAAGAGATAAGCTCATGGGCTTTCTTTTCAAAATTTTCATGTATAAGCATATTTCTCCTGATCTGCCTCCCCTTGCCATGTCTGTTCAAATTTATTCAATTTCAAATCCAACAGGTTTCTAATCAGATATTTAATCAGCTTCTCCTCCGGGGTTTTAGGATTCCCAAGGAAGACAATGACTCGCCTACAGCTGTCTCTCCACAATCTTCTCCAGGACTCTTGGCTCCTGCCTCCACACCTACACTCGAGAAACTGGCCCCACTAGCTGGCAATGCTATGGCTACAAGGCACCTTCTGAAACTTCTCCTCTCGG
Source organism: Xerus rutilus (assembly GCA_028644305.1). Taxonomy (NCBI): domain Eukaryota; kingdom Metazoa; phylum Chordata; class Mammalia; order Rodentia; family Sciuridae; genus Xerus; species Xerus rutilus. The sequence goes on along the minus strand of CM053400.1, from coordinate 81,703,805 downwards.
GAGAAGTCTAGCCTTCAGAGCGTGGGTGCTCTACCTCCTTCCCCTTCCCCCTTTGTTCAGCAGACATCACCCCAATTCCACTCAAAGTAGCCAGAAGAGCCAATGTTGTCCATGTTCCCATTCTTATAAAACCAAAAATGGGGGAACATAAGGTAGAAAGCAGCCCTCTTGTACCCAGTGTTAGCATCCCTTCTCTAGGAGCCTAAGGCAGTCCCTGCCCCAGGCGGTTCCTCTCCTGAATTTCCCACCAAGAGAACAAAGCCTGGCTGCTCAGGTTACTACATCAAAGAAGATCACCTTCAAACCATGAATGCTTATCTATCGCACCAGTTTTGAAGTGACCAATCCATAGCCCACCACGCATTCGTAGCGGACCCTATAAATTTCATGCCCCATGTCCCCTCTTCCCTTTTTCCTCCTTTCTCCTCCTGGGTGCCCACCCATGAATAAAGATCTCCTGGCTGCCTGAGGTGTGTCATGTATGGCTGGTCAGTACCCTTACAATAATCTAATATTCAACTGAACACATAAAACAAAGTTCTTGAATTTTAGTAGTTTGGAATATATTCATCAAAATAGCAATGAGATACCACTTTATACCTTCTACTATGGGTGTAACTTAAAAGATTGGAAATAATAGATGTTGACAAAGGTGTTCAGCAATTGAAATCTTCATACATTACTAATGGGATTGTAAAATTGTACAGTTACTCTGGAAAGTAGTGTATTAAATTGCCTCTAAAAATTTATTATAGAAGTTTCGTATAGCATAGAAAATCTACTCTTAGATATATACTTGAGAATAAAAACAAAAGTTTGTATATAAATGTTTGTAATCACATTACTTATAATAGCCAAAAAAGGGAACAAAATCTAAAAGTTCACCAATAGATAAATGTTTTTTTATATGATATATTCACATAATGAATGGGATATTATATAGTCAAAAAATGAAGAATTGATATGAAAGGAAAACCTTAAAACACTATGCTAAATGAAAATAACCTGACATTAAATATAATATATTGTATGATTTCTTTCATATAAAATTGTTTGCATAGGCAAAATCCAAGCTAAAGAAAGTCATAGAGTGGTTGCTGGGGCTGGGAAAGGTGCTGAGAGAATAAAATGTAGCTGTAAATGGATATAAAATTTCTTTTTGGAATAATGAGCATTTTTTGGAACTACAGTCATAATGGTTGCACAAACTTTCAATATAATCAGAACAATTAAATTTTACAGAGTCAATTTTATGCTATACAAATTACAGCTCTGTAAAATTTTCTAGTTATAGCTTAATCTTGACATTGAATATCTAAATTCTATGAATAAGCTAGCCAAGCAATTATCAGTTCCATATGAAATAATCTTTTAGGGGTTGGGGCTGTAGCTCAGTAACAGAGTGCTTGCCTAGCATGTGTGAGGCACTGGGTTTGATCCTTAGCACCACATACAAATAAACAAATAAAATAAAGGCAAAATGCTGTCCATACACAATTACAAAAAAAAAAAAAAAGAAAAAAAATAATCTTTTATATGGAATAGTCACTTGCTTGAATTTAATAATCATTAATTCAGTTATGCCATAATTTTTATGTGTATAAAGGCTAAAATTGTTATAGACCAATTTAACCAAATTATTTAAGGTTTTCTCTAAATTACATAATATACAGGAAATTCTAATTCTTTGATCAAGAAATTGTAGATCAGATTATATCCACAATTACCCCTTGATGTCCTCATGTCAAATATGAAAAGTCTGGCCTATTGCATATTTTTAAATTGCTTATTATTGTGTTATAATTAAATGTTAAGAAACAGTGTTTGAAATCTTAGGCTTCATTTGTATATGGATGGGACAGTGTAATCTCAAATTATATAATCTCAAATCCAGAATATATAATTGTGTTCTGTTTGAGAGTAAAGCCTAATCTTATCCTAAACCTGTTTAAAATACATCTAAGAACATATGACTATAGTTAGAGAAGATATATACCAAACCATTAAGTAAAGGATAAAATCAAGTAAAAAACCTAAATCTTCCTTCTACTTTTATTTAAAAAAAAAAACATGTACTAGCTGTTAATAACACTTCTGGTTTTCTGTTTTTGTTTCCTTATTAAATGAAAATTATTAAAACAAAAGTAGAAAAGACAATAAATAAATAATAAACCACTATATTACAAATACCATTTTGATTTATCAAATGTTAAACATCATATATTTACTTAAGCTTTCTCTTAAAGAAATAAAATATAATAGTTATATGATGCAAAATCATAGAAATCTTAATGGTTTCCCTTCATTTCTATCCTGACCAGATGCAACCACTATAAATTGAAGTAAAGTCATCTTTTGTAATTTTTAAATATTTTCAAAATGTGTATCAGTAACTGTCCTCAAGAGGAACAGAACAGACAGGATACATATATGTATAATTATAAAAGAAAAATTGGGGGGATTATTGACATTTTAATAAGCTGGATAAACTATTTGCACACTGGAGAGACAGAAAAACCAGTAATTGCTTAGTCAAAGAAACTAGAGCCTCAGGAAAGAAGTAACCAGCCCCAAATTAAGACTGAAGGCCTTGGTATTCTCTTGAAAATTCTGGCCAGAGTCCATATTGGAAGAGTGAAGGAGCTTGAGGGTTAGGTCCTTGGATAATGGCATCAGAAATCAACATATCCACCCAGGAAGAACTGAGTTTATATCCACCTCAGTTCCTCCTTCCTCTGTCTTTTGACTCTTCTAGACCTTCAGTCTATTGGACAGTATTCACCACATTCAGAAAATGTCTCACCACTCAATATCATGCCCCACATAGCAATTATCTTGAAAACTTCCACATCAACACACCCAGAACTCTCTTTAATCTTAGGCATTTTTTTAAGTCAATAAAGTTGATAATACATATTAACCAAGTTCATGCCTTGTCAACACGATGCTCAGCCATAAGTCTTTAAATCATATTTAATGTTCACATAAACATAATAGCAACATAATTCCACCTAACATGTATAACTATGCTGCATATAATAAAAAACTCATTAATTTCTTTCCTAAAATTCAAATGCAAATTTGAATGATCCTTATTCTTCTCTTGACATTTCACACTTAAATACTATAATGTAGATCTAACAACATTAAATCCTATTAAGTCAGTTAATATTATGTTACATGATAACAAAATAAGAGGATAGAAAACAAAAATGTCAACTTAATACAGGGGCATATTTGCACAAACATACTCTTAACAAAATCAGATGGAAAT
>CM053400.1:81653738-81700031 GCA_028644305.1 Xerus rutilus | reverse complement strand
GCAAATTTGAATGATCCTTATTCTTCTCTTGACATTTCACACTTAAATACTATAATGTAGATCTAACAACATTAAATCCTATTAAGTCAGTTAATATTATGTTACATGATAACAAAATAAGAGGATAGAAAACAAAAATGTCAACTTAATACAGGGGCATATTTGCACAAACATACTCTTAACAAAATCAGATGGAAATACTCATGACAATTACAATTCTCATTCAATTAGCCGTGTGGCCATAGATGGTATTTATAATTACCTTCTCCCACTACACATCATGTATTGTCTCTGCCTTCAGAAGGCATTTTAAAACATCTTGGTTCTTTATCTGCAGGAGTAACCCTCAAATTTATTCCTGAAGTGTCTCATCCTGCCTGGATTGGGTTGTTATAGTACCCCAGTGAGCTTAATGACAAGACATAATTTCTGAAAGATGCTGTAAGAGATCTCCTGTACTCCAGGAATACTTTAAGTTGTCTTTTGTGGAATTTGGTGGATTTTCTATTTCACTTCTGGAAATACCAGGATTGATTAACCATTGCCATATATCTACATGAGTCAGAATGTTCTGTTCATTACTTCTCTTTTCTGCCCATTATGGTACATAAAACTACTTGTCCTTGGAGGTTGAGTGCTGTCACTTGGCCCTTACCACTGTGTGATTCAATTATTTGGATCATATTTAAGTTCCCAATTTACCTATCAAGGTAAGTTCTGGAATACAGGGAAGAACAATGACAGCACTCTTCAAGGATGTTGGTGATCACTCAAATATGTTTGTTACAGTGTTAGTGAAGGACACACATTTTGGACTTCCATTGTAGAGAGGGTTTTACATGGCAAATCCACTGTTGCATTCCAATCTCTCTGAGCCTCTGAATCCTGTAAGTAACAGTAAACTAATGGATATAGGCATTTCCAACTCATTCACAGTAAGCCATTTGTTGATCTTTATTTTAGCCAATCAATCAAATCAACTATTACTATATTTTAATACTATCAGCTGCTGCAGTAAATCCAGAATATCTACTGCATAGACCTATATCAATAACGGGCCTATGGTGAGGGTGGATCCTAAGGAATATCAGCATTTTCATGCTCAACAATCGAATCATGGTGGGTCATTACTATTTCCATAGGCAATACAAGATTAGGAAAAGGTGGAGAAGTCAATACCACAGAGGGTGGGAGTGGTAGTGTTACTTCCTCCAAGGGTGGGGAGGTCAAATGTAGAATTGCAATATCTCCAGCCTCTTCATGTACCTGCTACATGTCTCCATCCCAATTTATAAGATCTCATGTTTTCCAAGTAGTACTCTCACATTAGTAGCAGGCACCTTTCAAGGTTGAGAGTTAAACTTATAATATAATCAATTGCAGAGATAATTGTGTTTGGTTTTGGGCAACCTCAGATGGACACAAGGAATACTCTCCCTCCAAATGCTGAAAAGGCTTCAAGATTGATTACATGCTTTTAGAGTTGATAAATTTAATCTCTGAGCATCCTTTTCCTTTTTTACTTTGTCCTGTGAAGCCTGGGATAAATCAGTCAATATCATTAAATTCCTCTATCTTCTAGAAATTTTCAAAAGTATTATGTATAGAGTTACTGAACTCCTATCCTCTCATAAGTGGTGAATTAGAAGCATTCCATGCATTCACTTTCATATATTTTAGAACAGTCAGGACATGGATTATCAATTCTCTTCATACTACCCCAAGGAGAGGCTACAGCAATTTTAGGCCTAAACAATTTACATATGCCACTCTATAAAACCAAATAGGAAATTCATTCTTAAATTCTGTTTCTTTAGCACCACTCTTGGTATCAATATCTGTATTGGTTAGAGTTTTCTAGAAGAGATAAGATGGGATACATATATGTATGGATAGTAAAGGGGATTACTTAATGACTTGCATGATCAGAGCTGGATAGTCTCACAATGACAGTCCACACACCAGAGAGCCAGAGAAACTAATAGCTGAAGCTTCAGAACAAGAGGGACCAATGACATAAGCCTAGCGCAAAACTAAAGACCTGGGAATTCCCTGAAAATTGCTGCTCAGAGTCCATGTTGGAAGAGTGAAGGAGCTGAATTCTGTTGTCCTTTGTTGATGTCAACAACAACAGACACACTCACTCAAGAAAAATCCAGTGTTCTTGTGCCTCGGTTTCACTGTTCTACCCTTGTTCTATCTGGCCCCCAACTTATTGTATAGTGCCATTCTAAGTCAGGGAGTATATCCTCCCTGAGTTTGCTGTCCCATATGACAATAATCTCTGAAAACACCCTCATTAATACACACATAAATCTCTTAATCCTAGCTATTTCTTAACTCAATCAAATTGATAATCCAGATTAACCATCACAACAAATATTAATATTTACTATGAATATTAGCATAATTTTGAATTTTATTTATATTATTAACTGTTCATGCAAAATGTCTATTTTAATAAAATTTAAGTTGCTTCCAATTTTTCTTTAATCCACATATATAAAAGCACATATATTAGTATTTCTGTATTCTAGATAGAGCAAATAGATTTGTGGAGTCTTATGCACTCTAAATGGCTACAGTGTTTTGCTATGCCGGTTTTCTACTCTAACAGGTTCACATCATTATTATCTGTGTGAAGGGCCTTATTCTGTGATGTAAAAGAAACTTACAACATTCAGAGATTCTGGACTGCATTTTCTAACTTGTTTTTTTAATTTAAAAATTGCAAGTTTTTTTTTCAAAATACTTGCAGATAGATATTTCTTTACTAACTATATGAGTTCCCATTATCCTACTTTTTCCTACTCCTGATATTGATAAATTAGAAAAATACTTCTGCTAGTCTAAATTTTTTAAAATATTTGATTCTTTCAATTTGTGTGTAATACATGACCAGTTTATTGAGTATATTTTCTGTTTATTTGTATTTATATCTGATATATTGAAAGTGCCTGTTTCTATCATTTTGTTTCAATTGCATTATACCTTTATGAAATATATTTTTGGAATTCACATATTTTTCATATATATCTTTTGACATATAAATTGTAGATATTTATTATGTAAGTTTTATTAAAACAAAGATGGGAAATTTATAAAAGCAAAGTAATATTAAGCATTTACAGTAGTTTTACATGTATCAGAAATTTTATCAGTCATCTGATGATATTTAGCTCACTATATTAATCAAATTTCGGGTAATCTTTATGTTTCTGACAAACATTTTTATAATTCTTTGTTTTATATATTTGAATGCAAATACAGCTAGTACATGTTTAAAACTTGTCCTTTATGAAGGACTCCAAATTCTTTGTAGACTTGAGCTTTAGAAAGGAGATATAAAGAAGGCTGAGAGAAAAGGCAGATGAGATTGAGAAACAGCTACCTGCACCATTGTCTCTGGGAGTTGTAAACTAAAGTTCAATTATAAACAAAGAGTGAAGTATTTTAGTGTAAATGAGAGTTCAAAAGAAAATTGCTGTAATAAGAAGATTGTGCATTAAGCAAAAATGATGTAGTGCCTAGCTAGTAGATTTTCCTCAAGAGCACTGAAATCTTGCTTGGAAACATGTCCTTCATTTATTTTTTTTTAAGTGACCATTTTAAAATTTGATTTCCATTCAGTGGGTATAGTCCTTGAAAAATGTTTTAATGTTTATCAAAAGAGTTAAAACAATATTTTGAATTGAATCTCTTTATGTATATTTAGATTTTTTGTGTCCAGCATTATTGACAGTTAAAATATATTTGTGATTTATGGTAAACAATAATTGACATTTAAGTCAGTAAATAACTATGGTAGCTTTTAAGTCTATGCATGATTTATATATTAAGAACTAATCATAATAACTAATACTTAGATGTAAATATATACTAGTCATGCTCTATTAAAATTAAGCAAATAACCATATTCTTCATTCTAAAGTATATGTATATGTAAACTTTCTCTATAAAGACTCATATAGTAAATATTTTAGAATTCTTGGGTTATATAGTCTCCCTTGTAACTATAAAGTTCTGGTTTTCTATCATGAAAGTATTCCTAGACAATAGCAAACAAATTGACATGACTCAGTTGCAATAATATTTAATTTACAATAATTGAAGTTAGTGGACCTGCCAAAGAGGATAAATTTAGGAAATATCTCGAAAATATATTGTATGTATAATTTATTTTGGCATAAATACCAATAGAATAGTATTATATTACATTACGGTAAAGAATGAATGTAAAGAAAACAAAAGGAGACACAGACACAAGGGGCAGTGGCACAGAAGAGCTGCTCATCTGAGCTGCCAGCTTTATTTATATCAGTAGGTTACCTTAGGTCACTGGCATCATTAGTACATTATTGTTCATTGTATCATTAGGAAGGTTACACAATCAGCAACACTATGCAGCTTATTTCTCAGTTACATTCTATTATTACAATATGTAATGTTAGGAGCTTTGTGTAGCTCTCAAGAAAGTCCATTGTTTGAAGTTAACTCTTAGATGGGCAGGTCCAGGAGCAGTGGAGTTTGGTGAAACACTGTAGTTATCTAGCAAGCTAGTTCCTTCATTCCAGGAGTTATGTGCCTGAGATCAAGGCACGTACTTTCTCATGGAGGGTATTGCTATAGCAGCTAAACATTCCATGCTTTTGCATAGAAATATTCCCAGTCACTGGGCATCCCATACTTTGTACAGAAATCTTCCCAGAAGCTAGGTATCCTATTCTTTTGCATAGGACTTGCTAGGTACCAAGCATGCCACAGTCATGAAGTCATCAGAGATCCCAATCCCAAACACAGAACCCCTACAAATGAATTTATATTCCATGGAAAAAAACATTTTAAATTAAGAGTCCATAGTCTCGACTTGTATTCATTGCCACTAAGAAGTTGAGCAACCTTAGCATAACCACAGACTGACTTCAAAATATATTTTACACAAGAAAAAATTAAGATTGGAAACATAGTAAATGTATGCTCTAAATTTAAACAATATGAAGTTGATTCTTTTGACTTTTTGTATTATAAATATTAACATTTATAGCACTAATCCATGAATTTTTCTGATATTTCCATGCATGTATATAAGACAATAATCATACATACACTCTCTTCTTCTACTTTCCCACCCACCTCTTGCTACTCCCTCCCTTCAGTACTCTTTCCAGTCACTATGAGTTCACCATCTATTTTCAGGTATTTTTTTATTTGTTTGTTTGTTTTATATTGTATTTAAATTGTATACATGAGAAAAAAATCTGTGAGAATTGTCTTTCTGTGTGTGTGTGTGTATGTATTTTTAATTTGATATAATTTTCTCAGTTCCATCCATTTTTGTGCAAGTGATTTGATTTAATTTTTCTTCAGGGTTGAATAATATTCCATTGTGTATATATACCATGGTTTCCAAATCCATTCACCTGTTGGTGAGAAGCTAGGCTGATTCCAAATCTTGGTTTCTATAAATAGTGCCACAATAAACTTGAATATGCAGAAATCTCTGTAGAAAGATGGATTAATTTCACTTGGATAGCCAGAAAAAAATGTAGTTGGATCATATGATAGTTTTATTTTTATATTTTTGAGGAAAATCCATACTGTTTTCAACAGTGAATGTCTTAATTTGCATTCCAAATAACATTGTATAAGTGTTGCTTTTTTCTCCACATCTTCACCAGTAATTGTTACATTTTTTATTTTTTAGTAATAGTCATTCTAACTAAAGTGAGATGTAATCTCAATGCAGTTTTAATTTACATTTCCATTAGATCTAAAGATATTGAACATTTTTCCTTATACTTCTTAATCATTAATATTTTTGTTTGAGATGTGTCTGATTAGATCATTTGCCTATTTTTTGATTGCATTATTTGTTTTTTGTTGTTAAGTTTGTTTAGGTCTTTATGTATTCTGGATATTAATCCTCTTGCATTGAATAGCTGGTAATGATTTTTATCACATTATGTATACTGTCTCATCACTCTTTTTTTGGTTGTTGTTATTCTTGGTGCACATAAACTTTTTTTTTTTAAATGATGTGCTATTATTTTTTTTATATCTTTATTTATTTTATGTGGTGCTGAGGATCGAACCCAGTAGTACCTCACGTATGCGAGGCAAGTGCTCAACCGCTGAGCCATAACCCCAGCCCCGCACATAAACTTCTTAAACTTCATGTTTTGTCCATTCTTCAAGTTTGTCCATTCTTGCTTTTGTTTCCTTAGTTTTAACAGTCATATCCAGAAAACTTTTTCCTGTTTAGTATCTTGAAACATTTCCCAATATTTTCTTCTAGTGGTTTCAAAACAACAGATCTTATCTTAAGGTATTCAATCCATTTTGAGTTGATTTTTCTACAAGGTGAGAAATATACTGTTCTACTTTCAGTCTTCTACATGTGAATATCCCATTTTCCCTACAGCATTTGTTAAAGAGCTTATCATTTCTCTCTATATATATTTGGCACCATTTTGGGCATTTTGGTGAATCAATTTACTGAGAATATATAGATATATTTCTGGTCATTTGTACATTGCTAAACCACTGTTTTTAGATCAATATTATACTGTATTTTGTTACTATGGCACCATAATGTGTTTTGGAAGCGATGTTTTCAGCATTACTATTTTGGGGGGGTTGCTTAGTATATTTGGGCTATTTTATATTTCCATATAAATTTTAGAATTGCTTTCTCTAGTTCTGTGAAAAATATCATTGGTATTTTAATAGGAATTCCATGGAATCTGTGGACCATTTTCTGTAGTACAAACATTTTAAAAGTACTAATTGTCCCAATACATGAACCTTCATAGTGTCTTCTTCAATTTCATTCTTTAGCCTTTATAGTTTTTAGTATAAGAGGTTTTTCAAATTGTTAGTTATATTTATTGCTAGGTATTTTATTTTTGTGGGTCTTGTAAATGAAATTGATTTCCTAATTTATTTCTCAATGAGTTCATTATTGGTGTATAGAAAAGCTAGTGATTTTTTTTCATGTTGATCTTGATCCTACTATTTTACTGAATTTGTTTGCCAGTTCTAAGAATCTTTTGGTAGAATCTCTAGAATTCTTTTATGCACAGAATAATATTAGCAAACAGGGATAATTTGAATTGTTCCTTTTGTATTTATATAGCTTTTATTTCTTTCTCTTATATGGTCAGGCTAAAATTTCTAATAATATACTTTAAAATAATTGAGAATGGATAACCATGTCTTGTTACAGAGCTAAGGAAAAAACTTTTCAGTTTTTAACCATTCAGTTTGAAGCTGGCTACGTATTTGTCATATATAGCATTAATAATGCCACTTCTGATCCTAATTCATTTGGGGCTTTTATGATGAAGTGATGTTGAATTTTATCAAAGGTTTTCTATATCTTTTGAGATAATTGTGTAATTATCATACTTCATTCGATTTATATATTGTATTATGTTTATTGACCTTCCTGTTGATCCATCCTTGCATCATTGGAAGAAAACAATTTGATTACGCTGTAGGATTTTATTTTTTGCTGATGCTTGAGATTAAACCCAGCAGTGCTTCATCACTGAAATAAGTCCACAGTTCTTTTTAATTTCATTTTCATATACGGTCTCACTAAGTTGCCTAGGGTGACCTTGAACTTGTGATCCTCCTGTCTCGGTCTCATAAGGAGCTGGAATTAAAGATGTACATGACTGTATCCAACCTGAAGGATACTTTAAATGTGACATTGAATTAGATTCAAAAGTATTTTGTTGATAAGTTTTGAATTTATATTCCTAATAAAAACTAGGTTACAGTTTTCTTTTTGTTGTTGTTATGTCCATGTCATATTTTGGTAGCAAGTTAATACTGGCTTCATAGAGTGAGCATAGAAAAGTTCATTAGCTTTTTATTTTTTTGGAATAATTTGGGGTGCATTGACATTAGATTTTTCCTTTAAAGTTTGGTAGAAATCAGCAGTGAATTAATCTGGTTCTAAGCTTTTCTTTGTTGGGAATCTTTATTGCTACCTCAATTTCATTACTTGGAATTGATCTGTTTATGATTTTGTGTATTCTTGGATCAATTTTAGTAGGTCATGTGTGTTCACAAGTTTTTCCATTTCTTCTATATTTTCCAATTTATTGACATATAGTTTCCCCAAATATTTTTTAACGATCCTTTGAATCTCTGATGTCTCTGATGTATCTTTCTTGGCATCTGTTTTCACCTTCCTCTCTCTTTCTATTTGTTACACAAGCTAAAGGTTTGTCAATTTTATCTATCATTTTAAAGAAACAACTCTGTTATAGTGATATTTCAATTGTTCTTTTTTGTCTTTGTTTCATTTATTTCTGCTCAGATATTTATATTTATTTCCTTCTACAGATTTGGTATTTGGTTTGTTTTCGTAAGTCTTTGAAATGAATGATTAGGTTATTTATTTAAAATTTCTCTGATTTTTTAATGTAAGCACTCATTTCTACAGACTTATTTTTTAGTATTACATTTGTTGCAACTCACAGATCTGTGTATTTTGTATTTTTATTTTCATTTAATTAATTAATTAATTAATTTATTTATTTTGTATTATTTAATGAGGAATCAATCCTTTAATCACTATATAGAAGCCTTTGTTTCTTCTGAATTTGTCTTAAAGTTTACTTTGTTAGATATAAATATTCTTTCTTACTAGTGGGTATACTTGCTTACTAGTGGGTATACTAGTGGGTATACATACTAAATCATGGTTGCATGATTTAGTTTATTTTTCTCTTCTGCATAGAGTATTCCCATAAGCATCTTCTTTAATCCTGATCTTGTAGTCATAAATTCTCTTATCTTATGCTTATTCTAGAACTGCCTTATTTTCCTTTGTGAGCATTAACACTGCTGAGTACAGCAATCTTGTCTAGTGGATTTTCCTTTGATTGCCACTTGGTGCTTTTTGCTTGCTGATTTTAATATTTTTCCCCTGTCCTGTACTTTTGGCAATCTAATATGTTGCAGAAAGATTATTTTCTGATCATGTCCTTTTGAGTTTCTTAATGTCTGTTTTACTTGGATGTCCAGGTCTTCCCAAGATTTGCAAAATTTTGTTATTGTTTCATTTAATATTGTTTTTGTACTCCCAATCTATAGCTCTTCTTCCTCAGGAATGCTGATAAACTGTGTGTTTGCTTTATGTTTGAAATGGTTTTTAATAGTGATCCAGAAATTGTACATGTTCCCTCCATTCTTATTTTTTTAATTTATTTCTGAATGTAATATTTTGTCAGACTTGTTGTCAAGGTCTACTATTGACTTATTGTGATGTTGAGGCTTTCAGTGGAACTTTTATCTTGCTTTTTCAACTGTTAATTTCCAACATTTCTCTTTAGTTCTTCTGCAAAATATGTCTCTTTAATGAATTTCTCATTCATATTCTACATCTTCCTCAAGTCATGCAACTATTTTTCTGTATTTCTTGGGTTTTATTGAGTTTAAAATAATTCTTCTTTAAGTTCTTTAATCCACATTTCATTTACTTTGACATCTTTAGAATCTTTTTCTATAGATTTATAAACTTGGATTATCCTATTACCTTATATTTTTCATATTTCTTGTGTTTTTATGTTGAGATCTGTACTTCTATTGAGATGGATAGCTCTTCCATCTTTATGTGAGGAACTCCTTAATAAGCAGCTTTTGGGCAGAGGTATTGGTTTGTTGTGTAATTTTGAGTTCACTTCCAGTTAGACTTTGTAATATAATCTCCTTGTGGCTTTTATAATTAGTAACTTTCAACACAGTGTGTAATGTTTTGGTGTCCGAGAGACCCACTTTCTCTGTTGTAGATCTTACTAGAAAGACATCTTTGCTATTTTAGAAGAATGAAGTGTCACTAAGAAAGTACGTTAAATGCATTCTTTTTTGGTACCCCTACAATGGGCGTGGAAGCCCAAATCAGGTGATATGGATTTCTCTGGCAACTCTAAATATTAGAACTATTAGTTGAAAATAATTTTGATCCTGGTTGCTCCATTCATGGTAAAGGTCTAAACTTTTATTCTTGTTTAGACACTGGTGTACTTCCTGGTATCTTACGGAAAGTTGTGCATAACACACCCTCTGTGGTACTTAAATCCATGTTCATTGTCAAGGAAGGCATGATCTCACAGGGTGTGGCAAGGATAGGTGCTGAGAAACTTCATGGGTGTGGTATCCACAACTGTTGTGTTATTTATCTTGTCTATAGCTGAGGGTATGCCTTTCCAAGAGTGGAACATTAGGCTTCCCCTAGTTTGCCTACTTGGGGGATGTAGTCAGTTAGAGTTTTAGGGCACCTACTATACTTTATGTTGAGGTATCCTTCAGAGTTTTAATGAGACTAGGTCATAGCTGGAACTAGGTACAATTCAGGTTGGAAGGGCTAGGTGTGTACTTCAGTGACAGTACTCCTGCCTGATGTACATGAAGTCTTGATCTGAATCTCTATTCCTGTGAAAATTAAGATAAAAAAGGAAAAAATAAAATAAAGAAAAATATAAATCCCCCAAAATAAAAAATATAAACAACATCAACAACAATCACAACAAAATAAAGGAGACTATTATTTAGAATGACATATTTTAAAAAATATGAAGTAAAAAAGAGAAAAGGGAATAAAAATTTATAAATGATAAAAAGTACATGTGTATATATATGACCTATATATAATCAAATACATCTTATCATATATGTGCATATCTATTTGTTACATAGTGATGTATGTGTGTGTATATGTGTGTGTGTGTGTTTATATATATATAACAAAAAGATTTCCTCCTTATTAGAGTATTCTAATGTAGAGGCAAGTGTGAAAAACCTCAACCTATTCTAATCAAAGCTGCTGCTTGGGTCTTCTTAGACTGAATCCATATACAGAGTGAAGGCTTGGGTTTGGTCCACTCCCAACTCTTTCTTGTTTGTTTGTCAGGTGACTAGTGGGAGAAATATGTAGGCAAGTACTTGGAATTTGTCTTAGCCACTTGTGATAATATGTAGGCAAGTACTTGGAATTTGTCTTAACCACTTGTGATAATCTTAACCTGTCAAACTACACATTCCATTGCTAGCTCTTTCCATTGTCCAAAGTGGCTAAGACAAATTCCAAGTCCCTTCTACATTGCTCCCTTCTACATTGCAGTCTAAGTTTCCCATCTCATAATTCTCAATTGGTTTTAAAAGACTTAGTTGGTGTCAAAATCTGTTCCCTGTCAAAAGACAGCCACCTGCTGAGCTAATGCCAAGATGATGCCTCTGGATTTCAGAGATTGGGAAATGCAATGGTTTCTGTCCCCAGAGCAGTGAACTTAGACAACACGATCTTTCTGAAGATGGCTCCCTACTATACTACCCTGAGAACATTCCTGGAAATTCAGAGAACTTCTCCTTAGCCAACTCACTATGCAGATCTCAGGATTCTTAACTATTTAAAGCATATATTTGAAGGTGGTTTTTAATTTACCAGTGAGTTTGTTTAACAGGTTATATCATAACATGGCCCATGCCATGGTGTTACCAAACTATCAGATGGCTGAATCATTGGAAAAAGTGGTTGTTAATTATAACTTAGATAAAATATGTGTGGAAAATGTAAGTTAAGTACAGCTTACAAGTGATAGTCTAAAACTATTATAATGGGGACTTAGTAATATGTGTTAAGGTTTAAGCCTACAATTATTTTTATTATTTCAAAATTCACATTTAAAAATTTTTCCTACTCATCATGACAACAGCAGTATGGCCTTGAACAAGTGAAGCAAATTTTTTGGAGAATTACAATATTTATTTTGAAAAAGAATTTGTTTTAGAATACTCAGCCTAGAAATGTTACTTAAAGCATGAGGTTAAATAACAAAGGTAATTATATATAGATAACCATGTGAACATATTTTCTCTTTTAGATAAAAAATATTTTAAGTATTTTTTTTCTAATTCTTGTGTACTTACAAAAACAAAGCACTAGTTATTAAAGTGTTAACTCATTAAAATAATTTGAAATTCAAGAAAAGATATATTATTTCAACTTTATATTTTTTTATGTGGTATTTAAGTGGAAATAAACTACATACCATTGTTGATTTTTTAAAAATTTATTTTATGTGATTCAAGAAAATCTTTACAGAAGGGAGAAAATTCTAACAATATTTTGAATACTGTTATAAATTCAGATTATATGTTTTGTGTTGAACGTAAACTTATTTCTTATCTACATGATAAAAAATAAAAAACATTATGGAGCATTGTATTGTGGAAATAATAATAATTTTGCTCTATTGTAAAATATATGAAGTATTTGGAATTGGTTGGTATTCATTTTTTTTTTTTTTTGGTACCAGGGATTGAACTCTGGGGTACTCGACCACTGAGCCACATCCCCAGACTTGTTTTGGGTTTTATTTAGGGACAGGGTCTCGCTGAGTTGCTTAGGGCCTCGCCCTTACTGAGGCAGGCTTTGAACTCACGATTCTCCTGTCTCAGCCTCCCAAAATGCTGGGATTACAAGCCTGTGCCATTGCACCAGGCTCATGTAATTATGAATGGCACCCAAACAAACTAAAGTCTTCTAATATGGGGTAAATTATGATTCTCCAATTTAAAAATTTAAAAACATACAGATGGTGTGACTAAACTACAAAATGATTTTTTTTAAAGTTGATTTTTTTTAAAGTCAGTGCTTTAGCGTGGCATGAGATATATCCTTTTTCTGTTTAGTCATTTAAATGACCACTATATATCCTAAATTGCAATGAAATATTTTAGAAATTATTCCTCTAAATTTGGATGCATTTTGATCATATTAACTTGAAAATTTATTCATCTAATTATAAATAAATAGAATGCCAAAAGTGTAGTTTTCAAAGCATTTATGGAATTCTAATAATTGAAAATATAACTTGTAAATAAGAAGATACTCAAATTTAGTTCTTTAGATTAGACATAGAATTTAACAAAAGACACTATTTATTGCAAACAAGGTAATTAAAAACAAGAATGAGTTTTAGCCTTGAGAGTGATTAACCTTAATGAAAAGAATAATAGAAAGTGTAGGACTGAAAATCTGGATATAAATAAATAAAAAATTATTTATCACAAAGAATAAATAGAGTTTTGTGATCTAAAGAATGTTCAAAAGAAATATTCTTTAAAAAAAACTGTGTACATGAGAATTGAAGAGGAGTGAAGAAAATAAAAACTAAGCAATGACCAAGCTTTCTGCTGGTGGACACTGCTGAGAAAGCATAGTTAAAGTCTCTCTTCCTACTGCTATCATGTGTAAATCAGAGACCCCTAAAGACCCCCAACAGCTACCGAAATTATTCATTGGAGGACTGAGATCTGAAACAACTGATGAGTGTCTGAGAAGCCATTTTGAGCAATGGAGAATATTAAAAAACTGTAATGAGAGACCCAAACACCAAGTGCTCTAGGGGCTCTGGGTTTGTCACTTAGGCCATTTTGTAGAAGTGGATGCAGCAATGAATGCAAGACCACACAAGGTGGATGGAAGAGTTGTGGAAGCAAAGAGAGTTGTCTCAAGAGAAGATTCTCAAAGACCAGGGGCCCATGAACTGTGAAAAAGATCTTTGTTGGTGGCATTAAAGAAGACACTGGTGAACACCACCTATAAGATTATTTTGAACAGTACCAAAAAATTGAGGTTATTGAAATTATGACTGATCGAGGCTGTGGAAAAAAAAGGGCTTTGCTTTTGGAACTTTTGATGACCATGACTCTGTAGATAAGATTGTCACTCACAAATACCACACTGTGTGTGAATGGCCACATCTGTGAAGTGAGGAAAGCCCTGTCACATCAAGAGATGGCTAGTGCTTCATCTAGCCAAAGAGGTCCAAGTGGTTTTGGAAACTTTGGTGGAGGTTATAACAGAAGCGATTTTGAAGAGAGTGGAAGCTACAATGATTTTGGCAATTACAACAGTCAATCATCAAATTTTGGACCCATGGGGGTTGGAAATTTTGGAGGCAGAAGCTCTGGACCTTATGATGGTGGAGGTCAATACTTTGCCAAATCACAAAACTAAGGTGGCTGTGGTGGTTCCAGCAGCAGCAGTAGCTATGGCAGTGGCAGAGGTTTTAGTACTTCCAGGAAACAAAACTTGCAGGAGAGGAGAGCCAGAGAAGTGACAGGGAAGCTACAAGTTACAACATATTTGTTAACTCAGCCAAGCAGAGTGGTGGCAGGGCCTCGCTATTACAAAGAAAACATGATTTAGACAATACTCATGTGTATGGGCAAAAAAACTAGAGGATTGTATTTGTGACTAATTGTCTGTCAGGTTACTTTAGTTTGTTCTGTGGAAAAGTGTTAAGCATTCCAACAAAGAGTTTTAATGTAGACTTTTTTTTTCTTACACCCATGCTGTTGCTAAATGTAATAGTCTGATCATGACAATAAATAAATGCCTTTAAAAAAAAAGAAAAATAAAGAAACAATCACACCTTTAAGTAAGAATAATTAGCATCCGATATTAAAGAAGTGAAAATATGACAAACATATTCTAAAGATTAGGGGTTTTTTTTCTTCAAAACTACAAAAGATATCATTCTAGAAATCCAGAAGCATACATGCACCAAAAGGGAAGGAAGCATTATACACACATCATCATCATCATCATCATTATCATCCTCATAAATATGCTAAAATAAAAAACAAAGAGATAAAATACATAAAGATATATAGGGATATGACTGTGGATATAGTCATTCAAATATAAATCTTTTAAAAGAAACAAACTGAGCCTCACAATTGATTTCTCAAGAGAAAATGGATACAATAAGGAAAAAAAAGTCATACAATAAAAGTGATAAAGCGAAATGAAAATTAAAGAATGTAATGTATTTTAATGGGGAGCAATCTTCTTTGTGTGTTCCTATGAGTGTATGCAAATCTGTATGTTTTCTTTTAGATACTAATACAATCATTTCCATTGGGGTGTACAAAATAAGGAACAAATTGAGATTATTTGCTATTGGTGACATATGGATACCAAAAAAATAAGATTAACTAAAATCCCAATTAACAGAGAGCTGCTGTCTGTACTAGTAAAAACTATAAATGTAAGTCATGAAGTCATCACTTTGTTTTCCATCTAAGCCAGTGTTGATCCTCACTCCAACTTCCATAATTGTCCTAATGCACACATTTTTATATCTAGAATGTTGATGTTAATTTTTAATCTGGACTCATTTTGTGTCTATGACATTATTACTCAATCCCCAGAACTGCCACACTATTATTTCAGCTCCTGCTTATTTGGCAGCTTAATAAGCATCCATTTTACACAAAAATGTACTCTTCTGATAATCTCAAGATTTTATACAACTGGACACAAACATTTCTTTTTGAACTCCAGATTCCTTTATGTAACCTCCTATGTAAGCTCTCTACTCAATACATAATTGACCTTCCCCAAAGTAACCCTTGGTATTTTCTCTTCATTAAAGGCCATCTTCATTCATCTGCTTGTCAAGAACTTCTGAGTCATCACTGGTTACCTCCACTCATAAAAATAACACCAAATCCATCATACGATTGTTTAGATAGTCTACCTTTAAAATATTTTTATTATTTGTTTAATTTCTTCCAAACCCACTGCTATTTTTTTTAAGTCGCTATTATCACCTAGATTAACTCAATAAGGTTTCTTATAATATTTTCTCCTGCTTAGAAATGTACTCCAATATTATATCAGGCTTTAAACAGGGATTCCCTTAATCTGTCTATTCCAATACTATCATTTTCTCTATTTCTCACTTTTCTGTAGCCATGGTGCTTATTTTCATATACAAACATTAAATGCCTTGGTAAGCCTCAGTGCTATGTTTTCTAAGGCATTTCCTTTTCATAAAGGATTCTCCCCTTGGATATTCACATTGCTATTCCCCTGTATTCTTGAGGTCTTCATGCTAGTGCTCCCTTTGCAGAGAAGCCTTTCTTTCCCCAATCTAAAATTGCAGCTCTTATCTCATATTTTATATTACATTTCTGATTTCTTTTCTCTATAGGACTTAGAACATATTTCTCTATATTTTCATAATTTTTCTTGCTTTTGCCTTTTCCCATTTACTAAAAAATAAGATACATGAAGGATAGTAATTATTGTAATTTTATCTTTAGTATCATACCTGCAATTGACATGTTTTGCATAAAAAAATAAGTGGGTGGTCTAGATAGACCCTGCTTTCCTCAACAATGTCCCTGTGAGTGCCACACCCACGAGTTATGTATAAGATACCACTACATTTTGAATATTTAACTCTTATAGCAAAATTCTATCATAACATTTTCTGTTCATAGTATAGTTGCTGACAACAAGATTGTTTAAATTGGTGTTTTGAAACTTGCTTTTGTATGAACAGCTTTGAATCTTGCTGTCTGCAAATGCAGTAACTGCTCTTAGTGTACAGAAATTGCTGTGCTTCTATTAAATTGTTAGAAGATTGTACATGTTTATGTACTAAATCTCCATAGACCCAGAATAAATCTGGAAATGTTCTGAGTGAATAACACATCCTTAAATTGTAGTTTCTGTTTATTATCAGTGATATCTCCAGGTTACTGAAGCTCTCACATACTAGATACCCTAACAAAATAACTATAACTCTAATAAATTATTATTTATGAATATTCATTATTCTCTTAGGAGTATAATTTTATTTAGAAAGGGAAAACATAAGAGATCTGTGACAAAAACAATGGGTGGATAATACCACTGAGATTTCCCTATAGTTTTTAAATTATTTATTTTATTCTCATAAAATTTTTCCTTCAATTGTTAATTGTCTTTAATGGTTGCCCTTAAACATATGTATCAATCACATCCTTTTGAATTGCTTTTTAGTTCTTTCCTATTAGTTTTTATGAAGAGTTTGTATTGGAGTCACTTATATTTTATGTGTGACTTTTACTCTGATAATTTAAAACTCTTAGTGTATTTAGCTGAAAGGATTATGTGTTGCTGTTAGAGTAATATAAATTGTTCAAATCCTGAAAATTTTGAAGTTCATGGTTTGGAGATGGAGATATTTCTGAAGACACAGATTTCACAGAGTGTGTCAACATAGCAGAGAGTTGGGGAATTTTAAAAGCTCAGTGTTCACAGAAGTTGCAATTAAAAGAAAAATTGTATTAAATAAGGCTTCATCAAATGTTTATAAACACAATAATCCTGAAAATATTCTAGTGGAGTATTCTGTTCTTTCAACATTGAGATAAATACCTGCATTTGGACTAATCACTAATCTACTTCATTCAGTAAGAAAGAATACTGAGAGAGAGAAGAGAATTTGTGGCCTCAAGTGAAAAAAAAAGAGTGATAATATATACTTTCTTGAATTACTAATTAAGAGTCCCAGGTAATTTATATTAAAAGAAAAAATGTTTTTATTTCAAAGCATAAATGAGTACATAAAAAGTTGAATATATAGATCCCTTTAAAAAGGAAATGCTATGCCGTCCAAGTCTGATAATGCTTGATCAATCCATTCTAGAATCTTACTAAGTATTTGGAAAACCTTGTTCTAAGGTTTGGTCAGTTATAGTATCATAGAGATAAGAGTGAGTTGATATTATTCTTCAGAATGTGGTTTGTAATATTTTATGTTTTGTATTGGAAAGAGAGGCATGAGGTGCATCATGCATTTGGTGACATGATCTTTGAAGTAATGACCACTAAGGTGAATCCACTGATTGGTTGAATTCAAAGCAGGAGGTGAACAGTAATTACCCAGTTTTCTGAGACCAGTTTATGAAAGTGAGTCTCATTGTTTGAATAGATAGCCTTAACATCTTGTTATCAGGGACAAAAAACTATAACAATTATAGAACAAGTATTGATTAAGGCAATTCTTTTGTTTGAAGCTATAAGTGAATCATCTTGTTCTCAATGTGCAGGGATAATTTTTAAAAGTATTAAACAATTGTAGATCCACATAAAAGTTGTACAGATAGTACCAGGAGTACCTATTAAACACAATATGTATTTACATAGCAGAAAAAATTAAATCTGGTTATTTCAATGTTAATTATCAGCTAATATTTAACATTCATTCCCAATTAATAAATATGTAAAATCTCAACATAGAATAAATCTGTTGCTACAAAAGTATATATGTTAATAAAACTATAGACTTAATTTTAAAGGAAAAAATACTACAGTTAGCTCAAGCTAGTAAAAAGATCAACAATTAGAATATAGATTGCTTATACATTATATACTCAATGACATAGTACTTATAGTGAAGGTTCTGTGTGACACCTATGTTAGTGCTATATCCAATTTTTGAGACCTTGTATCAATGTCACTAATATTATCTACACTATGAATATTTCATTAAATTTTGTAATCAATTGCCGTTCCTAAGAAATGAAATAGTTTACTAATATAAAGTTATTATTGCCAGAAAGATGAAATGATATGTCTTTATATGATTAGGTAACAAAGGTAGCATGATAGTAACATGTAATGTGAACTTTTGGGAAATAAAGGCATATAAATTTAAATTGGTAAAATCAGAAAAAAGTTGTAATGTCTTTGAGCAAATATGTTATCTGTTTCTAGAAATGAGAAGAAAACAAAATAGGACCACAGCCAACAGTTTATCAAGATGGTCTAATTACAAATATCATTTTTAGCTATAAATCAAAAGAGTGTGGTCTTTCTGAAGATCATAAGAGACTATATGTGAAAGAATGATTATCAAATACGTATAATTCTTTTTACCAAATATTGTGCAACAGAAACATGAGCACACAAACATTATTCTAACAAATTCAGTCAGCTTATGTTTATTGATTTCCTTCTCAGTTTTCTAAATTGTAAAATTGGGCAAAAATAATGCCAACTTCATTAAGTTGTTAGGAGAATTAAATGAATTTAATCATAAATGCATTAGTATGCAAAGCACTTAGAAACACATGCAGCACACAGTATGTTCTTCATAAATACTAGATATAGTACTCTATAACAGGCATGCCAAATTTTTACATACTCATTAAATTGCTATGCATTTATACACATTTATTCATTTTTCCATATTGTTAACATAGTATCCTGCTACTAATTTATGTGAACATTCAAAAAAGATTATAGAAATATGTTTTCAGATAATTCATAAAAAAATCACATACATAGTATAAAAATCAAACAAAATATTATTCATCATTTTCCTGTATAACTCCTAACTTCACATTTGTAGATTAGGATTCACAGGGAATATAAGTTTTATCATAACCATTTTCTTTGAGCAAATAAAAATGTTAATTAGTACTAAAATTTGATACATTACGGGGAGTTCAGTCATTTATTTTAGTTCATAAGAAAAGTGACTTTGAGTTCATACTTTAAGAAAATCTAAGATGGATTATATACTTAAATCAATTAATGTAATTACTTTTACACATAAATACTACCTGTTTATGACTCTTCTATTAATTATCATGAGTTACTGGTGCATCATTGCAACATCTGGAGATGCTAATTTACTTTCAAAAGACTAAGGTACAATTTTTCAAAATATATAAAGAAGTCATGTGTGACACAGCAGTAAAAACATTTTTTAAATTATTTTTTATGAACAGAAGGGTGTTAAATTTTATGTATTATGTATTAAAATTATATGTATTAAATTTTAGTTATAAGATTGGTACTCATTGTGTAAATATGAACAATATTTTACAGGGTCAAAAATGAAAATAGGTTTCATAATGAATATCTGATATCCCATACCTATTATTGAATAATGCACATGGTATTTGTATAAATGCTTTTGGCTAAGACAATATTTAATCATATTTTATCTGGTACAAACAAGATTTTGTTAATACCTTATATAATATGTTTTTTATAACATCTTAGTCTCAAAGAGACAACAAATGTAACAATAATTATGACAATAATATACCTAATATAATAATATTATATTATAATATATAAATTATTATATTATAATAACATAAATTAAAATTTATATTTTTATATAAAATATTATAATATTTTATATTTAAAAGGAGGGAGGTTTTTGAAAATTGTTATGTTTTTGAATTTAGTGGTTAAACTGTGCAGTCTCAGGTAATGTACATATTTTGAGCCACATTGACCAAACTGCCTTGAGAAAGGATATTAAAAAAAATTCAAAAGCAATGAGCAATGTCCAAGTGAAAGATGTGAACTCACATTATGATTTTAATTTCAATCTTTATGAATTTTATTACCATATTCCAGAGTATTACAAAAGTTTTGGAATCAAAGTGAAGAGATTTATACTCAACCCTAACAAAATGGAATGGGGAGACCATGAAAGGATGATCCTCATGTGTATTTCCTGATAACAAGAACAATAGCAAAAAAATAATCACAAAAAACAAACAGTTTTTATGAGCTCCTACTTTTTACCCTTAACAAGTTTTCCCTTGCTTCAGCCTCCCCAAATATACTTATGGTTATAATCCCTCTTCTATTTCCAAATAAATAATTCTATTTGGAGATCCTCTCTCTGTGTTCTCATTTTAGGTTGCGTGTGTGTGTGCATATATATATATATATATACACACACTTATACTATTTGACGTTCATATATATATGTATATATATACACATATATATATGTATGTGTGTGTATGTGTGTGTGTGGTGCTGGGGATTCAACCCAGGACCTTGTGTGAGTGATGCAAGCACTCTACCAACTGACCTATATCCCCAACCCTGATGTATACATATTTGACATGCTCTAAGCATGACTTGTACTCATACAGATGATTATGAATGCATCAGGCAGTTGAAACTCATCAGGCATTCCATTCACAAATACTGCAAAATGTAGTACACTCAACCTAAAATGAGAACACAGAGAGAGGCTCTCCAAATAGAATTATTTATTTGGAAATAGAAGAGGGATTATAACCATAAGTATATTTGGGGAGGCTGAAGCAAGTACAGTTTGGATAATTTTACTACCAGGTGGAATCATTAATTTTAATATCAACTGGGATTATGGATTTAATAAATAACTATCAAATCTGTTAATTAAAAATATATTACAACTTTTATTTATTCATAAAACTTTACAAATTAAAGTGTAGATGTGCAAAAATAAGCAATATTGCTTTAGTTCACTATTATGAAATGAATTGTTGTTATTAAGTACATGTATTTTTATTAAAATATTTCACTTTGAATTTGTTTTATAACGAATAATGTCTACTAGGGGAAAAGGAGTCAACATGTATAAAACAAGCCGGGCACTGGGGTGCACCCCTGTAATAATTCCAGTGCCTCAAGAGAGGGAGGCAGGATGATGGCAAGTTATAGTCCATCTCTCCACAATTTATAATTTATGGAGACCCTGTCTCAAGAAAAAGGTGTGTTAGTCTTCTGCTTGGTTGTAGTTTATTGTTAAAGCACCCTGATCCCCAGTACAACCAAAAAAAAAAAAAAAAAAAACTCACAAAAACTATGGTATATCCTTTTTACTTTTTTCTTTTTTATATCACAGGGTTTTTACTTGTTTGTTTGTTTTGTAATGACCTTGTGCTTGATCAGTTGAGAGAAAATAGTGTAAAGAACATTTATTAGATATGTTTGTAGTAAAAATTTTTCCTGACTATAACATACAAAATAAGATGACAAACGTTTTTTATCTATACACTCCTATGCAGAAGAATCCATTGTCTTTGTTTCACAATAGTTTATATCTTGATCCTCTGTTCTACCAAGTGACTGTAACTTAATATTGGTCAATTACAGATCCTCAAGGGTTATTTTTCTCTGTAAATTAAAGAGTTCTTTTTTATTCAATTAAGAGTCTATTGATTTAATAACTGACATACATTTCAGTTCTAGCTGGTCCTCTTTCATTGTCTTCCTTACTGGCATTTCCTAAACTGGAGATGATCCTGTTTCTCAGTTGTAATCTCACTCCACATTTCTTTTGAATGAAAGGTTTATTCCACCATTTGATATGTGATCAGGCAATTCATGATATGATTGCATCTACATTTCTTTATCTCAGCCAAGAGTTCCTCCCAGGTGCATGAATCATGTGTTATCTATTCGATGCGTCCAAACACATTTGAGTCCTCTCTTACCATTCTGTACTGTGAAAGGGTCTTTTCAGTTGTTTGAGGGAAATGTGTCTATAATCCCACAAGTATAAAAGGATAAAACAAAAATGTGAAGGAATTAGATATGGATTATTACAGCATTTCAGCTCAGGACATGAGGAGGTTATTAGAGTTTGTGGAGAGTTATAAACATGAAATAATTACCTACAAGAACATTTCAGGATGGAGTGAATGTACTAGAGGCGTAGTGTATGATTGGTAGGTAGCATTAAAGGCCTATTTAAGATTATCCTTCAAGGTTTTGATTAGACTGAGTAGCGTGGTGTGAGGTGTTTCTATCTTCATTGTGCTGTTCAGGTGAAGAGCTAGAATATAAGTCCAATTTAAATGGGGGTAAGGTTTTGTCAAGAAATTTCACCAAATAAAACAAAAGAAAGTCGATACATGGACAAAGATGGTCTAAAAATGTTTACTTCTGTATCTCATGTGGCTACAGTTTTTAGTGTTTAAGGTGGAGGCTGCTTTACTCAATTCTAGAAGGTCCAGATATAAAAGATACTATGAGGTCATGGTTGTTTCTTTAATGAGACTAATACCATGATTTCAAATCACAGCTTCATATAAAAAAGTGAGTAGATCACACCCTTACCCAGACAGTCTGGCTCAGGGAATTAAAGTTACATTTTCATTTTCTACTTTACACAAACCCACATATGATTATTGTAGCAGTCAGGGGATTGCTTTAAATATTTCCACAACTCTAATAAATTAGCATATAAGTAAAAGAAATTCAAATGATCTTCTGTGTACTATTTTTAGTATTCAAAAAAATAAGGTTAATATTAATCAGGATGTTTAATTTTATATATCATATTTATATTAATATAGTCTTTAGATTTGTTTATTCATTCAAACTTGATAGATTTAACTAAACATAGGGAGTCATTTTTATGCCATTTGATTGTCCAATCAATACCCATGCTTTTTATTTAGTCATTTTTGACCCTGTAGGATGGAACTTACATACCTCCAGTCAGTGAGTTTGACACATGTGAACTATATCATTATCATAAATGAAAATAATGCTGATAGTGGATTTAATAACTACCATTATGCTTTCAAAATTTCTCAGTACTGACTCATACTTATGATTGTCTTTCAACTTCCTCTCTTTATTTGAAATTTTCTTTACTATTGTTATAATCTCCCCACTTTGGAAAATTAAGTCTTTAAGTTTGTCTATAACTCCTCCAAATCATACTAAATATCACAAATTTTAAAATATCTCTGAAAAATTATTTACCAGCTTTTAAATGTCTTCTGGAAACTTGTATTTGTAGGAAAATATTAAAAGGATTAGGAATCAAGTACACATTTTATGCTATATAAGAAGAAAATATTTGCATAAATTGAGAACTTTTTTAAAAGAGAAAAAAAGTTTGCTTCTTTGTAGATAAATAGGCAAGTATGACATCCACATTACCACATATCCATCTATAACAACTTAATCACTAGGGAACAACCATCACTTAATCATTTGAGAACAACTGGAAGATTTCAAAGTAGAGTTAGGCAAAAGAGAGCATATTATTGTTTGCTTTATTGTGTTTCTGGGATGGAACTGAGGGTCCTTTACATGTTAAATAATTGCTCTATCACTGAGCTATACCCCAGCCTCATGGGCAATCTTTAGCACACACTAAGAAACCTTTGACAATTTAGCAACTCTGCTGTACTACCATGGCCTGCTTGGCCTATGATGTAAATGCCATACAAGGAAGATTTCTTAATACTATAAATAAATAGTCTAATAAATAAATTTAATGAGATGAAAAGTAATTTTATTCAATTATGGTTTTCACATTTTAAGTATCATCTTATTTTTTATAATGTGCTTTCTTTTTAATCTGAAATGTTTTTGATAAATGCATAATTGTGTGTGTTAATGAGGTAAAATTTGGTGTTTTGACTCACATATACATTAGGTAATCAAATAAGGGCAATTAGCATACCATCTCTAAAACAAAAAATTGAGAAGTTAAACTAATGTTTTATCCATCTTGTCTAAATTAGAAATAGTCTTACAGACATAAAAATATGCAGATGTTGATCAGAATGATGATTCTGATAATTCAATGTCTTCGTATTTAAAGAAAATAGAAATTTAAGTATAATTTCTTATTAACATACTGAAGTGTATATTCAAATATGTGTCAATTTACTATAAATGAAAGAATATTCTTGCAACCAATTAATGTATGACTAACATGCTACAAAGAGATAAGTATAAATTAAATACAAACATATTTTCTTTCTATCTGCCTTCTCATCTTCTCCACTAGAATATAAGCACTACAAAGTGGGGACTTGGTCTAGTTTAGAGCTTTACCTTTAGTGTCTGACATGCTGAAGGCACTTAATAATACATTTTTTCAATTAAAAAAGAAGTGAGAATAAATTAATCATTTTCTAAGAGCAAATGTTTATTAAGTACTTGTTACCTGCTAGAAGTTAAACTGAATATTTATGTACATAATTCCACCTATTTTGCACAATAACTTCTGATAAGTAGTCACTTTTGCATTATTATCTCTAGCCTACAAATGTGGAAATTGTAGTTAGAAAAACAGTTCCAGAATTGTGAAATTTTATGTTTTGTTTCATAAATGGTGCAATTAATCTAAATTCTAGCTCTATCCCCAAATCAATATTTTTTACAAAAGTTCCTTCTGTATTTTATATATGTATGATGATTAGAATTGCATTCTACTTTTTTAAAAATTTCTATAGAAATTTGAACAAAGATATATAGTTCAAAAATCATAAAATATTATTTCTGTTCAAATACATGAAATCCATTCAAAATGACAAACTAGATCACACAGATATTTATAGCTTTCTGATATTAAAAATTTAAAAATTTTTGGAATAACTAAATCTTTCTTAGATGAAAATGATAATACTAACATTTTATCAGAAATGATAATACTTGGATTCTACAATTACTAAATGTTGTATGAAAATTTGAGTCAATATATGTAAATATCATTTTTGCATATGTGCATATTTATATATGCATTAATATATATTTTCCCCAACAAAAGATTACTACATATTTATATTTTATTAAAATATTTTTGTCATTTATTTTATTAACTTCCATTAACATTCATTTTGTATAATGTGTCATAGATTTAAACTTAAAAGATCTAGTAACAAAACCCAATCTCCATAATAAGATTGTTAAATGTAAAAAGCCCATCACTTTGAAATCAAGTCAGATTTATCATCATTTATAATTCATTAGGACTGCTTTTTAACATGGCTTCAAGCATCTCCTAGGTATTTATATGGGAGAAAGGTAAAAATGCATAGGTGCATGTTGCTGCCTAATAAATCTCTTTCATGCTTTTCACTTGCAGTGACAGAATAACCTGACCTTCGAGAAGGGCTGTTGTCTAGTGTCTTTATAGAGGGGTGGGAGCAGCTTCCACAAGCAAAGCTAAAACCTGGATGGTCTAGAACTCACTTAACATTGTTTAATCTTCTTAATACACTACGACAAGTCTTTTTCTTCATTTTTACATTAACATATTTCAATTTTATCACATGCTTTTTTAACTCTTAAATAGAGCTGTGAAGGATATAGGGAAAATGCTAGGCTAGCACACTATTAATGCAGAACTCCCTAGCCTCAAAAAGTCACAGGAAAGCTGATTTTAAATCAACACAAAATTACAAGAGGGAAAGATTAGGGTGGCAAGAACAAACCCATAAAACTATAAAGGATGAGGCAATAAAAGTAAAGCAGTGAGATGAAAAGTAATGTTTATTAATTGTCTAGCGACTTTTCTTCCTATTGGGTCTCATCTCTCCTTTTGAAGGAGTCTAAATAAAAATCATGGCATCTGCTTTTTTATTTTTTTTTTCTTCTAAGGGTGCATCAGTGGTGTCGTATATTTGCTGCTGCCTTCCTGAATCACAGGTAATTGTGTATGTGGCTTCTCATTTACGACAAGCACAGCCTTTGAAGAAAAAACAAAATTTATTCACGAGTGCTTTTTAAATGCAGGGCCATGATTTTATTTGCCTAGAATTTAAGAAACAAGTTAAAGACATTTCACAGTTCATTCTTCCCAAACTATTCTCAAGTGTCATAGTCTCAATGACAGGTTAAGTTAATTAACCTAAATTCTTAATAGATTACACACTAATGTTAATATGGTCAAAGCATATATTATAGAAATAACTCAGTATATTTCAAAGCTGGGCCTCCTGAAACTTATCCATGGTGTTTTAAAATTTTTAGACTATTTAATATTTTCAAGAGATATCTTAAAACTCTTTGTTGAATGATTCGTAGGGTCAAAAATAGGTCTTCCTCAGGATTTCTCTGTTAAATACTTCAGAAAAGTAATACTAAAATCCTTTATCCTTGGGGCTGGGATTGTGGCTCAGTGGTAGAGCACTTGCCTCGCATGCGTGAGGCACTGGGTTCGATCCTCAGCACCACATAAAAATAAATAAAGATATTAAAAAAAATCCTTTACTCCTTTTAAACATGTATTCATATATGGATTTTTTGTGTGCTTTTCTGCAGTTGATCCCAGCAATCTCTTGGTACTTTATTGATTCCATGATTACTCTATAATTGCTTCAATGAGATCATACACATTTTACTAAATTACTTGCTGTTAAATAACAGATGACTATTATTCTTTTTTCACATGGAACAAACAAGCAGAAATATATTAAGATATTTAAATAATGGTATTTCAGACAGCACTACACAATCTAAGTTGATTTGACCAGAAACATAATATTTTATTTCTCGTGAGAAGAAATATAAAGAGCTAATTCATGCTCATTCATTTTTTATTAGAAATCCACCACTCAGGATGAATTTCACTGAAAATAATGGGCATTCAAGATTAAATAGGCTTAAACAAGAAAAAAAAATATTTATACGTCTTGCAAAAATTTGAAAGAAAGCAGTACTTGTTGTCCAATAAATATCTTAAACTTTTTGTGTTCAGAACTGATTATCTTAATCTTTTTTTTTAAAAAATAATTCACCCATTCTGTATCCCAGCAGTCCAGTCAAAACAACATGAAATCTTTGACACCTTCTAATTCATGAGAAGTCCCTCTTGACCTGTCCTTCAAACTGTACCTCAAATCAAATTACTGCTCATCACCTCAGCGCTATACTTACGTCCAAGATAGAGCCATCCCTTACTTCAACAATTGCAATGGTTTTCTATCAGGTCTTTCCACTTTCAATTGTCTCTTTATAATCCCCTTAAAAGTTATTTTCAACAGAGTATTTAAGTGGGACTTTTAGAATTATAATTCTGATAATTTTACTCCTCTACTCAAAACTCTGCTATAGCTCCTTATTGCGCTAAGAGTTACAGCCAAAGTTTCTATATGAATTGCTGCTCCACTACCTTTTTGACATATTTCTCTTTTCTTGTTCCTTTTGTGACTCTAAACACGGTAACCTTTTTGCTATTTCCTAAATGAGTCTGACATAAATGACTGCAGAGTATTTTTGCACCTGTTCCTCTGCCTGGAATGCTCTTACCCTACTAACCCTCTCGAATTCTTCAAGCTTTGGTGAGATATTACATTCTCCAATCAGGACTAGCCTAATGATGCATCTGGCACTCAAACCTCATCCACACTAGACTATAGTATTTACAATTCCTCCTACCAAGCTTTAACAATTTTTCCATATTACTTACTTATTTCTGATATACTATATGATTTATTTATTTTATATTTGTTGTTTATTATTGATTCCCTACTCTAGGTAAATCCTAGCTTTTGCCCTCAAACAGTTCATAGCATATATTAAGTGTGTAATTAACATTTGTTAGCTGAATTGCTTGAATGAATAATTTCATAGAAATGGAAGAAGAGAACTAGGAATGGTGGCAACTAGTCTCTGTCATGGATCTCTGGGAAACTGCATGGTTTAACAATTCTCTTGGCAGCACTTGAGTGAATAGGATAAAAGTTGCATGTATTACTAGATACCTGGAATTTTCTACATGTGAAGTTGAATCTGAATTCACAAAACTGATGAAGATGCATTATTTGCTCTATTTTCCTGATGGAGATGACTGAGACTGATGGAGTCTGGCAGTTTCTTTGAGTCACATAATGAAAATGGGGATTGAAATTCCTTTGGAAATACAGTCAAATATGCAACTTTTTTCTAATTACCTCTATTCAGGAATTTCCTCC
Source organism: Xerus rutilus (assembly GCA_028644305.1). Taxonomy (NCBI): domain Eukaryota; kingdom Metazoa; phylum Chordata; class Mammalia; order Rodentia; family Sciuridae; genus Xerus; species Xerus rutilus. The sequence continues at coordinate 81,671,705 of CM053400.1, read as the reverse complement.
ATTTTAAAATTTTCTGTCTATTGTTGAGATCTATTACTCTTTTTTTCCCCTCTTTTCTACATCTGAGTGAGAAGATAAGAATCTGAGTGCCCACTTTGGCACCACATGGAGGTTGAATCCATAGAAGCATCTTATTTTATGCAGTAACTGTCTCACCCTGGACTTTTATACTCTAACCACAATAAAACACCAAATCAATATCCTTCCTTGGATCTCTCAAGGCAGTTTTAGTTCAGTTTGGTAAGCTTTCTGTTCACACACCCTCAGTTATGTAAGCACTGAATATTTGCTGTGTGTGTGTGTGTGTGTGTGTGTGTGTGTGTGTGTGTGTGATCACTGGTTCTCCATCCAAATAAATTGCTCTTTCTGTAAAATCATTCATACTATTAGAGGACAGACAGATGCAAATAGTGGGAACATAAGGTTAAGAGGATAATTCTACAAAATGGGCTCATTGTGCTGACCCCCACATTCTTTCTTCTCCAAGAAGCAATTTATCTATAGCCCTGCCTAGCTATGTCACATTCCTCAGCAAGCTACTTGTTAACTGCAGGAAAAATGCAGGCCAAGATAATGTGGATGGGACCCAGGAGATTTTTGTGACCAGATCCTGAAACTCTTGGAACTAGGGATAATTCCTCCTAACCATAAAATCTGTATGAATATGTGGTTAAGAATCCAATTAACAGCAGCAAGCATGGGCCAAGATGACCTAGAGTTGCCATAATAGTGGAGATTTGAAAGTCTGATGTCAATCTGCTGTCAGTCAAAAGTCAAGAGGTGGTTCTTGGCAGGACTCTTTGGAAACTTCTCTGGAATCCCCAATAAAAATGAAGTGAAGCAGAGGTACATTGTCCCTCTCTTCTCTGAGAGGATCCACTCTCTCCCCTGAGAGTGTCTACTTTCCTTTTTCCCTCTCTCTTCAACAAATTTATTCCTGTTACTCTGAAATCTTTCTGACTTGGTCTCAAAAATTAGGGCTTGAAGATGGGGTCTTCATGCTGCCTCAGTTTCTCAGAAAGTCCCAGCTCCATAACAATAACAAAAACTAATGTGAAAATGTAATTTAAGAATTTATCCTGATTGGTCTTTGGAGGATTAATTTAGTAAAGAATATTCAGTGGAATCACTGGAGGCATTCACAGTGGACATCTTAACTATTGGTGATCCTGGTTTGCACTGTCATGCTCATCATTCAGCCTTAACCCTGTCATTTACTTACATAAAGAATTATGCAAGCATAGGTTAAAAAAAGGTCTGATATACCAACTCAAGTTTAGAAATTAGAACAATTAAGAAGTGTTTTCACTGGATTGAGTATGAATATGCCCAGTTCCAATTACATTATCTCACTGTGCCTAACCAATGGACATTGACTTTCATTGGTTGTAACCAATCACCAGCTTACACCACCAACTTGGAACTGCATTTAAACTGCTTATACTGCCACATTGGGGTTCTTTTTGCTCCAAGGACATCAGTGAGATTGGCCGCCTTGCTGTTCTTCCATGAATCACCTCCACCATTCCTTGACATCCAGACATCAGCTGAAGAGACCTACCAGAAAAAGACAATGTCTGCTTTGGCTCAGAGAAGTTGTGTGGCACCTGAGGTATTTGGGGGCTCATGGTTGCCATAGGATTGTGTGAACTGCTTGTAGTGTTTAGTTGCCCTAGGATAGTGTGACTTACCTATAGTGTTTAATTAGTTGCATTGAATGCTAGTTGGGGTGCTCCAGCATACCAACACTTTTTGCATTAATTGTTTATATTTGATGATTGGTGTGATTGAATATATATACTTGCATTTAAAGACAATCTGCCTCTGAGTAATTATTAATTGTGCCACTCTCAACAAGTAACATTACACATTTTGAGAAACCCATTCAGAATCTTAACTGATTTTGATATTGGTGTTAAGAACCAACCAGGACAGGTCCATTGTCCCATGTTGAAGATTGAATGAATACCTGAGAAATACCAAGACAACAGCAACAATTTCATTTAAAGGATAGAACAGAAAGAGAAAGAGAGACAGAGACTTCTATGCAGAGGCAGAGGAAGAGGTTTCAAGTTGGAAGCTGATGCTTGAGGAAGCAGAACACCAAATTTATAGGTTTTAAAATTCCTTTTTTCTCATGCCCCCTTTCTTCTTTTATCTCGCTTGTGTGAGCAAAAGGTGGAGTGATCCAAAGATGAGAAAGAAGCTGCCCAGGGGCACAGGCACGAAGGGAGCAACCCACTGACCCTGAAGAAAAGAAAATAAGGCAAAAAGCTCTTGTGTTTCTCTTATGGCTTGTTAGTTCTTCTTGTATTTTTCAATTTTTTAAATTTTAGTTTTGGGTTTAAAAGGTTATATCTGCAAATGTTTTCCTAAATGCACATATGTTTATTTTGGCAACTAGTTCTCTAGAACTCATCCTGGGAAAGTACACACAGCATATTGCTGACACAAAGTGTATTATCTCATCTGGTTTCGGTCCAACAACATTAGTAGAATGAATGCTATAATTACTTTCCAGAAGGCTTCTTTAGACTAATTAAATATATTCAGTACTTTCCTTTCACAATACTGTGTTATGCTTAAGCATATTCTATGTATTAATGACACAATTAAAGTTAGTATGCTGATAGTAACTAGTATCAGCATAGTTGTTGATCAACTGACCATAGTGCAATAGATATTTGTAAACATGTCTTTAAGACATAATAGTACTGCCAACAACTGATCAGAAGACATATTGGATATAAGTTGGATATGTTTTGCTGGTATGCATATGCTAACCCTGCACATAGAAAGCTCAGGTGTTGAGTAATCCTTAAATTTGAATTTTAAATTTGAGTAGTTTCTAACATTTATTATTTTATAACATTTTCTTAAGTTAGTGCAAGTACTTAACTTTTCTGATCTAGAAGTAGAAATAGAAAAGTGGTCCCGTACTGTGAAATGGCCTGTTGAAATGCCCTTAATAATAAAGAGGACTGGGCATCAGATTGCTGACAAACATACAATAATTGGGCTTGACCAGACTATTGCTAACTTTGACATAGCAGGCATCTAGGAACTCCTAAAATTTTTTGAGGATATATATTTTCATGAATGATCTACTATGTTATTTTAGAGAAAGAGAAAAATAGAGGATGTGATCATTGTTTTTTTCAGTTTGATTATATGCTCACTTTTCACAAAGTATCTTTCAGTTGGGTCATTGACTTCACTTGCTCCCTTTACATAATTTGAAAAAAAAACTTTGTATTTACAACAGGAAACTGGGCCAATGAATAAGCTTAACATAAGTAAATTCATTAAGCTACATGATTATTTTCTGCAGAATATCCTCTATAAACTATTGCACAAGCTATATTGTATTTTCTCAATGATTTTACCAAAAATCCATTACCTTACTTGAGTTTTTCACATCTCCAATTCATCTTTTATTTGACATGATATAGATTTAAAACATTACCTCATTATATAGAAAACTTGTTCATAATTTAAACTGTATTAATCTTGCAAAGTAGGCTGGGCCATTATCATTATCATATAGACATTTGCAGATATATTAATTTATGAATATGCTAAAAATAGTTTAAATAAGAGAATACAATATTTTAATTATTTTAAGTGAAAAAATACATTGTTTGAATTTCTTGAAGTAATATTTCCACATTTATTTATTTATCTATTTATTTAGTGTACCAGAGATTGAACTCAGAGACACTCAACTACTGAGACACATCCTCAGCCCTATTTTGTGGTTTATTTAGAGACAGGGTCTCATTGAGTTGCTTAGCACCTCATTTTTGCTGGGGCCGGCTTTGAACTCACGATCCTCCTGCCTTAGGCTCCAGAGCCACTGGGATTATAGGTGTGTGCCACCATGCCTGGTGTCATGAGCAGCATGTGTAATTAATAATTACTCAGAGGTGGATTGTCTTTAAATGCAAGTGTATGTTCAATCACAACAATCATCAAATATAATTAATTAATGCAAAAAGTATTGAGTGTGCTGGAGCACCCCAACTAGCATTTGATGAACATTAATCAAACACTATATGTAAGTTACACTATCCTAGGGCAATTAAGCACTACCTGCAACTCACACAATTCTAGGGCAACTAAACATTACAATTAATTCATATAATCCTACAGCAACAAAACATTACAATTAACTCACACAATCCTAGGGCAACCATGAGCCCCAAAGTACCTTCAATGCCAAGTGACTTCTCTTAGCCAAAGAGCAGACATTGTCCTTGTCTGGTGGTTCTATTCAGCTGACGGCTGGACATCAGGGAATGGTGGAGCCGATCCAGGCACAGACAGCAAGGTGGCTGGTCTCATTGATGTCCTTAGTGCAAGCCCAAAAATGTGGCAGAGCAAGAGCTTTAAAAGCAGTTTCAAGTTGGTGGTATGAGTCGAGTTGGTAGTGTAGGCTGGTGATTGGTTACACCCAGTAAAAGCCAATGTCCATTGGTTATGTCCAGTGAGATAGTATAATTGCAACTGGGTTTTTCTTTGCACATGTGCATGGGCTGAGCCCCACTATCAATTATAACCAGTAGGCCTGCTGTTAGATGCCCCTCACTGCCCCTTTGTTGATTACATGGCCTGGACCCCTTGCAGCCCTTGATTGCATGGGCTGGGCTCCCTATCAATTGTAGGCCTATGGTTAAGTGCTTTTTTTTGGCCCCCATCACTGCAAGCAGGCATGGCAAAGCAAGTCAGTGGCTACTGTTCCTTATGGCCAACAACCCAGTGAGTCCCCGGCATGTACAGACATGTCCATGGCATATGCTCCTTACACCTGGCATCCCCCATTTATTTTTATCTGTTAATTATAGAGGATATGGTTGACAACTAGCTCATAAAATTTAAATTTAAAATTAGAGAAAAAAATGAGAATATATTTTATTCAATTCTATGTGATTTACATTATCACTTAATTAGCATTTAGTAATATACATAAAGGACATGTACTATATATCTATATAATTTTTTAAAAACATTGCATTCAGTAGAAATCATTAACTCATTTTATCTAATCACTTACTAATACATAAACCTGAAATTTAATTAGCATGTAGAGTAATCTATATCTGCACCTGGAAACAACTCTAAAATATTTTTTAAAATGAAACCTTTCTTTGCTTGTTTCTAGAAATAAGCACACCATTATATTGAGTAATTAAACTCTCATAAAAAGAAGCACAGTGTTGACTAATAGTAAAAGGAAATAAAGTTGAATGATTTCCAGTATTTCCTAGATTATATGCTTGAATATCAGCTAATTTCTCTGAAAGAAATTTACCTGTCTAGCCAAAACAGCAAAAATTTTCAGGATCAAATGAAATTATTTGAAATCTATGGAGACTAGAGATTATTTACACTAGTCTACATTATTTCTGGCTCATTATTTTATGCCATTATTTTTACTAATTTGAAATATCTTCCTTGTGACACCTACCTGGGACCTTGGATCTAGCTGTGGACTGAACAATGTTCTACTTAGTCTTTATGCAGAGTGAGCTCCAAGTACTTTTATAACAATATTTATGTCGTTTATTTTCATAAAAATCTTGATTTATTTCAATGTTTTTTACATGGTACTATGTTATATTCATATTTTATTGACTTTTTTTGTTCCTGGATTGCAAAACTATTTGGTGATTTGCTTGGTTTGGTTTTGATTTTTTGGCAAAGCATACCTAAATATGGCTGTATAAAATCATTTACATTTTGTTTTTTACCAAATCAGGTAATATTATACTAACATGGCTTCCTTTTGAAATAAGATATTTTACTAAACTTCATATATACCTTGTAATTTGGACATAACTTCATAAATATTCATGAGTACACTTTTGAAAAATGATTAATCAACTTGTTCTTAATCTTAAGTCAGGTATCTATAGGTTCTTGTCCATATTAACTTTCCAAATCTTGCCAGTTCTATAAAGAATGCACTATTCTGTATTAATGTGTCCACAATGAAAGAAACAGTCTTGTGTTGTATGTCTTGTGCTGTATTTTTGCCTTAGATTCCCAAACTTGTTTTACTTGTCTTGCTGAAGTTCTTCCATAATAGCACAATCAAAAAGAAAGCATGTAAAATATTCTGAGTTTATGCATAGTTTTCATGTTTTAAGGACAGATTACTGGTTCTAATATATTTGATCCATAATTTTATTTTTGGGACATGATGTGCCCAATATGTAAATTCAGTTCTTCTTTAATGCTAGTGATTTTTAAATTAAATTAAAACAATATAATTTAAATATTAATGTAATGTAAATACAAATTTCATACAATTTATATTTAAATTAGGTTAAAAACAATTTACCACTTACTACATAGTTTAGCCTTTTATTTAACAATTTGTAGTAGGCATATATTACATTCCCAGTATTATTCTATATACTGAAAATGTAAGTGAGAGCAAAACTGACAAAACGCTCAGCCCTCAGTGAGTTTAAATTATAGTAAGAGAAGATCAAAATTAAAGATACAAATTAGAAATTTATTCCAGATGTAAGAAAACAATAAATTCTATGGAGAAGGAATGAATTGAGAGACCAATGGAATACAGAGTAAAAATGTTAAGAGTAATCCATTTTTCTTTGTGCTAATTTAGTTAAAATTTTCAGAGAAGACCACTATGAGAAAAGACAGAGGAGGATAGAACTTAATTAAAAAATAACAAAAATAAAATTGCCCAGGAAGGCCAGGTGTGGTAGTGCCCGCCTGTAGTCCCAGAAGCTCCGCAGGCTGAGGCAGGAAGATCACAAGTTCAAAGCCAGCTTCAGCAAAAGCAAGGTGCTAAGCAACTCTCTGTCTCTAAATAAAATTCAAAATAGGGCTGGGGATATGGCTCAGTGGTTGAGTGCCCCTGAGTGCAATCCAGCAATCCCTGGTACCATAAAAAAAAATAAAACAAAATTGTCCAGGAAAAGAAAATATCTCATGAAAATGCCATGAGGTAAGAATGGCCATGTTTTTATTTGGGGAGCAGAAAAAGAAAGAGTAGAAAGTGTATTACATAAGATCTTGGAAGGCATGTTAAGGTCTTCAGCATTTTATCCTTTTATGTATGAAGAGATTGTAGTGTTTTTGACAGGAGAGTAGCATCATGTGGGCTAATGTTTGATTCTCTCTGCCTTGTGGAGAAAAGGTTTCAAAGGGCAAGCAGTAAGCAAGATTCCAGCAAGTTAGCTGTAGAATTAACTGTTAAAAAATGGCTGTGATTTGGTCTAGGACCAAAGTAGTAATGGAAAAGGAAAGCGTATGAGACTGAGGATATGTGCTTTCAGTTAAAATCTACAAGGATTGATGATGAATAGAACGCAAAATGAGAAATAAAAGATGTGAAAGGCAGTTCTAATGTCTGAAGTGGGCAACTAAATGGAGTGTGATACCTGTTCAAAGGTCAAACATACATGGGTAGGGATGGGCACAGTGCCCCATGCCTATAATCCCAGTAATTTAGGAGGTTGAGACAGGAAGATTGTGAATTCACAGGCAGTCTCAGCAAAATCAAGGCACTAAGCAACTCAGTGAGACCCTGTCTCTAAATAAAATACAAAATAGAGCTGGGGATGTGGCTCAGTGGTGGAGTGCCTGAGTTCAATACCTGGTACCAAAAACCAAACAAACAAAACAACAACAACAAAACAAAACAAAAACAAAAGCAAAGGTGAACCCAGGTTTGGGGGAAAAGACATTTTTAGTATCAGATGCCTATTAGATATTCAAATGAAGGTGCCAATTATGTAGTTAAGTTTATCAATCTTATTTAGAGAAAAATTTGGATTGTCATCTTGAGCATATAATTTGTTATTAAACCCTCCATCATTCAAAGATAAGGAAAAATTCTTCCTGTTTGGGCATATAGGTGCTCATCGTGCACATGTAAACAGTTCTGAGATGCTTTTCTTTAGGTGTCCAACTCTAATTTTCTTCCATATAATAGATATTTATGAAATTATTAAATTTCAAGAGGTATATAGCTTTATTAGTGATTTACCAAGTATAAAAAATGATATTGAGTTTAAATCACTAAGATCAGAGTTCTATTAAGGCGGCAGTTAGCAAATTATATTTCTTAACATGTAAAAATTTAGACTAGTTTACTTAGAGTATGGAAATTATAGTGTTTTGATTTTTCCTTACAAATTTTTTGGTTGATATAATACTATTTCTTGCCTTGGTAGCAGGCCAGAAATACAAAACACTTCATTTTCAGAATCAAAATAGTTTATTTTAGCAAAGTGCTATGCAGCTCACTGACTGAGTTCTACAACTTAGCTACTATGTGCATTTCTGGTATTGTTGAAATATGTCAAGGATGCCTTTCATTTACTCACCTAAGCTTCCATCATTCAAAGGTTCACTTAGAACCTCCTTGAGCCAAAATTAACCGCAAGAGGCTGCCCACTGACTCACAATCTCATTCCTCTGGATTATTATTCTCCTACTTATTGTTACTTCTTGAAATGCTTAAATATTAAATTTATTCAATATGATATTTCTGTAAAGTGCCAAATTTAATCTAAATTTCTAGAGGTAAGTTTTTCTCTGCCTTTATTGTGCTTTCTTTCAAGACAGCAAAGATCTTCCATATTTTGGAAGATTCATTTCATCTGAATGTACTTCTAAACCTGCCAGTTGTCCTATAGCTGTCTTCCAAAATGTCATAGCCATCAGCAAATATTTTGCATCTTTTTATTTAGCATGATTTATCAAAATATTATGTTTATGTGTATTTCTCAGATTTTAAAATAAACAAAAAAGAATGATTTCTATAACTAATTTTTTGAATTTTCTGAATTATAAAAGACACAATGTATTTTAGTATTCAAAAGAGATTTTCTGAAATGAACAAAAGTGACAAATATTATGTGTAGGCACTGTCAAATAGTTAATACAGTCTTATTTTTACTTAAAAAACTTTAAGATCCATCAATCAACTGTAAATATTCCATGTGATCTAAAAGGGCTGGTCAGATGCATAACATATTAAAATATTAAATTTTATTTTTGTACTATTATCCTTTTTGTCTAATGTTATTATATCATGAAGTCATAGAATATAATCCACTTAAAAACAATAACATTCAAGAGAATATTTATACTGTATCTTATGTATAGTTCTTTCAATATCCCTCATGTTTCTATATGCATACTATTTCTAAACATTTTCTATCACTTAGAATTTTTATGAACAATTCTTCATCTACAATAATCCTGAGAAATCATATAATCAATATACTTAAATTTTTTGATCAACATACATTTTTCTTTATTCAACTATTAAATATTTCAGGAAAATACTATTTTCTAAAATAGAAGTATTTATGTGGGTTAAGTATTTTACCACATGACATCTTCCATCTGGTCAAATTACTTTTAAAATTATAAAATTAGCTATAGAGTTTAAGCACGTTGTTCTGTGTCTATTCACTGGTCATAAGCGCATGTCACATCAATGCTCTGACTAAAATCTTCTCATTATTAATTGAAAAATCCTTATAGTCATTTTGATCATTAATGACAGAAACAAATGCCATATTGAATAATTTCTAAATCATCCTCAAAGAAAACCTGCATAGAGAAAACAGATTTAAGAGTGTGAACGCTGTAGTTAAATATGCTGCATTCTAAATCTGGCTCCATCCTACGTATGTTGTTCCATTAAAGTCATTTCTTTGTGCCAAAATTGCTTCTGCAGAATGGGAATATTTATTACCTACTTAATAGATAACAGATAACATTTGAATAGTATTTGTAAAGCACATTGGATTATGTTTGCCTTATAGAAAGCAGTGTAAATAGTTATAACCACTACAATCATTCTTTGTTCAAATGAGCTCACCGATCTTCAATGATGTTTGAATCTAAGAAACAGTTGAAAATCCTTAACAAATGATAACTTTATGGTATTCAAATCATGCAGTACCAAAACTTTAACATATTAAATTAACACATAATTCCTAGAAAAACGCTATATGATAAAATTATTGAACAACAGCTATGCTTACATAATAAAGTATTTACAAATGATAATATTATAATCTCATTTAAAGCTGGACAATATTTTGAAAATTGTTTATCAGGTTTAATCAATTTTAGGTCTCTTTTATATATTTGTATGCTTTATGGTTATATATGATTTTCAACTTGATATTCAAACAATTAAATTTTTAATCATTTCAAAATAAATTATGTTGTAATTATTAGTAATTTAGTAATAAATATCTGTAGAGAAAGTTGTGTTTATTGCTGCAAATATATAGTTAAAGTAATTGCACCTTGTTATATGATATTCAATTCTAGCTCTTCATGTCATAATATCTACAGACAATCCAGTGTTTCAAAATTTATTCTATTTTGGATTGTCAAGCTATTATGGGAATACATACATATACACACATATATGTTTATGTGTACACATATGTAAGTAAAGTACAAGTACATATGTATGAACAAAATAATTAAATATTTAGAACGTTAGAGTTTTTACTTCCATTGCAGTTTAATATTAATTTATTTGAAGAGTTGGGATTTCAGATACACAGTTGCACTTCTCAAAAACCCACACTCATCAAGCACATTATTTTGGGGGAAGGTTTGTTATTGGTTCTGGTTTTCTGCAAGGACAAGTAGGCAATTTTGCAACCATCAAGTTCTTACTCAAGAGGAAATAGGGTTCATTTGCATATTATTATGCACATAATTGTCAATTTGGATATGCAAATAAAGCACTCTACATTCTGGCCTTGTTCCTAGGTTTTCTAGGGTTTAATTGTCCTGAACGATTTTAAAAGGTTAAAAAGATTGGCAGTTTCCTTTACAATCAACAAATAAATAAACTATGATACTTGCTTATTAGCATACAAGAGTGCATAGTTTTGTCAGGTGAAATATTAAAAACATAAGGCTTGGATTAAGTGAATGAAAATATTTAAGTTGCATCTCTTTTAACATTATAGGCTTACTTTATTTTTCAGATAATTTAGTTTTTCTTTCTTTATTTTATTGTACCCTATGGATCAATTACATTTATCACTGCATTTTTAGAACATGACAGGACCTGTTGAAAGATATCAAATAAATTAAGGTGGGCAAAGAAATGTGAAATGTGTGAGCTCCTGTACTGATAGTTGAAGGTGAATATATAAATGGTAGCTTCTTCCTGAACAAGGGTAAAATATCAATTATCTACATAGGAGTTGCTATAGCCTGAATTGTCCCTTATCCTCAAATCCTGATGTGGAAGTCTTAACCACTGGTCCCTCAGTGATTGTATTTTAAGACAATGCCTTTGAAGAGGTTATTTATTTAAGCCAGGGCTTTTAGAAAGGGTGCTAATCCAATCTGTCTATAGTCTTTAGGAAAAGAGAAAATATGGATACATAGACATCAGGTATGTCAATATAAGAGTGCTTGACAAAAACAAAAATTTTCTTCATTTATCACTTCAATAATATTTTAGCCTTAATGAATAACAGAAGAGGTAAACAACTCAAAAAACAACTAATTTTTTCCCCTGAAATGTCCAGAAGAAAATCAGTGTTCTCTACTCACAGATTGCAATAAACAGGCACTAAAGTGAGATTTGGTCCAGACTCCAATCATTAGGCCATATGTGTGTGTTTATATACATATATGTATATACTCTCAGATATTTATACATATTAGACTAAAAATAAATTTAAATTCTAGATTGTAAAAATCTATTTTACTTTTTGGATTTTATATTCATATCATTTTTATATCTTAAATTTAACTCCTAATGATAGTAACAGGAAAATAATTTCTTATGCATAGCCCTACAAATTTGTCTACTTGTATATGTATATGAGTATGTATTTTAATATAACAACATAATACTAAGTAGTAAATTATTAGACTCAATTTAAATTTAATTGCAATTCTTTTAAACTATACTCCATACATAGCTAGGAACAGAGACAAAAGTTTTTTTGTTTTTGTTTGCAGATATGATTTTCTTAGTGAGATTATGCCATCAAGTTTGTATAGAGTAAGACAGGTTTTGTTTCATCATTTTCTATTTTAATGAATGTTTTATTATTTTATTTTTTAAAAATTATTTATGATATAGGTGATAAAAATATAAAACCTAGAATTATCACTTTTATCCATGTCCTGGTTTTCTTTCTGTTCCATATAATAATTGAAGCTGCAATATATAATTTTATGTTTTTCCATTGTGCTTTTTGTATACATTATTATAAAAAAAATTTCTAGTTAAAAGATATCTGCATGCATAATTGTTATGTATTGCAAAATTTCCTCCACAAAAGTACATCATTTTTCATTTCTAGCAATATTTGAGAACATAGCCTTACTGACAGCTCTACCTAAAAGTTATGTTGTTGAATATCTTATTCATGAAAAGTATTTGGCAATGCATAGTTCCCTCTTATCCATGGTTTCAATTCCATCATTTTAATTACTTGTGATCAACTACAATCCAAAAATACTAAATGAAAAATTCCAGAAGTAAATTATTGATAAATTTTAGATTTCAAGTTGTGCTGAGTAGTGTGAAGAACTCTCTGCCATTCTGCTCCATTTAGTCCAGCATGTGAACCATCACTTTGTCTAGTATGTCCATTCTACGTGGTTCCCTTATGTTAGTTACATTACTTACCTAGTACTGGTCCTGAGGATAAGATTTACTGTCATAGTATTATAACACTCTTGTTCAAGTAACCATAATTTTACTTATTAATGGCCACAAAGCAAAATTGTTGCAACCTTAGCAATTTGGAAATGCCAAAGGGAAATCATAAAGTGGTTTCGTTGAATGAAAAGTTGAAAGTTCTCAAAATAATGATGAAAGAAAGAAAAATTGTATACCAAAATTACTTAGATCTATGGTAAATTTTTTAATCTCTTACCATGCCTAATTCATAAGTTAAACTTTATTATCAGTATATATATAGGAAAAATAGTACAGGTATGGTATAATCCACAGTTTCAGGCATTTATTTTGTTTTTATAAAAATTCTACATAAATTTTTTTAAATTATTACCTCATTGGTTATTTCTTCTCAACTTTTAGAAGCTTAAGCAGAGTTGTAAAAGAATAACAGGAAGCAGAGAAAATGTTATTCCAATTGGAAAGTCAGAGATGGAGAGAAACAATCAATTGAATAGTAGATTCATGAATAATCTGAATTCACACTGTGTAGTTTATGTATAATAGTAATAAAATCTTACGTGTTCCAAGAAAATGATGTAATTTAAAACAAAAATTAACATAAATACTTAAAAGTAAAAATCATAGTGGTAAATGTATTTACAGTTACCTAACATCACTATTACTAAAAAACTCCACAAACATTAAATTTATACGTTGAGACTCAAGCAACACATGATATAAATTAAAGGCTTATTATTAAACAAAAAGTGCATTATTTCCAACATTACAGAAGTTTAATGAAATAAGAATGGTAAGTCCAAAATAAGGCTATAATAATTAGACCACAGACTTGTCAACAAAAAAGAATCTAGGAGAGTGTGGAAAGGTATTTAAATTATAACTTAAAATAATTGTCAACCTATAATAAGCTTCCTTGTTTAACTGTCTTCTAACAGCAGAAGTTTAAAATATTTGAACAGGATAAAATTGTGAACATTTGCCACAAAAGCCCTCTCATTGAAGGGATATGTAAATACTATACTTCACAGCAAAACTATCTCAGCCAAATGATTGAAGAGATATCTAACAAAGAAAAGGAGAAATCTGTATAAAAAAGGAAATTCATGGTCTGATCTCTTAACATTTAAACTTAAAGATGGAATTAAAGCCTGTAATAATTTGCAAAGAAAATAATAATTAAAATTATATATAAGGACATGCATTTTGATAAATTTTAGATTTAATTTATCCATGAGACAAATTTAAGACATAAAATATCATAAATACTCATGTTTCCAAAATATACGTAATCAAAATATAAAGAAAAATAAGATTGAAGAAGCAAATATGATACCAATTTAGTATTAAAGACAAATTACTTTAATATGAACCTTTAAGATGAATGAAAAAGTGCATGATTATGAAAGACATTTTGTAATAAATAAACTGGTATTAATAGACAATAAAGCCTGATAAATAATTAAAGGGCAAGAAATATGACAGAGCATGTAAATGAAATAATAAAGAGATATTAATATGTTAAATTTGTAACCATATATTTCCATAGTCTATAGATATATATTAAGTAGTATAAAAATATATTGATCATTTACTGGTATACTATTTTATTTCAAAATATTCTCCTGTCCTGCTTGATTAAACTCTGCTATGTCACTCAGATATATAAATTATTTAAGAAGTTGCTGCCAATGAATATTTTCTACACAGAGTTGTGCTATTTACTAAGGTAATATGTTCCCCTAGGAGTTAAAATATTTTATTGTGTTTTCTTCATTTTTCAATATGATATTTATTAAGTTGGTTCCACCTCTCTTTATGTCTTATATATATTTGATACCTGTCTAAAATAAATTCTTAACCTGACTGTGAACAAGATATATTTTTAAAATTGGGCATTTTCAAAGGTATTTTACCTTTCTTTCTGAAGATAATTTGCCCATTTTTACTTGATTTATGTTATCAGTTTAAATCTTCCACAATTCTGTCCTAAGGTCCATCTACTCTAATAATTGAAAAAAAAATTACTAGTTTTTTTCCTTGTTCACTAATCCTCATGGCACCATGCATCAAAGTAAAAGCTGATGTTTCTAATTAAAAGCGTTCTCAATTTTAAATTGAGTAATATAAGAAACATTTTAACACATCATTATCATATATTTCAGATACTGATAAATGACACATCTGTAAAATAAGCGATTTCATCAGAAATCACTTCAAGCATTTCTACTACCATTTTAAGGGGAAAAATTACTGCCCTCATTTTAAACATAATCAATATAATAGTTACTTTTAAGTCAAGATAAAATCATTTGATACCACCAAAATGCCATTTCAAATGGTTTTCCTAGTTTTTAATCTTCTCTTGTAACAATCCATCTTAGATTGACTCTCCAGCAGTAATTTATCTCTTCAATATCAGAAGATGGATATTTTGGTTTAGTGAGAATAAAAAGTCCCATAGGAAGTAATTTGGTTTCTCTTGTGAATTGTTAGCACAAGAGCACTTATTTGGACATTGCTTCCCCAAGGCAATACAAGGTAGTATTTCTAGAGTATTAGATATTGAATAAATTTTTTAAAAATTGGAAACAGAAGAGGAAAGAGAGGTATTGGGGTTCCAATTAGAATAAGATATATTCCATGCTTGTATAATTATATCAAAATATATTCTATTGTCGCATATAACTAAAAAGAATCAATAAAATAAATGAATATACATATATGTAGATACATAGATATAAAACATACATATGTGCATATTGATATTACGTATATTAATAATCCTTGAAATATTAATTAACAACCCTATATATCTTTGTTGCAATTAGATATATTTTTTCCTAATGTAAACAATAGATTGGAATACTGTATTACAAAATGATGATTTCTGTTGTATGTAATATAATCAAATATATTTTCTCGTTTCCATCACCTTGATAAAATTATTCACATTCTCATAAATATAGGTCTTTGAGAATGTGCACCATATGCAATGAGTACACAAAGTAAAGACATTTCAATATGTAGCCTGAAGAAAGTGGTGAGTGTATGCTACATTTTATAGTTATTCTCTGTATTTTGAACCCATGTCCTCCTTCTCCAAAACAAACACAAAAAGACCATACTTTTTAAAAAATTTATTATCTTTGTTGTTCTAGTCAGAGAAAGTTTTTAGAGAATATGTTTGGGTCAACCTAGTTTTAGGAAATTTAATTTTAACAGTAAAAATAGTAGCAATAGAAAAATGTCAAGAAAGTTTCGCCTAGCTTATATGTTTTCTACACAAAAATTTTCAGAATAAAATGGGAACTATGAGGGAAGTGCAGAAATTAAGGGGAAAAGAAATAAAATAATACATAAACATCAAGGCAAATAATGGTTAGTGACCTAAGTAGGATTTTGGAGCAGCGGTAATATCTAACTACATATGAAAAATTTTGTTATACATTGTTTTTCTGTGCATCTGATATTCCTAAGGTTAAAAAAAAAAGAAAATTAAGAAAAAATAAAATGGTCATTAATTCTTTAAATGTCAAGGGAGTAACTCCAGTGAGCTGTGTAACATGTGTAGACTCTTTTATGATACAAAAATGACCGGACAACAAAGTTTCCTTCAGATACTCTTAATCCAAGATCTCTATGATATTTACAAGAGGAAAAATGGTCTCTAACAGACTTATGCTGGCTTCAAACTCTAAACAGATTCAAGAGGCTGTTTTATCAAATAATATATAAAATAATTGTTGAAATTGACCTTTTTGTTCCATACAAAATGATTTTAAAACAATCATGTATAACTTTTTAAAGTATTTATTTGAAAAATATATCTGTATCCCTAAAATTTCAATATTTATTTTAGATTCTACTTAATATGTATTTTAATGTGAGAGTTTTATATTATTTTTAAAATCACAAATACTTTTGTGATTCCTTTTTCTTGGAAGTTGTAAATGGGAAAATGTTTAATAAGAAATTTATATAAAGCACTTTATTTCCCAGAGAATTTCTTTGACATGCTCTAAATGATTTCCTCAAAGTGAAGTGTATGCTTGTGAAAATCTTTCATTTAACACACCTTTGAACTATCACCTGGAATTGTTTAAGGTTGTTCAGAGAAACACAGATTTGCAATTAAGATCATAGAACACTGGATTTCTTTGTTAGTTTCCATTCCTCCAGGTTAAATGAAAACCTCACTTTTTTCTGTGCTGAAATTTCTATTACATAAGGAAAATATTGGTGGCCACCATAGCCTTCTCAGTATTGTCTTGAGTTTGGGTCAAAAGTCTTTAGATATATGCACTCATAAAATTTTATAATCGTAAGTTATTTTAGACCTATTATGCACCAGGTTCTCCTCTTAAGTGCTGGGGATACATGAATGTATAAGCCACAAACTTGGCTTTTTTTGCTATGTACACTAGAGTCAAATGCTGTGTCCTGAGACATTGGTGTCATATTAAAGAATGTGAATGTATGGGAAACTTACTTGAGAGGAAAATCCCTTCAACTTTAGGTAGCTTCTTTGTTTTGTACAATCTGCTTTTGTCAACACATTCTTTTGTAGAGAGAAAAAATTGATTGCAGAAACATTGCTGAACAATGCACTGTTTATTCTTTATAATTCTGTAAAGTTTATTTATTTTTCTCAAGGATTTCACACAATAGTCTATTTTCATGATTGTTTAGCCTGAGTCTTTTAAAAGGATTAAAAAACAAGATGCACCTCTAAATATCATCTTTTTAATTTTTCTTGCAAAATAATCTTTTCTTTTTTTACTTGAGGCCCCTTTGCATTAAAGCACATTAAAACACACACACAAGTAGTCTTAAACAACATTTATGTGTTCATGTGCTTTGTAGCAATGAGAATTTAATTGTTTACAACACTAAAGTTTATATTTTTTAAAATTCTTAGACAATTTATAAATTCCAAAGACACAAAGAAAGCATTCTTTTTTATATTATTATATTTTATTTCAGGAAATATTGTTCAAACATTAATACATAAGAATGCAACCAATCTGGAAAGCAGTATGGAGACTGCTTAAAAAACTTGGAATGGAACCACCATTTGACTCAGCTATCCCACTCCTTGGCCTATACCCTAAAGACTTAAAAACAGCACACTACAGTAAAGCAGCCACTTCAATGTTTATAGCAGCACAATTCACAATTGCAAAACTGTGGAAGCAACCCAGATGTCCTTCAATAGATGAATGGATAAAGAAACTGTGGTACATATACACAATGGAATATTATTCAGCAATAAAAGAGAA
>CM053400.1:81626971-81653238 GCA_028644305.1 Xerus rutilus | reverse complement strand
TGTGGTGATTTTTAAAATTCCTTTGAAACTAATTATTTTTTAACATCTCTACTCATTTATTGCTTGAATACAAAAATAAAATCAGTTTATCTATATTGATATAACATTAAAAATGATGAGATCAATTACTGATTCTTATAACTTTTATTATAATTCCCTAGTGATGTTTGTATATATTGTTGTCATATGTGAATAAAGATTGTTTTTATTTCTTCCTAATTTCTAGAGCTTTGATTTTATTTTCTTGCCTTATTAACAAGTATCTTGAATACCTGCTGACTGAAATCAGAAAGGCTACACATCTTGCCTTATTCTAATCTTAAGGGAAAAGTAATTTTCCAACAATATTTAAGATAATAGTATTTTTGTTGCTTCACTTCAACAAATTAAGAGAATTATGACCTATACTTAGTTTGCTGTGAGTTAATTGGTGTTAAGCTATTTTGAGTGCTTTTTTAGTATCTATCAACAAAATTAAATATATAAGTTATTTTAAATTGTTTGAAAAAACCCTGAAATATCGGCCGAATCCCATTTGATTATGGTGTATTCTTTTTTATTCATTGCTTAGACTTATTTTTAAAAATATCTTTCTATGATTGCTTTTTAAAATTTTTGTTTCAGAAGCATGTTGGTCTATATTTTTCCTGTATTGTCTTCGTTTTTATTGCCAAGATAAGGTTGACATCAAAAAGTATGTTGTATATGAGAACATCTTCTATTTATAAGAGTGAATGCAGGATTGAAAATAAATCTACCATAAATTATTGATGGAATTCTCCAATTAAATTATTGTGGCATTGTGGGGAGATATTAGTTACAATTACATTTCACTATCAGAAATATTTCCATGCAGGTGTTTTTTTTTTCTATTTTCTTTCACTTACTTTAATAATTTGCATTTTGTGAGAAAGTTGTATAGGCTAAGTTTTCAGTGTTGTTTTATAATGTTGGTTTTTGTATCCTTATTATCCATTTAAAGGCTGTGAGACCCCCAGAAGTACTCCTCCCCAATATTAATAAAATGTGTCTTCTCTTATTTCTATCTTGATCCATCTCAATAAATACTGCTATAGCTTCCTGATCAATTGACTTTTCTCATTGCAAAATGTTCCTATCACTGTAATTAAACACAATATGACATGGATAATATAGCCACTCAGACTTTCTTTTCATTAGTGCCTGACTAAGATATATTTTATCATTCTTTTAATTTTAACCTCTTTTTCTTGTTATATAAAGTTCACTTCCTTCTATAAGAATAATAATTGTATTTTAAATATAATCTGATAATATCTACCTTATAATAGGTGTGATAAACATACTGATATTTAATTCAGTTACCATCATGGTTGGATTTAAACTTATCACCTCAGTATTTGTTTTCTATTGGTGCCATTTTTTCTCTTTCTCCTTTTTCCTACATTCTGAATTAATTAACATTAGGTAAAAAAATAATTTTTGACTCAGTTTGTAGTCTATTTTTTGCACTATCTTTTCATGTTTTAAATCAGATTGTCACCAAAATACTATTCTTCCAATTATCTTTCTCTTACATTCTATACTTACTGCCCAGGCAAAAGGTAATCTTTACCTATGTATTCAACTTATGCAAAAAACTTCATGAGAAATTTGGAATATTTCATTATCATGCAGAAGTTTATTTCCATTGATACTTCACTCATGTTTGACATTTCCTTATTGATTCCTTTCAAGTTATGGCAAAAGATTAAAGACACTATTCAAGACATTACAGATTACTGTTGTTTTTACTAAATATTTAGATACTTTTAATAGTTATCTAAATAATGTTTGGATATATAAATATAACATTTATATTTTGAACTGTATTCTGTAACTAACTTTAAAGAAAATTCAGATATAATACAGTGCAATTTCCCTAAAATGTTTATTTGTATCATAGCTCCATTTAAACAACATTTAAAACTTCATTTGGATAATGTAAAACACGATTTAAAGGAGTCAAGTCAATTTTGTAGTAGAGCACATTATGATTAGTATGTTGAAATTTTTGAATGTGAACATAATTTTTGTCCAAAAAGATATTATCATTTAAATTTAAAAAAAAAAGATGTGGTGCTGTCAAGTAATGTAATTAGGCCATCAGCCCTTCCTTCACCCTGAATTGCTTACAGTTCAATTAGATCTTTTGATTGTTTAATTAAATATTTTGTTGTTTCCTTAGAATTAAGGGTGCTTATTAATTTAATGTAATTTAATTTAATAAATGTCATTATTTGTTTCATAAAATGTCTAGGCAACTGGAATAAGCTCATTGCCTACATTATGTATTAAGAGGCTCTCAGATTTGTCCACCTGCCTTGATCTTACGAATTATCCATGGCATGTTGACATGAGGAATAGAAGTATAGTGAAAAAAAAGTAATTGAAGACTTTGAGAAATATTTAGATTAGAATGCTAACTATAAGTTAGAAGTAAAGCAGTTAATTCCTTTTATATTTTGCTGCCTCATTTGTTTGATTTATCCTTAATTATATTTACACTTGAACTTTTGATAAATGCACATAAAATATATCATGCCAATTTTTAAGTATACAGTTCAATGGTATTACATATGTACATATTGTGCTACCATCACCACAAGTCATCTCTAGAACACTTTCCATTTTGCAAAACTGAAATGCTAAAACCATTAAACAAAAACTCAACCATTTCTCCTTCCCCTGTCAGTAACCACAATTTTACTGTCTTTCTCCATGAGTTTAACCATTCCAGTTAGCTCATATAAATAAAATAAAATATCTGTCTTTTTGTAACTGAATTTTTTCAATTAGTGTAAGTTCTTAGGTTTCCTTCATGTGTTAGCCTGTCAGAATTTTCTTCCTTTTTAAGGCTGAGGAGTATGTTACCATTATATATATGTGTGTGTATGTGTATGTATGTGTATATATGTATGTGTATGTATGTATGTGTGTGCATATATATATATGCATATGATATATCTTGTATAATATATACAATATGTGTATATATGTCATTTAAATTATCAAATCATCTTTTGATAGAAGTTTATTTTGTCCTCATCTTAAAATTATTTCTGAGAGACTCTACTTTCAAATCTTTTGGGACTATATCCAGAAGTGAAATTGTTGAATCATATGGAAATTTTATTTATAAGTTTTTGGGAAAATGCCATATGGTTTTCTACAGTAATCTACTATTTTACATTTGTATCAACATTTCTAGCAGCAGTGCACAGTATTCTAATTTCACCACATCTTTAAGAACAGCTAATTTTTTATAATAGCTATAATAGATCTGAAATGATATCTAAGTATGATTTTGATTTTGATTTTGAGTGAAAGTAAATATCTTCTTATATTCTTATTGCCAATTATTAACATTCTTTGGATAAACATCAATTTAAGTTCTTTGTGGATTATTGAATTGTTTTTTTTTCTTCTTATCACTGTTGAGTTTTTTAAATTTTCTATATACTCATATTATTTCTTTATCAGATATTTTATTTATAAATATTCTTTCCCATTCCATGAAACATTTTAATTCCATTGGTAGTATATTTTGATGCATGAAATTTATAATTCTCATGAGGTTTATTTTTTGTTCCCTTGTGTGTTTGATGTTATAGCCAAATATTTAATGCCAAATCCAACATGAGGAAACATTTGTGCTGTTTTTTTCTTCAATAATTTTATAAGTTTTAGGCCGTACATTTAAGTTTTTGATTCATGTTCAGTTAATTTTTCTACATAGTGTAAAGTAGAGGCCCTACTCTCTTATATTGCATGTGAATTGTCAGTTTTCTCAGCTTTATTGTTACAAATATCCTTTTTTCTCCATTGCATGGTCTCATTGCCCTTTTTGAACATAACTTACAATATACATAATTTCTGGCTATAAATTTTGTTTCATTTTTATATGTCTATTTTGATGTAAGTTTATGTCAAACCACCTTATTTTGGTTATTCATTTATAATTGTGCTTATAGCATACCATTTCAAAGAATTTGAGTGGATTTTATAACATAATTCATATAAAATTAGGTAGTAGAAAACTAAAGTTGCTGTATATAAACACTAGTTACTTTTATATGTTGTTGGTGTTAAACAAATTGTCACACTTTAGAATATTTAAGATTGTGATGCTATTACATGTAATGTTGATGTACTGTGAAATTTTATTATTGATAATACATACTCTAAAGAGTTCAAGATTATTAGTAGATATGAAATTGCTATATCTGATTAAATATTTGATTAAATTTTTCAAAAGAAATCTTTCAATAATTATAAAATAAAAACTCTAAAAATATTGTGTCATAGTTAAATTGGCAGTTTCTCTCATTATTACAAAACATAATGATGTGAATTATATTTCATGAAAATTTATATTAGAATTAATACATTATTACTGTTATCAATTACATGTGTGGTGCTGGGGATTGAACCTAGGGACTTGTGCATATATAGCATCCTACCAAGAGCTATATCTCCAGACCCCTAATATTATTCTTGAGAAGTAAAACTCTTATGCCTTTCTTCTGTCACTAGGATTGGTTAATATTATTTTATAATGTCTTATATCATTCTCTATTACAGTGGAATTAAAAGGGATGTATCTAACCAGATAAAAAGATAATTGTGGACAGGCATAGTGGTGCACAACTGTAATTTCAGCAGCTAGAGAGGCTGAGGTAGGAGGATCACAAGTTCAAAGCCAGCCTCAGAAACTTAGCAAGGCCCTAAGCAACTTAGGGATACCCTGTCTCAAAACAGGCTGGAGATGTGGCCCAGTGGGTGAGTGCACTTGATACAAAAAAAAAAAAAGGATAGTTGTTTACTAGAAAAAAAGTGGATTAATACATGAATATATACTAACAGATCTTTGAATGCAAACTCTCTCGATATATGTATGTATAATATCTATATAAATTTAAAATAATATCCAACTTCATTGAAAAGGTGACGCTTCCGGGTTTTGTTTGGATGAAATGTTTTGTGTGGTATATCAAGCTAAGTTAATTAAACATGTGTTCGAGGTCTGCAAAGTTTCTATTTAAAATTTTACTTTTTAAAATTTTACTTTTTAAGTGAATTGAAATACATAAAACCAATTCTATAACTATATTTCTGTAAGATTTTTCACAAGATGAGGAAATACAAATCTAATCTGATTTAGGCTATGTTTACTCTAACAATGGAAAAACTATCTCAATTTATAAAATAAATAAAGATCATAAATTTTAAGAATATTTTGAAGGAAATTTACCTGACCATACTTATTTTACCAGTTAAAAATGCATTTGTGAAAGAGAAGGAACACAGGATAGGGAGAAGAAACATTGCACACTGGCTAAAAAGACTTGTCAGATTATCTCTGTCTTTTTTAATCTAACTAAACAAATAACAGTATCAAACCACAGTTGTTTTGACAGGGCCTCTATAAAGTGGAGGATGTTTTGACAAAGCCTTTTCAATAAAGTAAAACACGGTATTTTACTATCAAGTAGTCAGTGCTTCAGGCATTCCTGACGTATTCTTTGTGAGACTCACTCTTTTCTGAACTTTAATCCATTTTATAAGCCAGAAAGGATTATAATATAAATGAAACATTTCTGTATTATTCTTATAGATAACATTTTTTTGTAAATAATTAAAGCATATATATGTGTGTGAGGTAATATTTTAATTACCCCCAAAGGACATGTATTGACCAGAGATCAAGTTTAAGGAAACTTTTTGCTATGGGAATGAATGAGTTTCAGCCATTATACATCATGATTATATTTCTCCAAACTAGATTCAGAGTCTTAGAAAAATTAGTTGAGAAATCTAGCTTAGGTGTTACATCCGTTACTTGGCAGGATACCTAGTTTATAGAATCACAAATGTTAGACCCAACAGATAGGAGATAATTTTCCCACAGCTAATTAAGCTTGCTATTAGAAGAAAGTAATAAATGCAGTATTAGAAAACAAGCCAAAAAATCAAATTAACAAATACCACTGAAGTTCCTTAGCTTGATCATACATTAGAAATTACAAATGAAATAAGTGATAGTATAGCAAATCTAGTCAATATAAAACAGAAAATTAAATATAAGCCCACAACCATAATCAAAAGATGGGAGACTAATACATATACAATATACAAGTGTTCTTAAAATCTGAGTAGGTCATTGTATCTCCTATATATATATCCTATCCAAGTACTGGGAGTTCATATTATAAGATTAAAACAAGTTACCTTCAGTTCAATTTTATTGTCAATTCATGAAAAATTTCTGAATATTCTAATTTTGCAAACAGACAAATTAGTTAAAATGTAGAAAAGTCAGATTAACATGGCAATATCGAAATTTATAAAATGCTCTTTTGAACACTCCATGATAACTAAGGCCAATGTATTTGAAATAATGCCCTTTTGACCTTTTGCATAATTTTGAAATTCCTCTTACTCAGTTATTAGCAGATTCTTAACAAATATTCCTTTTACAAACAATTATATAACTTTACATTTTTTATTTGTTTTGTCACTGCAATTATAAAGTGAGAATAAACAAACCAAGGAATATTATTTATTTATAACTTATTAACAACATGAATTTCAAAAGTACTCTGGATCTTACCATGGTTTTGACATGAGGTATTAAAAAATGATTCAGATGTTGAAAGCTTGGTCCCTAGTGCAGTATTCAGAGGTGGAGATTTTTGGAAATGATTAGATCATAAGGGCTCAGAACTCATCAGTGGGTTAATAAATTGAAGTCATTGGAAGCTATAGGAGGTGGGACCCAATTGAAGGAATGCATCCTTGAGAGCATGCCATTGGGTACTATATATTTTACCTGACCCCCCTGCCTTTTCTGTTCTCTCTTTCTGGCTTCCATGAATGGAGCATCCTTCCTATGCTATACCTTTCTACCACGGTGTTCTTCCTTACCTTAGGCACAACACAATGGAGCCAGTTTACTATGGACTGAAACCTCTGAACCAAAAGCCAAAATAAATCTTTCTACCTCTAGATTTGTTTTTACCCCCAGGGTTTTGGGCACAGCAATGAAAAGCTGACTAACACACATCCAGTTTTGCTTTTGCACCTAAAATATCACTGTAGTGTTTCATATTACTAGTTTTCAGATTGTTTTTAGGTCCTTTTGACAATAGCAATTTCAAATACAATATGTTCATTGTGAAATAGTAAACAATTCAGATTATATACAAGTGAAAAACTAATTATTTTCTCCATAATTTTTAATATCAAACTTTTACATATGTGTGTAATACATATATAAAAGATAAATAATATTTAATATATTATTTTAGCAAATATTTTGGATGTGTTGTTAAGTTTGCTAGTATTTTGTTGAAAAATTTTTGAATCTTCATTAATCGGAGGTATGGGTCATGTAAGTCAATAGTTTCATAGCTTTGTTTTTATTTTTTTCTTTCTTCTTTCTCCCTCCCTTCTTCCCTCCCTCCCTCCCTCCCTCCCTCCCTCCCTCTCTTCCTTCCTTCCTTCCTTCCTTCCTTCCTTCCTTCCTTCCTTCCTTCCTCTCTTTCTCTCTTTCTCTCTGTCTTTCTTTCTCTTTCATTTCTGTGTCTTTGTCTGGTTTTATTATCAGGATAACACTGAACTTGTAAAAAGCGTTTGGCAGAGCTCCTTCCATTTGATTTTGCTTTTGGGGGGAACAATTATTTATATTGCTGTTGCTGCTGATTTTCTGTCTGGATTATCTATTTGTTCACTGAAGAAAATGTATGTTAACGTCTCTAACTATTACAGTGTTGGTACCTCTATCTCCCTTTAGGTCTATTATTGTTTAATTTTATAAATGAATGCCATATCTTTTTGAAGATTTGGGAAGTTTTTGGTTATTATTTCCTGAAATAGGTTCCCCATGACTTTTCTCTTTTCTTCTCCTTCTGAAATTTCCTTGATGCAAATATTTGTTTGCTAAATGGTGTCCCACATATTTTGTAGGCTATCTTTATTGTTCCTCATTATGTGGTTCTGCTGCTATAGAACATGGATGGGAATGTCCCCAGTTCTTGTAGGGCAAACACTGGTGGAATCAGTTGCCTCAGTCCAGGAGCTTTAGGAAATGGACAGTAAATTCCCTAACTCCCAAGGGATGGGTACTGCCAAGCTGGGACTTTTTTTTTACCAGCAGCTATAGCCCCAAGGCTCTGCTTTGGGGTAGTAACCTTCCCTAATTCCTGTAGGGCAAGCATGAGTGGGACTGGGACTTGTGCCTTTGGCAGAGCAGGTTCTCTAACTGCAATACCTTTTGGCCCTGCCATCAGTGAACAGGCTACTGACCCCTAAGTCAGAATGGCATCTAGCAGTTGTAGCATTTCTAGCAGCTGTTGTAGCTGCTTGAGTTTTGGGGTTCGAGGAGGTTTATTTGAATTTCTTCTCAAACAGATTTAAAACCTGTGAGGCCTGTGAAATACTTCTATACTTAGGACTGCTTGTCCAAAGTCTAATCCTATGATACAGTTAACTTTTCTCAGTAATGTGAACATATCCTACATCTCTAACCTTCCTTGCCCCCATACTTTCCTATCCCTTCACCCCACCTGAGACTTGGTGTTGAGTTTGCAATTGGCTTTGTTCTTTTTTGTAGGTTGACTTTCCAGCTGTCCTCACTGATTAAGTTACTGTTCTCTTTGCTGATTTCAGGAATTCTACTTTACTCACAATCCTTGAAATACAGTGATTCCTTGGTGGCTGTGGCTTTTCTCTGTGGCAAAATTGTACACAAGGTACTTCTACTTAGCCATCTTAGATCTCTTACAATTAGATATTTCATCAGGTTTTGTTACCTTTCCCCACCCAATTTGTGAATAATACAATCTCATTATAATATGAATTTTTAGAGAATATTGCCTACGGGGCTAATTAACCTTCTAAAAACAGACAAATAAAATTCTTATTTTGCTGTAAAATAAGCCTACACTCACAACAACTAGAGTGGTATTTTAGGTTAGAATTCAAGGGTATATTTTTACTATTTAGAACTTGTAATTAAAAGTGGACTAATAATGTAAATATTAGATTGGTACCTTCCCTTGATTGTCAGTACAGTTGTTCTCTCTTGTACATGGTCCCACATTCTGAGGTTTCTATTGCCTATAGTCATTTGCAATCCACAAATATTAATGGAAAAGTGCAGAAATAAGCAACTTGCAAGTTTTAAGTTGGCAGTATGAGTAGCATAATGAGATCTTGCACTGTCCCACCCAAGATAGGAATCTTTTCTTGAGTCAGGGTATTCAAATCATGTGTACTACACCTCTACCTTTCACAAGTATTGAGAGAGAAAAACCATAGTCACATAACTTGTATATTTTTATAATTGTCCTGTTTTACTATCAGTTATTATTTTTATTTGTTTCTATGCCTAATTTAAAAACTAAACTTTATTATAGGAATGTTTGTATAAGAGGAAATACAATATATATCTTCATTAATATACATGGATTGGGGCATTCATTGGGGATCCCTTGTGGATGATGGAAGACTATTATACAGAGTTTGTTCTGTAGGATTATTGGTTATTTAAGGAATTCCATGTATACTGTAGGACAAGAAACAAAATTTAAATAGAAATACACTTAGGGGGCAATAAGAGAAAGTCCATGTTATTGCACAAGTATTAGGAGGGTATTCAACATGTAGAAAGATATGTCAAATTAGATGAAAACAGATCATGGAAGCCTGGCAGAAGTCACTGAAAGTTTTTCAGATAGACATTACCTAGAATTTCTTTTCAGCTATGTCTTGTTGTATTTGAATGAAAAAACATTAAAGAATAATTTTGGGCAGAGAGACATACATCCAACAAGAGTGAAAAGAGCTATTGTAATTATGGATTTTGGACTAGAATGCTAAAACTCAGAAAGACTTCAAGAAACCAGACAGCATCTTACATAAGGAAATTTTTGGATTTCAGAAAGAAATGAAGTTAGGAAAGTGCTCTGTTGAAACCAAAGTAAAATTTCCTGAACCAGGAATTAATAGCAAAGGGAAAATTAAATTTCTGGAATGATATTCAAAAATAGGAAGTTTATTGTCTGTCCATCTATTACATGAAAACTAAAGATTTGTGTTTTGCACTAAATGTAGAACAAGTGTGTCTTATGTTTAGCAGAACCATCTTGTTTCCAATGAGCACAGTTAAAATAATGTTAAAATATCATAAGAAGCAAGGAAATTAATTTAAATGAGTTTTCAAGTAGTGCCATCTGCTGAACAAAGCTAACAATGAGAAATTCAAAAGTAAAAGAAACCTTATAAGATTCATGGACTTTCCTAATATATGAGTGATTTATATATATTTCCCCAAAATTAAGCAAACATTTGTGAATATATTTGGGGGGAAAGTATCATTTGAATCTGAATGAGAGAGAACCACATGTTCACCTCTACAGTAATATTTTTCTCTCACAAAAATCAAAAGAGTCTTCTGGTATTATTTTATTTTATATTTTTATTGTATTAGCATTTCCATGTGTACATTGGAAAATCATATAGATTACATAAATTAACGAATAAGAATAGATTAAATGTAATCCCATCAAGTTAAATAGTTTAGCACTTTATTGGAGAGAAAAGCTAGGCAAATGTAAAGTAAAATAAAAATAATAATTTAGAAATTAAAATGTAAAAATATAAGTGCTTAATTAATTTAAAATTGTAGTATGTAATAGCAACTAGAGAACTTCAATTCTCTGTCATACACATGTACTTCTGTAAGAGTGATGAAAGTCTCAAGAGTTAAGATTGGATAATAAAATGGTGCATAAACCTGAAAAGACCCCTGGTTATCCCATCATAAATGTCTGAACACAGCTTAACAGACGTTCCTTTCCATCAATCAGCTGCACATGGATATATAAACCAAAGGATTAGGCATCTTTGAAATGGATCTGTCTCCATACATATTTGGGTAACTGATGCCTAAATTCTGTAAATAAGTCTTTATACTTTGGTATCAGCCTTTGCTTAGTGCTAATTTGCACAAATTTCAAGAAGATGAAATATTATAGTGTTATTTCTATTTTATCTGAATAAATTAAACAGAATATGAACTTTGCCATATGAGCAGAGAGCACATAAAACTGATGAATGTATATAGTGTATTCCTATCCTAAGGTAGTTTAAACCTAGTGAAAAGAAAGCTAAAAGATTAGACTTTCGGAAATTAATTAGTCCCCACATAAGTTTTCTATATGGACTAAAGCCTATCTCAACACTCATAAATTCAAGACTTTAAAATAAGATTCAGAGAGTACAATGTGAATGGATATTTAATGTATTTATGGGTAGATATATTTTCTTGATACACAGTTCATATTATATGAACATAAACTTAGAGTTTTCTGATCCAGCAAGATTGATAACCACATGTAAAAGTGTTTATTAGAATCAAAGTTATTCATTTATGTTATTTAGTAAGTTATCAAAAATGTCAAATTTGAAATATTGTCAATGTTTAATTTTTAAATGTTAAAAATGCTCAAAATAACATTTTATACAAATACAAATAATCATTGCATATCATTTATTAATCATTTGTGAGAGAACCAGTAAAATAGTTGTGCTTGTCAGTTTTCTATCATTGTAATAAAATACCAGAGAAAATTGATATTAAAGAAGAAAAGATTTATTTTGTCTCATGGTTGAGGTTTCAGTCCATGGTTACATAGCCACATCTCTTTGGGCCTGTAGTTAGATAGAACAGTAGGGAGTAATGTGTGATGGAGCAAAGCTGCTTACATCATGCAAGCTGTGAAGCAAACAGATTGACAGAAAGGAGCTGAGGTACCAATATTCCTTTAAAGGATATGGCATTGGTGACCTAACTTTTTTCCATAGGTCCCACCTCCCAAAGCTTTCACCACCACCCAGAGTACCACAGGATGGCAACCTAGCCTTTAGTATATGGACTTTAAGGGACATTTGATATACAAACCATAATCATAGTAGATTATAGGAGAATTAAACAGGGCAAGGGTTATATATTTAATCAGGAAATAATTCTGTGTTAGAGACAAAACTTTATTTTTTTTTGATACAAGACATTGAACTCGGGTGTTTAACCACTGAGACACAACATCTTTATATATATATATATATATATATATATATATATATATATATATATATATACACATATAAACATATATATTTTTAGACACATATTCTTGTTAAGTGGATTAGGGCCTGAATTGCTAAGATTGACTTTGAAATTGAACTTGTGATCCTCCTGCCTCAACAGAGTCCCTGGGATTATAGGCATGCGCCACCATGCCTGGCTTAGAGACAAAACTTTTTAATGTCCTACCAGTAAATATAATTATAACCTGCAGAATTTTTTTCTAACCCTACAAATAATTGTATGACTACAGGAGGATTTTCAATTTACACTGCAAACTCACAGGATGAAACTCTTCAAATAATACCAAATAGCAAAGTAAAAAAAAAAAATGCATCCCCATAAATAAATAGATATAGAAATCATGCTTAAGTGGATAAGCAGGCAATACATATTACAGCAAAAATATATTCCATGTTTATTTTGCATTATTCAATTATTTTGGATAATTTTTTAAGCAATATTAAGCAAGCGACATTTTGTTTCTTTTTAATACAAAATACTCTGATTAAACAGTTTTATCTAAATAATATATTTTGTAAATACTTGTCCTAATCATTATTTTAAGTGACATTCTTCATTTTATTTATTTTAAATAAAATTATTTTACATTATGAAATTATTATATTCAAGTAGAAATGTTTATATACTTATGTATATAAGTTGCAGTGGCACAAGCCTGTAATCACAGTAGTTTGAGAGGCAGAGGCAAGAGGATTGCGAGTTCAAAGCTAGCCTCCATGTGTGATTTAGTTGCCATTTTCATTGCCGTGGCCAAAGTACTTGACAAAAACAGCTTAGAGGTGATAAAGCTTATTTTGGTCTCGTGATTTCCGAGTTCTCGATCTACAGACAACGGACTGACTTCCTTGCTCTATGCCCAAGACGAGGCAGTACATCACAGGAGAAGGAACCAGTGGAGAAAAGCTGCTCAGTTCATGCTGGAGTCAGGAAGCACAGGGAGAGAGAGAGAGAGGCCATAGAGAAGATGGACCCTTCCAGGGCATGCCCCCAGTTATCCATCTCCTCTACTCACATCCCACCTGCTTTTAGTAACATCTATTCAGTACATTCAAATTATGATGGATTTATTAGATAGCAGCTATCATAATCTCATCACTTCACCTCTGAGTATTTCATCATTAATAGGAGCATTTGGGGGACACCTCATATCCAGATCTTGACCATATGTATCATCAGTGATCATCAAACCACAGTCTGTTGGATTTGCCATGATTTTTTTGTAAATAAAGTTTTACGGAACAGAGTCTTGTCCACTCATTGATATATTCTACAAGCGCTTTAGAGAAACAGCAGCAAAGTTGAAAAATTGTAAAAGATTATAACTCACATGCCAAGCATTTTACAACCTCATTCTTAAGAGATTGTTTACTAATCCCTAAAAGTGGGATTGAGACTTTATATATTAGAATTTTGAACCTCAACTTTAAAAAGGCAAGACTTTAAAATTCTTTCCAAAATTATGAAGAAACTAAAATCACATCAGGTAATGTGAGGAGATTTTTATTTAGATTTTTTTTATTGGGAGGAAACTTTATATTTAGCTTTAAGTTATTAGAAACAGTCTTGCAAATTATTTTATATGAATATCATAAAATGCACAGTCATAATAGACATTTGGGCTCTCAAATTCTGATTCTAAATTTCAGTTTTCAGCCGGGCACAAGGTGCACACCTGTAATCCCAGCACTTTGGGAGGCTGAGGCAAGAGAATCACGAGTTCAAAGCCAGCCTTAGCAATGGTGAGGCACTAACCAACTCAATGAGACTCTATCTCTACATAAAACTCAAAATAGGGCTAAGAATGTGGTTGAGTACCCCTGAGTTCAATCCCCAGTACCAAAATAAAATGAAATAAATAAATAAATAAATTTCAGTTTTCTTATCTTCATATTTTTGATGTTATATCCAGAGAGTAACAGAAAAGTCAAAATCCTAAATTTTACTTTTGATTCCTATCTTTTACCTTGATTTTGTACAAGATTTTACCTTGATTTTTCCCAGTAATGTGGGAATTTTCCTTGCTTGCTTCTAATATATCTGCTGCTGAAGTCTCACCCTATATCATACTCTCTAAAATCAAGTAAAAAAAGTCAAAATGTAGTTTTGTCATTTAGAGCTTTCTAAATTTCACCAAACATATTCATTACAAAATTTCAAATTTCGTATATGTATATGCATATAATGGCTATTGTGCCTGTCCAAACAGCAATTTACAAAAGACATTTAGTGCTTGCTTTTGAGTGTTTGTTTGATTTTAATGTACAGATATGAACATATGATTCTTCTGTTTAAAACTTTCCAATGTTCCTCAACTTTCCATATAAAAAATCTCAAATCTTAATTTAATAGAGAGCTTGGTGTATTCTGGCCTATTGCTGTCTTCAGCCTCAGCTGAATCCTCTCTTGCCTGTACAATACATTCATATTACATTCACATTTCTCTGTGTGTTGAACTCCATACTTGTTTTCTGACTTATAGTAATCTGCAAATTAAACCCACATTATGCCTAATTCATACTCATGCTTTCATATCATCTTAAAAACTTTATCATCAGAAACTTTTTTTCTTAATTCTCTCTTTTAAATTATGCCCCCTCATAGTATCCTCTCAAGACATGTGGAATATTTCTTATCTACCATCTTATGATTCTTCATTATGTATTTTTTTTTAGATGGAGTCTTGCTATTTCATCCAGGTTGTCCTCAAACTATCCTCTTGCTGAGTCAGGAGACAGATTGTTTATACCCAAATAGAAATGGAGACCACAGAGAAAACCCTAGGTGAAAGATTTTTTTTATTTATTTTTATTTTTTGCTTGTTTGACTGGAAGGCCCACCTCATGCTTGGATGCCCATACATTCTGTTGTTGTTACAGGCTTACTTGACTACCTTAATATTAGTCAACCCCAAGGAGTTGTTTTCAATCCAAGAAATTCTTCTGTTTTAAAGAACAATAACAGGACACACTCAGGTTAAGAAAGACATTAAACCATCCCATTATGGGAATAAGAAATTAAAATTGTACATTTTCAATTGAGTAAGACAAAGATAACAATATAAACAGAGATTTTCCAATAAAAAGTTAGTTCCTCATAAAAACAGTATAAAACCCTTAGACAGAGAGCCACCAAAGGTACCTTGTTTGGAATTCCTCCCATGGGACCCCTCCAATAATATGGGAATTTTTCTTGCTTGCTTCTAATATATCTGCTGCTAAAGTCTCACCCTATATCATCAGTGTACTTTATTCTTTGGGTGCATGTTAGAAGCACCCTCCAGGGCTTACAGAACCTTGTGTTACACCAAAGTAGCTGGGATTACAGGAATGCACCACCATATCTGGCTACACTATAAATTTCATATGCATTTTTAAAAAATAAAACATGCTTTTTATCACTACATAGTAAGGTCAAGTACCATATTTATATCTTATTGTGTGGTACAAACTAACCAATAAATTATGATGTATGTAAGTGGTGGATCCTGGAAATAGGAGAAATTTATGAATGAAACTAACTTGATTCTGACTGATGTAACCTGTATATTATTTTCAAATTAAGACATATTCTAATAGTCTACCATAATATTTAAACCCTAGGTGAGAGATGAATCGGTTACATTTAAAATATGATTGTTTCTAAAAAATATATGCAATAAAAAATTGTCAATCTTATGAAAAGCTTTACTAAAAGCTGTATTCATCATCCTAGAAAAAAAATCTGGCTATGAATAATCTAGTTTCTTCAATTTTTAAAATATGTATTGGAAAAATATTCTCTCAATTTAGTTTATTCCCAGAGATGAGTAATTAAATATAATTATCTGAACTCCCATTGCTTTAAGACCAGAAAAACTTTCAAGATTTGGAATTACCCAACTGTGTACATTGCTTTCTGTATGCATGTGTTCAAGAATAAAAATATTCTTTTGGTTTCAATTCTTGCACATTTTCAATGAAATGTGGTCTGCTTTTTACTACCACTTCTATTAAGAGAAAAATAATTTGGGTCATAGGAGGTCACCAGGTTAATATCAAAATCTATTTAAATATTACATAAGTCAGTAATCAAGTTTCCATTCACATAGATGTTAAATGGGAAAGTATTAAACTAGTGAAAAAAACTTTTAATTATTTTATGCCATTTGTAGTTCTTAAAATTAATGCTTTTGCAAGCATGCTCTCATAAAGCTCACTCTCAGGCTTATTAAAGATTAAATAGGCAGACTTACAGAAAGACAGAAAGGCTCTTTAGAGTTATTGTGGTGTTCACAGTTGTGACAAAGCTGTTTTCACCCAAAAAATGTTAAATGTGTTAACACATGCCAAGTATTTAGAGTAGCAAGCTGTCAATAAATGTTAGCTATTGTTAGTGACAGTATATACTCTTTCTATTTCTGCTAATGTTATATTACCTATTTCTATTAAAATTTTTGCCAATAGCAATCACCAAGAAGCAGTGTTTTCCTTCTCCTGTTGATAAGCACAGAGGAATTAAAAAATGGCTGTCTTGGAAGTAACGTGGCAGTCTTAGCATATTTGAAGATAATTCAAAATTTTATGATTAAAATAACAATAATGCTCACAAAAATTTTTGACAACTAAAAGGAAATTTTGCAAAAACATATCCTTGACCTCCTTTTCTTCTGTCTTAATAATATTCCTTACACCAAGATCGTTAAGTAGGCTGTGGCTCTTTCTGCCTAATACCTCCCATGGGTGCAGTTGAGCTTAATTAATGGCTTTGAGTGGTAGTAGTACTTTGCATGGAAAAAGAAAAAAACAACAAACAGTTGCTAAATTGATCACTGTGTTTTATTAAGTTACTACCTTACCAAACCATGGACAGGAATCTAGAAAAGTCGTTCAGAGTAATAAAATCATTACTTAAAAGAGAAAATTTCTTGTGTGTGAAAAGTCACAGTATTACTGCTCAGCATAAGATCTGTTCACTCATTTTTTCTACTTGTATGGACTGAGTCTGGCAAAAATGACTTCTCACCTCTCATCATCTCAGAGAGCTTTTAAAGGAGAAAGGATAAAATGTGTATGAAATGGTCACTAAATAAAAAACATTTGTTGTACTTACATAACTATAAAATAAAAATAGATTAATGACAAAAATAAAAAATTTATAATTAGTTTTTTTAAATAACAAACTGTAAATATATAGGTATTGATATATACATACATGGACATGAACATGTATGTACAGAATAAATGTTTTGTATGTTCTATGATTTTAAGTTTGTAAAAGAGCAAGGGTATATCTTTGTTCACTTAAATTCTGTTTGTTGTGATTTATGTTGTATTTTTTTGTTGGCTTTGAACATTTTGGTGATATTTATTTTTGCATAACAATTGATCACAAAATCAGCTATTTAAAACATGTATTTATTATATTAAAATTTCTGTTGATCAAGAGTCCAGGAATAAGTTAATTGGGTTCTCATTTTAGGGTTTACAACAGGCTGAAACTGCAGTATCTTCAGAGCTATATGCTCTGTGGCATGAGGTTGTCTTCCAGGTGCACACAAGTGTTGGTAGAAGTCCTAGCCCTGAGGTCCTCATTTCCTTGCCAGTTGACAGCCATGGCTGCTCTCAGCATCAAGACACTGCTCTCAGTTCCTCACCACATGCCATTCTCAAAGGCTTTCTCCAGATATGGAAGCTTGTTTCGTCAGGGTCAATGGAGCAATCTTGTACCAGTCACCTAATACAATCAATGAAAGGACTAACCTTTTAACTTTTCCAAATTCTAATTGTAGATACAATTGCTTATTTAGCAATCATACAAGGGAAATATATTGGGCATTTTCTGCCTCAAATGATGGATGAAATATGCTGCTGGATTTTGTATCTCTTTTCCTTAGAAGGTTTCTGTTTTGCTTATAAAAATCTCAAAAAGCGTACATTTTTGTCATTTATTTTAATTTTAAACCTAGAATTTGCTTTATTATGTAGTATGATTTTTAATTTTGAGACACCTTAGTATGACATGTAGTACATTTTATAGATTTTGCATTTTATACAATTTTCAATAAGGTTTATTTGCTACTAGTAGATCAAACATGTAGCCATCTAGTGTTTCAAATTTTTAGACATAAAAATAGTTTTCAGTGTTCCTCTCCTTGTGTTCTCTTGTAAGATAAAATTATATTGTTATTTGACAGCCATTGGCTCTGGTATGTGGCACGATTTCTCAAATATGCTGTGTATACAGATGGAATCAACAAAAAAAATCAACATTAAATATATTCATAATATTTATATTACATGAACATGGTTGAAACTATACTAGTAAAAAGCGAAACCTGTTAGATTAGATATATTTTTTGAAAAATGAACAATTTTCTTGTCTACAGGAAATTCTTTTTACATAAGGACAGTGATTTTTTAAAAATATAAATGGAAAAGGAATAAAAATGATATAACACTAACCCCCCCAAAAAAAGATAAAATTTAGATGAATCTACTAAAAAAAGTGGAAAGTAAAACAATATCACCAGAGATGACCACGTTCATTCATAATGATTTAAAAATCAATTATCTAGAGGAGAGAGTAATATTCTTTATTTGTGCATGTAATATAGCTTAAAATATATGAAATGAAAACTAAAATCTTAAATAAAATTGAAAAACACAGCAGGACATTTTAATACTTCTTGCTTAATAAATAATGCCAGAAAATCAGCAAGATTATAAAAGATTTGAACAATACTAATAACCAACCTGACCTAATTGACATTACAGAACATTTTACTCAGCAATAGAAAATTAAGAAGACACTAATTTAAGTTCATATGGAAAATTCTACTAAAATAGACTATCATGGATCATTAAGCAAATATTAATAAATTTTAAATGTTTGAGATCACCAGTCATTAGGTTTTCTGATAGTAAAATAAATATATTTTCAATAAAAGACAAAAAAGTTGCCTAAAAAATCTTCAAATATATGGGGGAAAAAAAAAACAACACACAAAGGGAATCAAAAGAGGCATCAAGAACTACACTGAGGGAGCTGGGATTGTAGCTCAGTGGTAGAGCGCTTGCCTTGCATGCGTGAGGCCCTGGGTTCGATCTTCAGCACCACATACAAAGCAATAAAAGAAAGACATTGTGTCCATCTACAACTAAAAAAATAAAATATTAAAAAAAAAAGAACTACACTGAATCTCTCTTTCCCCAGTGGAACTTGTAAGAACTATGAAAAAAGGGCAACCAGTCAGGTTTGCTGGTAGGCACCACTTGTAATCCCAGCCCCTTGGAAAACTGAAACAGAGAATTGGGAGCTCCAGACTAGCCAGAGCAATTTAGAAAGGCTTTGTATCAAAATAAAAATTTTTAAAAAGAGCTGGGGTTGTAGTTCAATGATAAATTGATTTGAGGGTGGGTTCAATTCTTAATACCATAAAAGAAAAAAGAAAAAACAAACAAACAAAACAAAACAAAAATCCACTTGAAGTCTCTAGAAATAATGCTTTGGTGAACAGCAAATAGGCAGCTACTCAAGAATATCTATGATAACTGTATAATATAAAATTAATGTGAAATAATAACCATAAAAAGAAATATCTACGAAAATTTAGTAAGAAAGAAAAAGTACCTTTTGAACCAAGACCACTCTCCATTTCATTCCTCCTAGCTCACTCTCTTTCACTCCTCTTAACAAGATAAAGAATCCATACCAATCAGCTGCAGAAAAGGACCCTTGTGAGGCCAGGGGACAAAAAGACAGTATAGGTGTCACCAGCAGCACAATTAATAATTACTCGGAGGCAGATTGTCTTTAAATGCAAGTGTATGTTCACTCACAACAATCATCAAATATAATTAATTAATGCAAAAAGTGTTGGGTGTGCTGGAGCACCCCAACTAGCATTCAATGCACACTAATTAAACACTATAGGTAAGTCATACTATTCTAGGGTAACTAAACACTACCAGTAATTCACACAATCCTAGGGCAACTAAACATTACAATCAACTCATACAATCCTAGGGCAACCACGAGCCCCAAAGTACCTCTGATACCAGGTGAGTTCTCTTAGCCAAAGAGCAGACTTATCCTTGTCTGGTGATTCTCTTCAGCTGACGGTTGGATGTCAAGGAATGGTGTAATTGATCCAGGGATGGACAGAAGGTGGCCAATCTCACTGATGTCCTTGGAGCAAAGCCCACCATGTAGCAGGACAAGCATTTTAAATGTAGTTCCAAGTTGGTGATGTGAGCTGATGATTGGTTTCACCCAGTAAAAGTAAATGTCCATTAGTTATGTCCAGTGAAATAGTATATTTGCAACTGGGCATTTCTTTGCACATGTGCATGGATCTGTGCTCCCTATCAATTGTAACCAGTCATTGCTAGGCAGGCCTATGGTTAGGTGTCCCTTATAGCGCCTTATGGATTGCAAGCAGGCATGACTAAGTAAGTCAATGGCTGCTGTTCCTTCTGGCCAGCAACGTAGTGAATCCCCAGCATGTCCAGGCATGTATATGGCATATGCTCCTTACAAAGACCACAAAGGAGTTGAGTGTAAACAAAAATATATTGAGGTAAATAAATAATTAAAAATGGCAAAATAGAGCCGGGCACGATGGCACACGCCTGTAATCCTAGCACTTTGGGAAGCTGAGATAGGAGAATCACAAGTTCAAAGCCAGCCTCAGCAACAGCGAGGCACTGGGCAACTCAATGAGACCCTCTCTCTACATAAAACACAAAATAGGGCTGAGGATGTGGCTCAGTGGTTGAGTGCCCCTGAGTTCAATCTGCAGTACCAAAAAAAAAGGCAAAATAGTAATTTGCTGCAATATATTGTTGAATCTGCATTAATTATACGTGTGTGTGTGTGTATGTGTGTATAAAATCTTCTTCCCTGACAATCTGGAACAAGACAAGTATGTCAACTCTCAACAATTTTCTAGAATGTTGCACTATAAATTCTGTCTAGAAAATTATTCAAGAAATAAATAAAAGCAAAAGACATCCATATTTGAAAGAACAAGTAAAAATATCTCTAATTATGGATACCATAATTTATACATATAAAATTATAAAAATGTCCATTTAAAATCTGTTTGATCTAATAAATAAATTCATCATCAAGTTTATAAACCAAGATAGATATATAAAAGTAAATTTTTTTCAACAAAGTAGCAATAAACAATACAAAAATAAAACTTAATAATTCCATTTACAATAGCATAAAAATTTTAAAATACTTAGAGATGTATTTAACAAAAAATTGCTGAATTAAAAAATTATATATATATGTATATATATATATAAAATTGGGGAAAACATCTCAATTTATCCATAGAAAACAAATTAAAATGTCAATACTTCCTAAGCTAAGCTATAAATTCAATACAATCCCCTTCAGAATCCAAATTTTTCATAGAAATTGAAAACCTTATTTTAAAGTTAATAAAGCTTTATAAGGATCTAAAATGGCCAAATATTTCTGGCAAATAAAGAGCATTAAGATTCTCATTCTCAATTTCAAAACTTACTGCAAACCAATAGTATCAAAATAATGTGATAGTTTGACATGGGCAGACAAATCAATTAATGGAATGTAATTGATAGTGTTTTTAAAGAGATAAAAAATATTGTGTTCAAGGAAAAATTTGCTAGTTTATTAGAAATTATCTTAAATTGAACTAAAAAGCATAACCTGACATGCCAAAATTGTAGATGTAGTCAAAGAAGTACTTGGAGGAATAGTCAAAATATTGGCATCAGATCTGCCATTTTATCCAGGAACCCCTAAGTTTTGATCCTGAGTCTAGGCTGCTCAGCTTCCCATAAGACATATAATTGCTAAAAGGCCAGCCCCATTGCAGCCCATATCGCAACCGTCAGGCATGCAGGTGGAATTCTTGCCGGCTATAAAGCTGTTCTGTGAGTGCCAACATGCTGCTGCCCTCTTCGGAGGGACAGCCTTGTGAGTTTCTCCTTGCTACTGACAATAAATCTCTCATGTGAGATTCTGGCGTGTGGTGTGGTCTTTGGGCTCTGAGTGGACTTTGTGGTTGTCCTTTCACAAAGTATTAAGTAAATACTTCACAAAATTAAAAAGATTTATAATTCATTTCAGGCTCCACCTGAAGAAACTGATAAGTAAAGAACAAAAAACACCTAACATGAGCAGGGAAAAGGAAACAATGAAGAACAAAAACTAATAACAAGCAAAATAATAGAGACAATCCTTAAAGCTCAAATTAGCTTTTAAATAGATAAAATGTCTATACAAATTATTTTGCACAAATGTTCATAGCAGTTTTATTTGTAATAGTGAAAAACTGAAAAGAACATATTTAAAGTTTTTCAACAGCTGAGTGAAAAACCTGCAGTATATCCATTTAATGGAATAGTGTTCTGCAATAAAACAACACGAGCAATTGATGCTCAAAACTGGTGTCAATAATAATGCATAATGCTGTAATCTCATCTGTTAAATTCCTGTAAGATCAAATCCCCAAAATATAAAATTAAAAAATTGTAATCCAAGAAAAAATTAAAATTCTAAATGCTAAAATCCTGAAAATCAAAATCCCCCAAACTGCAACTCAAATTGTGGGAGGAGAGATTTTATAATAGAGGTAGAAAGCCAAATTCTGGAAAATATATTGGCCATGAGATATGGCAATGACAAAACTTTCAGTCTAAAAACTATAATTTGTCTGCAATATCATCTGTTCAAACTGACAAAATTCCAGGAGCTTTTAATGAATTAAATCCTAAAGTAACATTTGTCTTAACAAGTCTGTGAAGTCAGTGACTGGTTTGAAAATAACTATGTGCATGGTAGAATAATAAGAAAATCAAGCATAATATTGCCCTTATATTAATAGTATTTGCACCAAACCTGTGGTCTGTATCTGAGCATATGCATAATGGATTTCTATGTACCCAAAACAACAGGAAGCATGGCTCAGAAGATGTAAAATTTTAAAAGGAAATGTTCATATTGTTATTATACAGAATCATATGAGAATTTATAAAGGAGCACTGACATGTAGAAAATAATGTGAATTTTTTTCTCTTTCTCTTTCTTTATAGTTTTTATTCATATGTTATTGTCAGCATTATTTTTTTTATAATTCACTATATTGTGCACTTCATCTATATATCATGTGCAGTATTGGAGATCCAGATAGTGTAAAGACATGTAAAAATTCATTTTTTTTTAGTTTGCATGAAAATGTCTTATCACAACATGAGCTTCGTTTGGAAGCTTTGTGTGTACACAAAAACATTGAAATTTTCTCAATAAATGAAAACGTGTTTTCACATATTTACACTTGTAAATATAAAATTTCTCAGTATCTCAGCTCTTTGAGTAACTGCATATGTTGCATAAGCCAATGTGGTTTATGATACATCTCATCAAAACCCTTAAATTGTCCAAAACAGTGCTGCAGATGACTTTAGTACCAGAGGCACACAGTTACCAATCATAGGAATATGTGTTTATACATTTTGTTTTTAGACTATTTGTTTTGAATATTATTCATCTGCTCATAACTATTCTCATATCTGTCATTAGTATATCTGAATGTTCATGCTTATAAAATAATATATTTTTATTGTCTATTTCATTGTGCTAAGTGGCCTGTGATGTGTTCTGTTACACTGATATATTTTTCAAATGAATTACGATTTGATAATCTAAGTAAATATTTTTAAATTTAAAAAACATCAGAATGAGATTTTCAAGAGTTTGAATTTGGGGGCTTTTAACATTTAATATTATGGCACTCAATATTTTTTATCTTTTGGGCTTATGGTTCAATCCCACACAGAATGAACACAAATAAATATTTGAAGCATTATAATTAGATAAAAAAATCCAATTAAATATTACAGACTGTATGACAACAATTTAGATGCAATACTAAAATATAAATACAAATCCATTGTAACAGAAGACACCAAGCATCCCCAGGGAGAGAATATGGGAAGTGATGCATTATCAAAGTGAACATGGCCCCCTTGAGAGTGATGAAAAATGTTCACTGTCTCTACCATGATGATAATTTTATGCTTGTATTCATAGTTTGATACTCATCAATTTGTACAATTTAAATGTGTATGCTTTTGTATTACATTTGTTTAAAAGAGAAAGAAAGAAAATGGATATCTGAGGTCTAGTAAAGG
Organism: Xerus rutilus; assembly: GCA_028644305.1. Classification (NCBI taxonomy): domain Eukaryota; kingdom Metazoa; phylum Chordata; class Mammalia; order Rodentia; family Sciuridae; genus Xerus; species Xerus rutilus. The sequence goes on along the minus strand of CM053400.1, from coordinate 81,628,881 downwards.
AAGAAGAAAAAAAATAAATGAATTTATTGTATTTAAATTCTATACAGAGACCAGATTGTTTTTATTAAGGTTAAAATAAGAGGCAATGAAAAGAAAGAAACATGTAATGGTAGGATGTATCAAAAGTATGCTCTACTGGTTTTATTGTTTATTTTTGCAATGCAAAATTACTTATAGACTACCCTTCCCTATCCAACTACTAGGATTTTCAAATAAAATTATCAGCTTATTTTAAAACCTTTATATACACAACAATCTGCCTTTGATTGAACTAGTATCCTTTTCCGCAAACAACTCCTACATGCCTAGTCTTTATTACTCCATCTCTTATAAATCTTTTCTATATACACATTTTCTTATAATAAGTCACAAGACAGATATGTATTCCCAAAGTTCAGCCACAGTTCCACCACATTTTTTAAATCATAGAATTTCCTCTCATACTAATGGAGCGATTGACTAAGCAAGTGCCATGTTGAATATCATAAATTATTACTTCTTTGGCTTATAACTGCAGGATCCCTCAATATCTTGGTGCATATTCATTACTCTCTGTTCCAAAGAAAGTAAAATAAATTTACTAACAGTTGAAACATGTTGATATGTTTTTAAATTTCAGCAATTCCATAGAAAAATAATGAAGCTAAAGAAAATTATTATTTTGATTTCAAAGAGTGTCAAAGGAGATAGTGTTCTTTTGAAACTATGCAATGGTGCAGCAAAAGTCTATTACAATATCAGCAGGGAATAGACCTAATATTTTATAGTTATTATTTAAGCTACCAAGAAAGAAAGAGCTCCTGTAGGTATCTATTATACTTGAAACTTTCTGAAATTGCAGAAATAGCCAAAACATTAATTTATACCAAAGCTTATTTTATTAGATCCTTTCTTTCACTATGGCATTGAAGTAAAGTTTCATTTTGAAGCTAGAAAAAAAATGATTGCTAGTGTGGTGGAGAAGGCATTGTTGTCTAATTAAAAAAATAATAGAGGAAAAACAATAACATGAAATAAACAACAACAAAAAGTCAAAGAAATTGGGTTTTAACCTTCCAATTTTGAATAAGCTTGTTTAACCATTTACTTTGGCTTTGACTATGTTTTGACAATAATTCAATCAAGACATTGTAATACATTATTTATATTAGCACACTTAACATTCATAATCAACAAGACTGTTACACAGGGCAGATTTAACATGCTGTCTCCCTTGGTGATGATGGTGTAAATCTGTTACATAAAAGGATGAAAATGATACACAGGAAGAAAAAACTAAACTTTTTTTCTCTACCTACCGTAGGTTCGTTGGGTGGGACCCTGCAAATTTGTCTGATAAAAGACAGATTAACATGAGAAAATATTTATTAATATGTGCTGCACACATATACCATGCAGTAGAAACTTCAACAGCAAGTAATTAAATATCGGAATTAGAATATGGGCTTACATAACAGTTTAACAAACAATAATACATCAATAGAGAATTAACCAAACAAATAAAAAGAGTTCTGGGATTCTAGGACTTAAAACTATAAAGAGGTAATTATATAGTAGAAACTAAGAAAGTTCAATTGTACAGACCCATTTCACTTTGGCACCAACTTTTCATAATTTTTAGGGCCAGAAAACTTCTGGAAGAGAGACTTGATGGCAGTCATCATTTTTCAGAAGTTTCTAGTATTAATCAGATAAGAAGGCTTTTTTTCTGTATATGTTGAATCTTATTTGCCTCCAGCTCAAAATGATTATTATACCTCACTGAAATATACTGAGGTAACATTTTGATCCCCTACACAATGTAACATGCCTGTATTTAAAAATCTTGTAATCTATGGCTGTTGATCCACTGGCTCAATGACTTCCAAATTATTAGCAAATTAATACTCCAAATGAAAGGGCAAATCAGG
>CM053400.1:81598515-81626471 GCA_028644305.1 Xerus rutilus | reverse complement strand
CATAATTTTATTCTCTTTTATTGCTGAATAATATTCCATTGTATATATGTACCACAGTTTCTTTATCCATTCATCTATTGAAGAGGCTGCATTTTGTAATTGACAAACAGTAGATGCATCAGCAAAAGAAAATCATAATAAAAATAATCAATAATATAGATGATCAAGTATTAAGATATGCACACTAATTAGCTTTTTATCTTCATACAGTAACTTGGTAATGGCTCTAGTCAAAGTTTAAAAATAAAAGTTATGAAACTGACATATTACCTTTAAATAAATAACGCTGAATTTTCCTAGATTTATTTCCTTTAATTTTCATTCATCCTATATACTACATTTTTTCTTAAAATTATTTTATACAAATAATAATTCACTTTAAATATTTTATTTGATTTTTATATACTGTATCAACTGTTCTTATAATTTAGTTAAAAAGGATTTAGTTTCTAAACATAATACTGGCTTTGAAATATTTTCTTTAATTCTAACCTTTTCTTCCAGCTTTATAGAGTAGAATTCTACACAAAGTTCATTAAATTATTAGAACTTCTTATTGGTTAAGTTGAGAGATTGAAAACTTCTGCAGATCTTCTGTGATGACATGTTTTTAAATGACTGGCAATTAAATGAAACATAATGCTTTTGTACAGTAGATCTTAAATTTGTATCATATATAATTTTAGAATTCATAAAAATATCATGTTTTATAAGCTTCCTGTTGTATGTGGTTATTAATTTTTTCAATGTTAGATTACTTCATTTCAAATAAGAAAATGACAATGTCCTAAAAGACAACTTTTCTGTATTTCCACAATTTTTAATGTTTTTAATTGTTAAAAGTTAGATTCTTTGTGAAGTTTTCTTTATTTTTCAGAAAAATCTTAAGTAAAAGAATTCTCACTTTTACCACACTAGAATCTAAAATGTCTACTTACTGTTATCTATACTCTTCTTTCATTCAGAATTTCATAGTAGGGAGAAAAGATAGCAATGTCCGTTAAAATCACACTTTATTTTTTCTGCAAGTATAGCTGCAACACCAAAAAAGGACAAAGGCATTCATGTCCATAGTCATATACTTATGAACTATAATGCTAGTGGAATAAAATTTTTAAAAATACTAATCTTATTAAATTAATAAGTTTGAGGTATTGTTTTGATTTGGAGCTGACAGATTGATACACAGACAAATAAGCTGAAGTGTCTAAATTGCAATATTCTGGGTCAGTTTGTGGTGGGAGATGCAAGTGAATTCTTGCCACTAATTAAGATGCTTGTGGTGAAACACGCCTCTGTTTTTGCTTTCTGTTTTTTTTTTTGTTGTTGTTGTTCTGTTTTGTTTTTTGTTTTTGTTTGTTTTTAATAAGCAAAACCATGGGACAATCAGGACAGCAGATGAAATAGTAGTAAGAGAAGAACATTTCCATGCCATGTTGTCGCAAGGGGCACAATTAATAATTATTGTTTTTAAATGCAAGTGTATATTCAATCACGCCAATCATCAAATATTAACAATAAATACAAAAAGTGTTGAGTGTGTTGGAGCACCCCAACTAGCATTCAATGTGCACTAATTAAACACTACAGGTAAGTCACACTATCCTAGGGCAACTAAACACTACAAGCAATTCACACAGACAACTATGAGCCCCAAAATACCTCTGGTGCCACGCGACTTCTCTTAGCCAAAGAGCAGACGTTGTCTTTGCTGGTTCTCTTCAGCAGACGGCTGGTTGTCAGGGAATGGTGGAATTGATCCAGGGAGGGACAGCAAGTTGGCCAGTCTCACTGATGTCCTTGGAGCAAAAAACCCCAGTGTGGCAGGACAAGAAATTTAAACACAGTTCCAAGTTGGTAGTATAAGCTGGTGATTAGTTACACCCAATGAAAGTCAATGTCCATTGGTTATGTCCAGTGAGATAATGTAAGGGGCATATTCTTTGCAAATGTCCATCGAGCTGTGCTCCCTATCAATTGTAACCAATCACTGCTAAGCATGCCTATGGCTAGTGCCCTTTACAGCCCCTTATGGATTGCAAGCAGGCATGACTAAGTATGTCAATGGCTGCTGTTCCTTATGATGCTCAACTTCATGACTCCTGGCATGTCCAAGCATGTCTATGATATATGCTCCTTACACATGATTAAAGCTGGTTAAATTATGCTTAAATGCAATGTTTTTTCCTACAAAAGTAACTTTTAGTATATTGGTTATATTTTCCCCCAAATGAATTCTTGAGAAACGTCATTTTTGGTGGGCATTCTCAAACTCAGAGATACAATTGTTTTTAGTTTATTTGAACTGGAAGTTCACAGGGGAAAAACGTTCAGTCTACTTTGCGAGCTGTATTTGTATTCACCAAACATCTTTGGATAAGCTGTGTTTCCATTTGCCTTTGTTTCCTCAACAGCAAAGTGAAAATTACTTAAACACACCACTACTGGAGTTTTGTTGTTGTTGTTGTTGTTATATATGACAGTAGAACATTTTAACATATTATACATTCCTGGAGTATAACTTCCCATTTTGTGGTTGTACATAATGTGTAGTTACACTGGTTGTATATTCATATACAAACATAGGAAATGTATGCACATTTTAAGAACATTATTTGTAATGCCTCAATAAGCAAACAACCTGGAATATATTATATTTAACAACATTCAACATTCTCTCTTTATAAGAAAGAGAGACATTTGTCAGGAATTTATCTCTTAGTTACTTTTATACGATTTTTGAGTTTTCTAAATGAAAGTAAAAGAAGTTTAAAAAGGTATAGGTGAGGGCTTACCTGGCATGCATAGATGCTGGCTTCAATCTCAATCACAGTCATAAATTGAAAGGAGAAATGACACTGAAGGCAATACTTTGCTTATGTGGTAATTGCACATTTTAATTTTAATTTGTTTGGGTTCTTAAAAATTTGAAGATAACTACTTTAACATCACCAAATAATCTCAAAAATATCATTGATTCTATTTTTCTGAACTATACAGAAAAGTCTATATCTTTAAAAGAGTCTAAATTTGTGACTAGATTAAATATGCAAATATTAGTTTGAAATTAGAATTTCAGTTGTACACTTCTTTTCCATCTACTAACCTTTTTTGTTTTTTTTGCACATGCTCTTCCATTTATCCCAACTGATCACAAAAATCTCTGGCCTTACTCAAGCATGATTCTTATGTTTTTTCTGTTAACATTTCATTATCTTATTTTCATTCTCTTATATCCCATTGGGCTCATTGTACCCATTTGGATGATTTACATGTTCTTCACTTCTACAAAGAGCAAATAGTTTCTAAGCACAGATTTCTACTTTTTTTTTCTTTTCTTTTTTTTTTTTTTACTATTTGTGTTTTGGCATTTTAACCATTATCTTTTTGTTATACAGATTTACAGATAAAGTACAAATTTACCTGTTAGAATAGCTGGTTTAATGGCACACTTTAAAGCTCTACAAAGTTTACTGACATTTATTCACTGCGTACAAATTCATTAAAGTTCCATTGACAAAAAAGGAATCATGGCTATTGGCTTCAAACACAATAAGAGTTAAATTTTTAAATTGTTTATTTGCCTATAGTGGTATGTAATTGAAGAATTATACCAAACCTTAAGAACTAAATTTGCATTCCAAGAAAACTCAAAAATGTTAACAAATTACAGGAGAAAATAACATGACATAGTCACACCTCTTAGTATGCTGACAATCACAAATAGGTAGATAAATAAATACGTACATAATTTTTATGATCTAAAATTCTAAGATTTGTCTTTGTATCATGTTTTTTACTACCTCCATTGCCATACATTTAATATTTATTTGAATTTTATATATTGTATTTTTTTGTTGATATATTTTCTCTTATTTTGTCTTTTATTTTTTTACACTGGGAATTTATTTTAGAAAATAAGTTTAGATAGAGCCATTCAGCAAGACTGAAAATAAAACAAAACAAAAAGAAGAACACAAAAATTATGTTTAACCTATTTCTTAGCTTTCTTCTATTTAATACATCAAATTTTTTATTTTGTATTCCATAGAACAATTTTTGTTATTAGAAGTTTTCATTTAATCTTTTATTAGATTTGATACTGAAGGATAATAACTCCTTATTAATAAATAGTCCTGGTCTCTATCTCACTTTTTTATAACTTATAAAAAATACTTAAGAATAGTTTTATGAAAGTAGTAATTATAAAAAATAGATGTAATTATTGCAGAAAAAATGAAAATAATGTGACTAAGATTTAGTTAGGATTTTCTAGCAGTTTTTTCATAATCGTTATTATATTGATTGTAGAGCTAAAATTTTCCTCAGGCTTATCTCTTTAAAAAAAATCACAAAACTATCATTTTAGATAAAAAGAAGCAAATAATAGTGAAATGATAATTTTAAATGTTTTCTGCATTTCTTAAAATGTTCATAGATGTTTTCTGTTACATATTTTTTAAATGCAATAAATACTATAAAATACCAATACTTTATTGTCTCTTAGCTGGTATTGCATACCAATACAATATGACTCCATTATAATAACCTACTTTATGAAGATTAAATGCTTTTGCAATTCAAACATGGTAAAATTGGCTTAAAGCAAAATCAAACACTAGTTTGCTGGTTCAGGATTTGAATAGTGGAATGAGAAATCTCTCTTATATTGCTATTGTGCACTGGTCAGCTAAGAAGTAATTGCTTTTTATAAGGCAAATTTGCTTTTACTTTTCTAAGGTAATGAAATGAACCTGAAACATTTCCTTTGAAATCAAAGTCACTATCCCTGAAATGTCACCAGACAAATTCCATCATATAGTTTCAGCAAACACATAATGAGAAAGTTGGGCTGAGAGTTGATTGACAGAATTCTATTAGAAAGCTTTCTCACACATTCATCCGTAATTATCTGTGTTGTAAATCAATACTGATTTGATTTCTTCATAGTTTTGTGCTGCTAACATAGAGAGAAAGCCAAATTGCATGTATCCCTGAGAAAAATAGCTAATGTAGAAAATGTACTGACATGTCTAGGTGCCCAGGAGTAGACTCGCAACCCACTTGTGATATTGTACGTAGTGCAAAATGATGCAGTGTGACAGTTTACAAAAAATCCCTCAGCAATTAATATACATATAAGTATTAAATATGTAAAGGGGAAATTTTTTAACACTAATGATATATGTAGAAATGCCAAAAATACAAATTTCTTAACAACTGGGATATTGTTCACATTGGTTACAGTCTCAGATTTTTAAAGTAAACACTAATAGGCAAAACATTCATGGGAAATCTTTACATATCCTGAGGGCAAGTGAATAAATTATATCTCACAGAGGCATTCAGTGGAGTATGATAATATGCAATATGAATTTAGTCATAACAGAACGACAGGTGGGATTGATTATTTCTAGAATGAATAAAAGATGGAGAAAACCAAAAACTTCCAAATATATGCTGTTTTTAAACATTTCTATGAAAATAGTATGTAGGAAACAGCTTAATTTAGTTCTTTTCCTGAAAAACATACACAGTTTATGATAACTATATTACACAGATTTTTTTTCCAAATATAAACACCATAGAGATGTTTTAATTTATACAGTTTTCCAACAAATGATTTTGAAATTAAATCTTTACCTGAGAACAAGTTGCTATATATAATGATTTTATGGGCTAATAAGGAATTTTCTCTGGGTTCTTTGCAAAGCCCCAACCCTGTTGAGCTGTTTTGTAAAAACATAACATTAGTATCAATGGAATCTATGAATGGAATACAATCAATTAGTAAAATTGAAAAGGCAGTATAGAAGCCCATCATTTCAAGCCATGCAAATTCCCTTTTAGCTAACGTCAAACCATTACTCCAGTCACATTTTATATCTTTATTGAATTTTCCATCATTTAATGTTACATAAAACTAAAACTGCATGCTATTGTAAACATCTCTGTAATTCTCAGTTGGCTACTGGAATCCAAGCCCTGTCAATCACATATTCTTGTATCTGACTCCAGGATTCCTTTTTCATTTAAAAATTTCTGCTTTATTGTTTTAATTCACACCATTTACCTTAAGATACAAACCTGCTTTCTTTCACCTCAAACCTGAGCATAGTTCTCTTTCATTCTTCTACACATTGTTTATAATCATGTAACTTTTTGCCTATATACATTTGAATTAAACTATTATACATTGAATTCTAAATGTATTTAACAGTGGAAGAAGTATTTCCTGCATGTAAAGAATTAATTCTCCTGGACAAGGGCTTGTAATAAACTTGAAAATGCATAAATTCCTAATTTCCTCTTATCTTTCAGCATCAAGTTATTCTCCAACAAGTGTATTTACCTGAGATAAACACAATGATTGTGGAGGAAGAAACCCTGTTAGTAAAGCTGACAGAGGAAACGGCATTGCATTAACTGTGTGATATAATATTGAACTCATCATTTATATAACTTCACTGAATCTTAGTTGTTTTTTTTAATTTAAAATAAGGTCATAGGATTAGTGATAGTCTCAGTTCTTTATTAATCTAAATTACTATTACATTCATTTGATATGTATTTTCATCTGATGTATATAGGTGATTTTTCTACACTTTCCAAAATAAGTTATTCACGTTTCTTGTTTTGTTTTATTGACTACAAGTATAAAGTTAAAAACTACTGTACATAATTGAAATATTTTGTGGCTAAACTTACATAATGAAAACAAATTAGTTATGGCATGGTCATGCACTTGAATGTATATGAACATAGTTTACTTATTTAATATACTCACTGATCAACAGTATACTGTACAGAAATTTTAAAGAACTAATGTCAAGCTAATATTTCAACCTAAATGCAGAGACCAAATTTAGCTCAAAGAATTAAGGAAAATATCATTGTTCTAGTAATTCCTATAGTTCATATAAAATTTATTTAAAAAGTATGATGCCCCTTGTCCCAGCACTTATTATACCTACAACATAAAGTGTTTGATCTTAAATATAATCTTAAATTTTATTGATAGGAAAATGCTAAATAATAAGTTTGCAAAATCCAATGTTTTATTTGAGAACAAATTCAAAGGCATTTTGTACATCACTCAAAGTCTTTTATTCAAGTCAATTGCATTGTTTATTTGCTTAATTCCTATTAATAAGACACATTCACACAGCATGTTGAATGATTTCTTTCAAAGGTCATTTTGTGTTGAACATAAAAGTGTCTTTTGTTTATACTCAAGTAAACTATTGAAGAGAATACCCATTTAAAACATTTGAGTCTCTATTTTATTCCCAATGAGGTCAGTCAGTAATACTGTCCAATGTTTTCTCTCAGTTCTGTTTTACCAAGTTGGTATTTAAAACACAAAGGTAGGTAGACTGCCTGCCTGGATGAAAGCCACGGTAAAAGTCAGTATAGTTCTAATTGCAAACCCCAGCTCATTGCACCATGCTTTCAGTGTATTATAATCTTGGTGAGGATCAATTAATCACTATGAAGTCCTCCTGAGATAGACAAGGCTGGATTGATGGAGAAAAGAAAGAAAGCATTAGCCTAAAAGACATCCTTGAGTGAAAAAATTAGATTTCTATAGTCTGTGAACACTTTCCATCATCTTCATTGGGTGCCCTCTCTGTGAAAGTTGTTTTCTTAATCATATTTACGTCACATTCCATTTTGCCTCTATGTCAGGAAGTTCAAGATAATTTGTTTCAGAAAGCTAAATAGGTATTCAAAAGCACAAAACAAGTTTTATTCTTGCAGCTTAATTCAGGTGGATATTTATAAAGCTTTAAAAAATTTGTATTCTGATTCTTTACAAAGAAAATAAAATAATATTTCAAACTAGAAATAGGAAAAATGACAATTGTACTTTATAGACAGCCTAGCATTGTCTATTTGAAATGCACTGAAAAGATTTATCTACTTCTGTATTATGAGTATAATATGTATTGTGAAGATAATATATACTACTCGTACTTTTTTTAGAATTGTAGTCAGCTTTATAATTGAGTTATCCATTTAAAGTAAAGCACATGAAATAAAGTAGAGATCAAATTTTAAAACTCTGCAAAATTTGTAATCAAAATTTTTATTTTGATAACATGAATTGAAATTGTGTTAAATACCATTTTTTAATAAATGATTTAGAAGTACTCCAAACATAGATTCACTGTGATTCTAACATCAAAGATGTTTTCTATGACACTTTAGTAAGCCAGGTTATAATTTAAATTTAATCAGACACAATTTTATCACTGCATATTTTGCAATGATAATTCATTCAGTATAAAAATACAGATACTACTCAACTTACAATGAGGTTGTGTTCCAATAAAATCATCATAGGTTAAATATTGTAAGTGGAAAATGTGCTAAAAACACTGAATTTTCCAAACGTCACAGGTTAGCAACACAGTGCACTGTACTCTCTTGATTACAAGACTAACTAAGGATTCCTGCCTAGCATAAAGGGAGAATATCGTACTGCTTATTATTAGCCCGGAAAAAGAACAAAATTAAAAATTTAAGATATACTTTTTATTAAATGCATATTACATTCACACCATGGTAAAGTTAAAAATCTTTGAACCATTATGACTATCTGAATTGAAAAAACATGAAACACTATTGACCCGTGAATGATTAAAATAATGTTTTATGTTATCAAAAACTTTACCAAAAGCCACTATATAATTTGTATGTCTAGACAAAAGAAAACAAAACTTTATTATTTTAGCATTATGACTTTATTATTTTAATTTATTTTATTGTTTATAACTTTATTTTAATTTATTCTGCACAATTAGTTGCTTTTTCATCTGTTTTGTTTTCTCAATTTATTTTTTCTTTAAGAACAAACTCTATTCAGGACCTCTTATTTTTCTAAATAAATTTCATGACTGCTTTTTCTATTTTTATGAAGAACATCATTGGGATTTTAATAGGAATTGCATTAAATCTGTATAAATCTTTTGGTAGTATGGTCATTTTGACAATATTAATTCTGCCTATCCAAGAACATGGGCAATCTTTCCATCTTCTAAGGTCTTTTTCGATTTCTTTCTTTAATGTTTTGTAGTTTGTCTTTAAAATATTTTTAAAGTTTTATATTGGTTCCTCAATTTTTTTTTTCGAGGCTACTGTGAATGGTATAGTTTTCCTAGTTTCTCTTTCAATTGATTCATCATCGGTGTATATGGATGTAATTGATTTATGTGCGTTAACTTTATACATTGCTGAATTCATTTATGAGATCTAGAATTTTTTTGATACTTCTAAATGTAGAATCATGTCATCTGCAAATAGGGATAGTTATAAACTAATCCCCAAAAAACAAAGGTCTAATGTTCTCTCCGATATGTGGATGCTAACTCACAATAAGCCAGTGAGGAGGGAAGAATAGAAGCTCACTGGATTAGACAAAGAGGATAAAGGGAAGGAGAAAGGGGATAGGAATAGGAAAGAAAGTAGAATGAATTGAACATAACTTTCCTATGTTCATATATGACAGGACCAGTGTAACTCCATATCATGTACAGCCACAAAAATAGGAAGTTATACTCCAGATACATTTCATATGTCAAAATACATTCTACTGTCATGTATAACTAAAAGGAATAAATTAAAAATTTTATAAAAAGAACAAACTCTAACCAAGTGCAATGGTACATGTTTATAATTCCAGCTACTCACTTGGAGGATGTGTATCCTCCAAGTGGATCCTTGAGGATCACAAGTTCAAGATCAGCCTGGGGAATTCAATAAGACCTTGTTTCAAAATTAGAAAAAAAAGTGTTTGGGATATAACTTGGTGGTAAAGAGTCCCTGAGTTAAATAATAAAATAAAATAAAATAAAATAAAATAAAATAAATAACAGACTCTACTAAGTACAAGCATGTTAATATTTAAAATTTTAAATAACTTACTAATATTGTATGTTGAAGAAACAGAGCAAAATGAAAGAATAAAGCAATTATATATGTGTATTATCAATTCTGTATTTAGACTAAGGAAAATCAAAGCAGAGTTATCGGTCTAAACCTTAATTAAACTTAATTTTGGGAAATGTGAGTTAAGCAGAACATCAGCGCCAGCACTGAATGCTATTCTGAATATTTCTCCATTTTTCTCTGTAAAGAAGGAAATGCTAGCTGACAGGTCTGTTTAGGGAATACAAGTGGAAGGCAAACACTGCCCCTTAGGAGAATGGTAGATTGCCTATTTAGGACAAAATGGCACATTGCAGGTTCACACAATTTGATTTGTAAGAGTCAGCAAGGAGAAGATGACCCATTATCAACTGAACAGCAAATGGTTTCCAGTAACAAGGCAGATGGTGAGTGTTGCCTAGGCTATACTAGCACATCCAACAACCAGCATACAATGTTGATCCAGGTAAGGCACCTAAAGTTAGAGGGTACCCAAGTTAGGGGATTGCTAAATAAAATACATAAAATAGTAAATGCAACATTGGGTATGAATATGAACATTTATTTACAATGAGAATTACTACATCAAACAAAATTTTTTAAAAAGCTGAATACACCAAAAATAAACATCATCAGATCCACAAAGATATAATCAATAACAGACTTCTGAAGTATTTATCTGCTTCTCATAACAGCCTACTTTTTGATCTGCTCTTTATAATAAATTTGTTAAGTAATTTTTGTAGATAGAATGTATGTTTAGTCAATCCTTCATCTACAATACTCATCAAAAATTGTTTTTTAATTTTTTCTTTTAGTATATTACATATAGTATATATTACTTATACTGTATATGTGGTCATGGTAAAGTTGAATATAAATGCAGGAAATTAGTTATGCAACATTAATATTGACAAAAGAATGCAAATGTGATTATTCCAATACTAGCCTAGGTAAGATATATTGCAGAATAAAATATATTTAATATAGCATGATACTTCATAAATATGCCAAAGTTTCAGAAAGATATAAGAATTATGATTCTGTATACTTATAATAATATATCAAACAAAATAGTAGAATTTCCAAATAGGATAATGTACATGTTCTCTAAAGGCAGAATTTACTAGTGCTGTTCATATGGTGAATTATTTAAAAATTATTTAAAATATTGAGTATATTTTGAAAATCTTTGTGGTAATTAAGTATTACAAATGGATTCATTTGTAGAAAAATAAACATTTATATTGGATTCAAATAATTTTATTTCTATTAAATAACTTGAATCTGTAGCAAAATCAAGTTATCCAGAAAACTCCAGGCTTAGTTGATTTCATTGATAATTCCTCCCAACCATTTAAGGAAGAAATAACATATATAAATTCTAATATAACATTAAATAAATGTTATAAATAACATATAAATTCTATAGGAAAACAAAACTTGTGAGAACACATATAAAGGAATTTCAGTTCTAACTCTTCTATGGTATCATAATTAAATTGGCTTAAAAAAATTCACAAGGGCTTTATGAGACAGGAATTGCAAGATGAATTGTTTTAAATTTAAAGGTCAAAATGTTAAATAATTTTTAAATCAAATTTCATAATATAAAAAAACATGCATGGACCAAATGGGTTAATTTCAAAATCACACGTTTACCATGAAAATATCAAACAATGTATTTTATAATATTTTAAGGACAAAAATCATTTCAATTGATTCATTAAAATATTAATTGAAAAATTAAAAAAAATTCTTATAAACTAGACATCATAGTTAACATTCTTTTTTTTTTTTTTTTTTGGTACTGGAGCTTGAACTCAGAGGTACTCGACCAATGAGCCACATCCTCAGCCCTATTTTGTGTTTTATGTAGAGACAGGGTCTCACTGAGTTGCTTAGCGCCTCACCGTTGCTGAGGCTGGCTTTGAACTCGTGATTCTCCTGTCTCAGCCTCCCTGAGTGCTGGAATTACAGGCTTGCACCACCACGCCTGGCTTCATACTTAACATTCTTAATCTGATAAAGAGAATCAAAAAGCAAAAAAAAAAAAAATTGATATTTGAATGTTAGTTACTGTGTATACTTCTATTTAACTTCTCAGTAAATTTAAACCTGTAATGATTTCCCACTTTCCTCGGTAAAAATGGAATTCTTAAAACCCCAGCAGGTTTTTGGTGACCTGCCCTTTATTAATATCAGCCCTCTCTTTCCTTCATTATTTTGATCATCCTATGCTATTCACATCCTTTTTGTTACTACACATGGTTACTGTCCATAATGGCTCTTTCCTTTTCCTGGGACATTCTTTCCCCTAATATATTAATGGCCAAATCCCTTATTTTAAATTTTCACTTGCTTCTCAATGATGTTTACCCTTGACCTTCACTTTTGAAACTTGCCCTCTAGTTGCACCACTTGCTCCTTATTCTTTTCAACTACATGACTTTCTTTTTTTCCACCACTAGTCATTTCTTTCATCACAAAACATTACGTTTGTTTATTTGCATGCTTATTTATTTATTCACTTATATGCCTTTCTTGCTAGAAAAAAGCCCAAATAGAACAACCTTTATTATAATCACAATGAAGAACATTTCTTATAGTAGAAATTCAACGAAAATGTTTGTAAAAACACCAAATAGTATTAATTATTGACACAATTATTAAAATAAATTTAATTGACTTTTTTAAAAAAATCACATTCAATAAGAAATTTCCCAGTAATCCTCTGTTCTTTTCTCCAACAAGCCAAACATAAATAAATGTTATGAAATATTCAGCTTAAGTATTAGATTTAAACAAATTTTACAAGCCTACAGAATAAAGACGATTACTACAGAATGATATGTAACATAGAAATGGTGAAGTGGTACATTGTCACAAGTGTAAGAATTGTCCAGTGGGGTGAAAGACACAAGGTATGTAGTCAACATTATGTTTATCATTATCTTCTTCTCACATTACATGGAGCAGATGCTAAAATTGTAGGCTCCATTTAACTAGTTATTGAGGTACAATTAAGTGATCTCACCGAAAACTTGTTAGCATTGACCTTAACAGGAATCCGTTTTACAATTATTTGCTGATTGTCTCTACAGTTTTCCATGATCATGTTAACAAGTTTAAAGTTCTGTCCTAATTCTTATTTTGTTGCTGGAGAACTGACTTCATTGTGCAAGTTACTTTTAGATTCTTATCTAAAACAAAATTTTAAAAAATAAGACTTTTATGTTTTAACACACATTCTGCTATCTACATCATAAACATTCATAAACATGATTGTTTCTAATTATTCCTCAACATTAAAGTTAACATTATCTGATCCTTAATGTTGTACGTGACCTATTCCACCAGCATGGTCTGTAGCTTGTGGGAGGTATCTAGGAGGACATATATTGGGTACTGATTATTTTTAAAGTTCAACATTGAAGCTAACAAAATGAGGCTCAGGAATAATAGATGC
Organism: Xerus rutilus; assembly: GCA_028644305.1. Lineage (NCBI taxonomy): Eukaryota > Metazoa > Chordata > Mammalia > Rodentia > Sciuridae > Xerus > Xerus rutilus. The sequence goes on along the minus strand of CM053400.1, from coordinate 81,613,072 downwards.
TCATCCGAATTTCATTTATATATGGATTAAAGGGAAATAAAATGCTAGAACATAAGTGATTTTGTTGTTTGCTTGTTCCAAGAATAAGGCAGCTTCTCTCTTTCAAAACTCAAAGATCTCTAACCATTATTTTCCTTAATAATAATAGTCTACAAACCTACATTTAATCAAAATTAACAGTTTGCTTCTTCATTAGGTGATGTAGACAAATATATAATTAAAATTCATAAATTATTTATTCATTTTTGTCCCTACCCTTTTGCTTCTGAACAGTGAAATTTGTTAGACAAATTATTCTAAAACCATAAATTAGCTAAATCCTAAAATTAAAGTTACCTGAATAAATTATTCCTGTATGCTTTCAGCTTGATTTCTACAGAAGATAATCATTGCTCTTTTTTAAGTCCTCAGAATATCCATGAACATGTGCAATTTATATTTCAAATCTCTTTTATCTAAAAGAATGACATTGCATCTTTATGATTTATAATTTTTATAATAAAAGCAGCAGCTCCATCTCTCTTAAAGCCAAGTATATTAGATATAACATAACTGTTATCAGTTAAGTTATATAAAATTCCATTAGCATTAAACCAGGTTTGGTGTTATCAATATGTGTAGAGACTTTCCAAATAGTCCATTGGCCTTGCCTTTCCCTTACGTAAATATAGGTTTGGATGCAAGAGAACAAGCTAAACAAAATTTATTAAACTGATGAGGGTTTGAGCCGGGCGCGGTGGCTCACGCTTGTAATCCCAGCACTTAGGGAGGCTGAGACAGGAGAATCGCAAGTTCAAAGCCAGCCTCAGCAACGGCGAGGTGCTAAGCAACTCAGTGAGACCCTGTCTCTACATAAAACACAAAATAGGGCTAGGGATGTGGCTCAGAGGTCAAGTGCCCCTGAGTTCAATCCCCAGTACCAAAAAAAAAAAAAAAAAAAAAAAAAAAACAATAAACTGATGAGGGTTTGTACATTTTAAAAAATATAAAGTCAGATATAATTCACATATTTAGCCTTTGAATAAATCATATAATTGTGAAAAGATAAGAGATGGTTTTGCAATAACAATGCTGAGCATACTTTCCTTTCCTTCAAAATTTTTGTATGCCAGAGAACACCTAAACGTGGGCAACTCGATAAATACCACTGAGGTCCTTGGCAGTCTGCCATTGTGACAGCATATTTTATAGACAATCATAAATAACACTTCTGGCAGCATATCAGAAACAATTATCCCACACCCTAGGCCTCATTGTTTTGATTTAGTGGGATGTTAGCAGCAAAAGCAATGCTTACTTGTCACACCTAACTGCAAGATTGATATTTTTCTTCGGGTTCATTAGGTTTGGCTTTGTTTCTATTATTGTAATGCTTTCAAAGGTAGAAACACAAAGCATTAGGGATTTTCTGTCTTTTAATGAACAAAAAACTTGTAAGAAAATTATTGAGGTTGCTACCTAGTGCTTCCAATCTGACCTCTCTCTCTCTCTCTCTCTCTCTCTCTCTCTGTCTCTCTGTCTCTCTGTCTCTTCCTTCCTTCCTTTCTCTTTGAGAGAGAGAGAGAGACAAGGGTGGAGACTGGGAAGATGTAAGGAAGATGTAAAAACTCTATATATTGTACCCATAAGTTGATATCACTAAATAATTCTACATTTGTTTTTTTTTTAATTTAATTTAATTTTATTTTATTTTTTCTCAAAAGTTGCATTTTAATAATAATTCTACATTTGAAGTATTTAATCTTGATTCAAATTTTCATATATAAAGGTTATTTTTTGTATACTAATCTCATACATTTTTATCTATTTCTATCTGTTGCATTTACATCTTATGCATTCATGTCCTTTTCATTTCTTTTTCTTCAGTCCCTTAGTGTTGTACATCTTAAAGCAACTCTCATTTCTAATATCTCTATTTATAGTTGTCATTTTGTTGTGAATTTTATGATGAGAAAATAAGAATCTACAAATCAAATTACAGAAATAAAATAAAAATCTGTATAAAATTTAATCTTGTATTTTCCAGTCACACTGGAAATACTGCAGTTGTTGCTGCCTAAAATCCCTGGACAGAAGTCACATCTTACTGGAGCACATGATTGGGGGCAATATTCTTGAGATTATTTTTAGGCATCTAAATGGTATAAAGGGACTAGTTTTCTAGGCAAAATGAGTTTATATTATTTAACATTGAAGAGACTCCATTTTCCCGCTTTTAAAAACAATACCTATCATATTTAATTTTCTTATGTAAATTATAGAATTTAAAGTCTGTGAAAATAACTAGTAATTTGTATTTTCTGTGTCATAATGTATGCAAGTTCCAATATGAATGTGTATTATTCAAACATTCCTAAGATAGAGAAATCTTAATATTATTCCATATTGATTGCTAAAATTAAAGCTGTTTACTTTCCTGATGGCCTGTTTCTATTTTCCTTTCTTTCTCTGTTCCTCCTTCCCTTCCTTCTTTCCTTCCTTTCTGATGGGGGCTTCTGTTTAGATGGTTAATATGATCTTTTAAATTTATGCTAGAAAAATCTTCTCCATCAATTTATATCGTACTGAATTAAATACTATGTGTTAAGCCTTGTGATGAATAAGACAATAAATCATACCCACTTGCTGCCTTCAGGAGGCTTCTGATCTATTAAGAGGATGCTAATTTGCAAATTCAGTGAAAGATGAAATAGTCAATTGGCCATAAATCAGAGTTATGGCTGCTTAAATAGGGAAAGCTCCCTTCTGAAAGGGACATGTCAGAGAAGTTTCATAAACAAAGTCGTGTTTGAACTTAGACTTGAATAATTGGCAAGGTATCAAATGGTATAATATGTCTTTTTATATTGGAAAATAACTATAATAACTTTCATATAAAGACTTTAAGGGATACTAGAAGTCTATAAGTTATGGATACAAAGTTACAATTAAGTACCACATGTATATAAAAATAAATCTGGTTTGGAAATACTGAATATTTTTAATCATTTCACAGGTACATACATATGTCAAAACTTGTCAAATTCTACCTTTTACATACTCTTAGTTTCCTTTACATCAATTATACCACTAAAAATTCTTTTTTTTTAAAAGTGTACAAGATCTGAAATTTTTATTCTTCTTGTACTGGGGACTGAATTCAAGGCCTTGCACATGCTAGGCAAATGCTCTGCCACAAAGCTACACTACAAAAATGATAATGTGTTTCTATCTAAAAGTCACAATATTTAAAATATGTGAGTTGAATATAAAAGTAAATGAAAAAATTACTGTGTGATACTATATAGTTAAATTTATTAACCATTTTTATTTTATTATAAATAATTATAACATATAACTATATTATATTTTTATATTATTTTTATTATATATATTTTTATATATGTGTATATATATATATATATATATATTTTTTTTTTTTGGTACCCATGATTGAACTCAGGGGCACTTAACCACTGGGCCACATCCTCAGCCCTTTTTTTGTATTTTACTTAGAGACAGGGTCTTACTGAGTTGCTAAGTGCCTCGCCAAGTTGCTGAGGCTGGCTTTGAACTCACAAATCTCCTGCCTCAGCTTCCCCAGTCACTGGGATTACAGGTGTGCGCCACTGCATCCAGGTCCTTTATTTTATTTTATTTTTTATTTTGAGACAGAGTTTCACTAGGTTGTCCAAGCTAATCTTGAACTTGCAATCTTCCTGCCTCAGCCTTCAAAATTAATTGCTGGGATTACAGGCTTGTGCCACCTTATCAGGTCTATGAACAATTTTAGTAAATTTTCATCAATGTAATATGAATTTCCGACACTAGGAAGGACATGTGAGACATCAGCTTAATTCCACAAATACATGCCAAAGAATCAACATGGGATCATCTGGTAAGTGATGCATGATAGGAAAGAAAAAGTTAAAGGACTTATTTTAATACAGTAAATCAAGGTTACTCCTTTATACTATATTTCTTCAAAAATCTCTCATGAAGTATGAGTGCAAATATGAAACAGTGACGTTCTGTTATGAACCGATGAAATCAATAGCAAGGCATTTTCTAACATTTTTAGCAGCAGCAAAAAGTAATAGCATTATTTAATGAACAGATTACTAACCTATCTCAATACTGAAGCATATTTCTTCCTTAATAATGTTTTGTTCATGGGAAATTAATTTGATTAATGAAGAAAAACTGATCTGTGTACTTAATAGAATGCAATCTGGTCTTATTCTGTGCACTTCTCAATGACTCAAAACCAAAACGAGATTTCCTTTTATAGGTGAAAGAATGAACTGCTTCCCAGGCTCAGGTGCTGTGTTTCAGTTTACTGGACTGATGGATCTAGAGTTTATTAATGAGTGGTTCCTCCTCACTGTCTGCACTTGCTGTACACACTTTGAACACCATAAGCTTTTCTCAGGAGAATTTCCTTAACTGACAGTGTTGAACATTATCAGTGACTCTCCTTGTGAATGATTTCTATGTTATGTGTGTTGTGATAGCTTTGTAAACAAAAACTGAAACATCTATTTATAGGATGAATCTAAAGATTTTCAAGGCTCTACTCCACTGATGCTTCCCTTTTAGTACAGATGTGTATATTCTCTAAGCTAGAGAAAAAGATGAGAGATATATGCTTCCTCTAGGAAAGCTGTAAATTGAGATAAATCTTGCCTCCATGACCAGGATGTTTTTCTTCCTTCAGCAGCTTCAATCTGGGGCCACTTTTCCCTGTTTTCTTAAAAATAGCTTTGCTCCAAGTTACCTTGAATTAAACTGTTTCTCCAGTTATTAAAATCCATTGGTCCATGATTCTCTTATCTAATAGATCTGGAATGAGGGGAAATTATTTTGAATTATGATAATATCTTGGTATGTAAGACCACTGTAAATGTCTTTTTAATTAAATTACTAAATCCTTACAGGCTTCATATGTAGTAGTTATTTCAGTTAACTTCATTTAATAGGTGAGGAAAGTAAGGCCCCAGAGGAATTAAATAAAATTTCCAAGGTCACAAAACATGTAAAATGTGAGGCTGAGATTAAAAGTATATACTCTTACACTTGATGAAACACTATAGCTCAATGAATCAGAAAATTTAAAAAATTAAGATATTAATTAACAAATATTTTCTTATACATAAAATAATCTTTGTAATCCCAGGTAACTGGAAATTTGTCAGAAGTTTAGTGAATACCTCTATAAGAACTTTGAAGTGCTGTGGTAATATCATTGGACAGAATAGTTTCCTTATACTATACCTTAATTTAGGACATGTATCCATTAGCTTCATAAATGTAAAATGTTCTAATCAAATTACAATAGAACTTAAAACTCTGACATTCTTCTGCCAAATATATTTCTAATAAAAACACATAGGAACAGAAAATCTACATAATCCCTTGATATTGGGATCATAATTACTATTATTTCTAAGAATATTATCTTATCAGAAGTCTTTCATTATATTATTCCCAGTATTAATTTTTTGGGTAGTATTAATTCTAAACCAGCCATCATGAAATATTTTTAATATTCAATGTATCCATTTGTCACAACAGTCATTTTTGCTTGATGTTGGTATATTAAATTGATGAAAATTGGAGATATTAAAATTTCAAGTAAACTAAAATTTTAATATCACACAAGATTTTGGGGTCCTATTAGAAGAAAATAATTAGCAAATGGTTCTATTAGAATAATTTGAAATGTGAGCATTTATCTGTAAATAAGCCACAATTTAGAGGCACATGGAAATACATTTCCCTGTATTTTGTATCCCAACTATAACCACTGAGGCACTTCACTTGACAACAGTTTACTTCTCTTCAATAATATTTTAAACTGCTAACAGGTACAACTGAAAGTAACAAGAGACACATAGAAAAATAATGTTATTTTAATTTCTGTTTTTTAAAATGACAGCCATTGGTAGAGAACTGTTTTATTTTTACAGGAGCAAATTATTTTGCAAGTTACTGAATTTAGCATTGTTACTGGAAAATTTTCTGTTACTGATGATCGATGTGTATAATGAAATCAATTTTAGCTAAATGGAGTTGGTGAAAACATCAGATCCTTGCAGGAATAATAAGAAAAAGGAAGTGAAAGAGGAGGAATAAGAGAAATAACAAATGGGTTCCACCCTCAGTACAGCAAAAAGAAGGAGGAGGAAGAGGAGGAGGAGGAGGAGTAAGAGGAAGAGTGGGAGGGGTAGAAGGAAGCTATTAGAGTAAAAAGAAGAGAAAGCAAATGGTATAATGCTAATAGTCTCATGTCAATAGCAATCAATAGAGTGCTAGTACAAAAATAATATCTGGACAATATACTTTCAGAGTGTAAATAAATTGTCTCATGTAAAAGCAAGATCATTTATGAAGAAAAATTTAACCTTAGTTACCAAAATATCTAATATATATAATATGTTTTAGATACATTAGATGACCATAAAACTATTACAACTTGATCAACCTCAAGTTAATTCCACCATTTCACTGGGGAGAAGGAAACTCATAGGACATGTGTTACCATTGCCTTATCTTTATCACAATCTATACCAAGATCTGTCTCACTCTGCAACTCGTTTGCAATGTTGCCTTCCTACTCCATCAGTGACACCCTGGTTTAAGCCTTTATTATTTCTAGCTGGGTAGTTATACCTCAGATTGACCTCCCTGCTTCCATACTCATCTCCTTATAGTCTCCGTCCTCCATGGAACTGTTCTGTCATTGCTGCATCTCCCTCCAAGTGAAAATCCAAATTCTTATCAATGTGCTCTTCAGAATCCACCTGAAATGCTTCTCAAATTCAAAGTCTTCCTCTCTCATGTCGCTCCATCCATAGACCTTTATTCTTTTAACAAGTCAAGTATATTCTTACCTAATGATCTTCACATGTACCATTTCTTCTGCTCTTCCTAAAACATCCTGATACAATTATCTACATGACTCCTCACTTTACGTTACTCTGGTCATATAACCATGTATTTCCAGTTGAAGGAAACAAATCAGATGACTTTCCAACATCAGAAAATACATAGGGCATTTGTGGCACAGGTTAGATTAAAATCTCCAAGATTAGTAAATAATCTCTCAGTGTGTTTTCTGGTATTTATTTCAAGTTAATTTTTATCTGGTTTCCATATAATTGTATTTTACAAATAGTCTCATTTTTGTGATGACTAACACATCTTGGATTAATTTTGATTCTTCATATCATAATATTTACCAACTGGAAATCATTATAGAGATTACTTAGATTACTTTATTGTAAGATTTAAGATGTTCTGTGACCTCCCTTATAAATACCAGCATGAATGCCACCAAACCCAAAACTGCTTTCTTTCTTTTTTGGAGGGGTGAGGGGTTCTGATACAAAATTCTTCTTACAATGAAGTAAAATCTGAAGTATTATATTTTACTTCTTCACTTTTTTTTACTCTATAATATACACTTCCTCGTTTGCAATCATATCATTGCATTTATTATGCCAATTTTATTGTAAACCTGATGCCGTTCATGATTTTGGCTTAAACTAAAGATCATCATTAGTATCCTAGCCAATTTCAGTGTGACTGTAAAAAAATCTTTAGACTTATTAGTTCTGACTTTGTCAGATAGTGTTCACATAAGACATCAAATTATATCACTCTTCTGATCTAAAATCTGCCTGTCCTGAAGTCTCTGGAAGATGAGATGCCACGTGGAACAGAAGTACATTTTTTTAGCTAAAGGCATTATGGACCCAGGAAGCCACAATGGGTTTTCAACTGACCTCAGATGAATCAGTGAACCCACCTGCAATCAGCATAATCCATTTCAAACCAAGAGAAATACTCATTCTACATAATTAGCCTCTGGGGACTGAGGTTCAGTTTATTCTTGAATGCCACTGAGGTTTTCAGATAATTCACTAAGTGACACTATTTTACATTAAAATATCAATGTATTTAAGTCTTTTTTTTTTTAAGCTCTTCTACCTCTTTATTCATCTTCAAAGCCCACAAGGTTGTATGGGTCTTTAACTGATCTGTAACCACATATTCCTTTTACTTTGAATTCAGCCAGGAAACATTCTCAGACTTTAAGACCTATGTGATTAGATCGGTCCTACTTGAATAATCCAGGATAAAATCTTCATCTCAAAATTCTTAATTTAATCATATCTGCAAAATTCCTTTTGCCAGGTAAGTTAACATATTCAGAGGTTCCAGGGACACTTGTGCAGACATCTTTGGGTAAGCATTACTTTGTGTGATACATGTAATAAATATGATGAGAATTTTACATCTGTCTAACAAAATGCATACCTATATTAACCAAAAGATTCTTAAGAATCTTAAGCATTATAATCTTAAGAATCACATTAGGTATAATAACAAAATAAGAAAATATCAAATGCCTATCAGAGATGAATAGTTCAAAATTATATTTACACATCGGAATTCTATGCTGAAATAGTAGAGAATAATGTCAAGAAACAGTTGCAGCTACTTCAGCTCTATGGGTGGATGAGTTTTAAACATATAATGTTGAATCCAAGAAGTCAGGCACTAAAGGTACTTGCTGCATCAGTTTCTTTATGTAAAGTAAAATAAGAGTTAAATCTAATTTATGCTGTGAAAGGTAAAGGCAAGAGTTACTTAAGGAGTAACAAAGTACTAATAAGACCATATTACCTATATTCCTTTTTTGAGGTTTGAATATTAGTTGTGCAGGGATGGTCAGTTTGGGAAATTTCAATGATCTATATACTTATTTGCACATTATTATGCATATTATGTTCTTGAAAAATTTTGACTTTTTAAAAGAATCATACAACCTTTAAGCCAATATTAAATATTCAGCACAAATAATAATATAGAACATTTATTAAGTTTTTACAATATGTGAACTGCTGTGGTAAGAAGTTTAGTTATTTAAAAAAAAACAAATCTGCAATTTTAGAGTTTTTATTTTTTTCTATGAACTTAAGGTCAGAAAATGAGCCTAATTAAGAACTTAATTCATTTGATTTCTAAACTGATTTTTCTTAAACAAATAATATATGCATATATATATATGCACATATAAATACACACATTTGTTAAGTATTTTTTTAAAATTAAAAAACTTCTATTCATCAAAAGCTATTATAAAATAATGTGAATATGCAAGCCACAGACTGGAGAACATGTTTATAACACATACAAGTAACAATTTATGTGTTCAGAATGCATAAATTTCATACATCAAAAAGAAAAACATAAATGGTACCATGTACAATGGGCAAAAAGAATACACTTGGTAGAAGAGAATTCTTTTTTTTTTTTTCATATTCCACCACCTTTACTGTCTCCATGTTAAGTATTAATTTAAATGTTAGAATATCAGAATCTAAAATTTCTGTAAAGTTATGTATAGATTATAAGTGCATAGAATTCATTACTTTTAAAAAATGTGCTAAAGGAATAATTGGCTTCCAAAAATGTCCATATTCTAATCCTGAGAGCCTCTGAATATGCTATGTACATGATAAGAGGGGATTAATGCTACAGAAGGAGTTCAGATTGTCTGTTAGCCAATCTTAAAATAAGTGGATTATCTTGTATTATCTTGATGGTTTCAATATTATCACAAAGTTTCTTCATTTTCAAAGAGAGAGCTAGAAGCATAGGTCAGAATCAAAGAGAGACTTGAAGATGTGCCACTACTTTCTTTTAAGAAAGAGCCAGGAGACAAGGAATGGTGGTGGCTTCCAGAAGATGGGAAAGACAAGGAATCCAATTCTATCGGAGAGCTACCATAAGGTACATGAAGCCCTGTCAGTCCTTCATGTTAGCCTACCAAGACCTGTTTCACAATTTGGACTTTGCTTACACTTGAGATTTTAGTTCATGATCAGTTGGCTTTATTGCTTTGGGCCCATGGAAGCACATCATGACTAAAGTGTGTAGTGGAACAAAACTGCTTATCTCACGGCTAGAAAGACAAAGAGGTGGAATAAAAGACAGGAGTCCCACAGTTGGCTTTAAATTATGGCCCTAATGAGTTAAATCCATCCATAGGCCTGACCTCCTGAAGGCTCTTCTGTCTCCCAATAGCACCACCCTGGGGAACAAGGCTTTACCATAAGGGCCTTTGGGGGACACTTATTATCTAAACTTTAACAGTAAGCAACTGATTGAAATAAATGCCAATTATAATTAGAACTTTTCTAGCAATTGAAAAAAATTTAAAATTAAGTGTTTCTATTAACAAAGCATAATATTCAGAGTTTCTGTACTCTGAGAACAGACCCCACAAATTATTTAAAGTTGAAACTTTCTTTTAAAGTTGAAACTTGTAAAACTGTTTAATACAGCATAATGCAGTACAAAAAATTTTCATTACTGTGTCATATCTAAGTGACTTACACGTGGATAAAATATAGTCAAAATGCCCTGACTCCCATTTAACCTTAAAATTCTATATAGCATAAAATTGGGCAAGTTGGAAAAAGAAGATATAGACACACTTAAGGGAAGTGGCTCCCCTACTCCTGGGGTAGCAATTCTAGGAAGTACATGCAGTGTTAATGTACTGCTCACTCTGCCTGAACAGTCAGCATTTCACTATTGCTACAGTGAAGCTAAACAAGAAGCCAGCATGGAAAAAGAGCTGAAGTTGTAGATTCTGGAAAAACCACATGAATAATAGAGCTTGCTCTTATGGTCTGAAAAAAAGTGAAAGGTAATGTTTCAAACTGAAATATTCTACTACAGAATACATAATTTTATGGAGGAAAAAGAATTATTAATATGTAGAGTGGTAATAAAATATATCTAGAAGAAAATGGCTTATTTAGTTCCATGTTATGATACTCTTTAGAGTCCCAATGGTATATGAAGAAGTGCAATCTGCCCAAAAGTTACAATGTCCAGATGTGACCTTCACAAATTTAATTTCTTTTATTCTTCTGAGAAACTGTCTTAAATTTTTAACGGCTCTACTTGTCAGCACCACCTGTCTCTACACTTAACAGTGTGCAGACCCCAGAAGGTTCATTTCATTGATCACCTTGGGAAATCTAGATTTTTATTCATTGAAAAGAATCATTTTTTCCCTCTAAGGAACAATGGCAGTCATATCTGACCACTTATCTGAACAGTAGGGAAAGATTAACCATTTCTAATACTAGGCTGAGGAATGATGTATATACGTTTAAATAAGCAAAGAAAGGTTTGAACAGATATTTCAAAGAAAAAAATTTAATGAAACAATTAAGATTACATACTGAAAACCTATAAACTGAATGAAAATGGCAGACATGAGAAGACATATTGTTTGAATTACAGCTTTTGTGGAGCATAAGCATAGTCTTTGGACTGTTAAGATTAACAAAGGCTTAACTATAATATAAGTTTTATTTAGTCTAGATCCAACTGAAATGGAATAATCATATCTAGAGTCTTAGAAAATTATCATTGTTGAACTTGAATTATTATACCATTTGTGTGTTGTTGAGACACATACAAGTTAGCCTCCTTTCCCTTATATTTGGGAATTAACAAACAGTACTTTAACATATCCTAAACACAAATGTCTCAGATCTATCTCAGGGTGAACATCTTATAAGGAGACTTGAACAGAGGAATACCATGTAGAATTAAGAAGAACTTCAGTTTCCAAATGACTTTTGTTTTTAAATCTGAGAGCAAAGTGAGCTAAGACAAAACAAAGCAAACTAACAAACAAAAAACTCTCCTTCCAAGAATTAAGTTATGTAAGAATTCAAAAGGGGAAGCAAGAAACATGTGAGCTGTTTTATAAGATATTAATATTCTGATCTATGAGATGAAAAAGATGTATATGAATATTCCTGTTAATTACTAAAGGAGGTAAACATTTCAGTGACAGGAGAGGAAAAAAAATATATTCCAGTTAAATATCAGTATCAAACACTTCAGTATGAAAGGAAGAAGCAAGAACTTGACCAGATTGCATTCATGAAATTCAACTTGGTGTGAAGCTCTCTTTGCTTTTCCTAGTTTTACAGAAACATTTAAAGTAAAGAAATATGACCAGTAGAATGCTGAGAAATCATTTTTCATATTATCTAATTATTAATTAAAGTAGCTTAGAGAGGAAGCACAAATGAAGAGTTACATTCTATAGATGTTAAACAAGCTACCCGCTCCAGCAACTGTAAAGGAACGAAGAATTTTTCCTGGCAGGAATCAGGCTGTGGAAGGTAAGAGGAAAGGATGTGTTGGACTTTGCTTTGCTTCTCTTTGACCATTGAGCTGGGGTCAAGAGTTGCAGTCAGTATCATCAGTAACTCAACTTTCCAGTGTTAGTGTATCCAAGAATGACAGGAGGGCCATGGGAAAACTGTCAAAGTCAAGAGCTGAGAGAAACAGTGAGGACACATAATTCTTCCTTTCCAAAATCTCTGGGCTCATGAATTATAATCTAATAAATGATTCCTCTCAACCAGGTGTCCTTAGATGACAGAGATATTATCAACAAAAGCTCAGTCCTTGTCCTCAAGCCAATCTAATAATGAGGATGAGGTTTTGAGAAAAAGGAAAGAGAAGTTTATTGCTTTGTTAGCAAGAAGAATACATAGTAGACTCCTGTCTGAGGGGCTATGATTCTAACTGCCAGGGGAAACAGTGGGCATTTAAAGCAGGGACCAAAGCTATACTCCAGCTGTGCCCTGTCAGGAGTCATTCATTGCAGCCTTGAGATGGAGTTGTTTCTTAGATCTGCAGGTGCCAGCCCTGGTCTGGATTTCTTCATTACTTTGATCCATGAGCTGAAGTACAAATAACTCAGCCCAGGATGAGAAGAAGTTATCTTGCTTCCCCCATGGTTAAACAAGAAGAAAAGCAAAAGAGGAAGGGGAAAAAATGTCAATTTAAAAATAAGCCTCAGTGACAAGGATTATATTCAAAGCTTGAAGTAGACTCCTGTTAAATCTGATCTGTGAAGTTATTTTATAGGATTTAAAATTATAAAAGTATTCTGATGATTGGGGGTCTCCATACTGGAATTCATATACAGTTCCTTACCTCTTGAGTTTATCAAGCTGACTCAAATCATAGTTTGATAAATTCCCAGTACCCACAAATCCAGTCAAGGTAATCCACTTTAAAATATTGTAAGTCCAATTTAGGTAACACATTCCAGCTTTAATTTCTTAGAAGATCTATTATTTAAGAGGGGGATCTGTGGCCTTGTCACTGGAGATGCTTAAAGGGGCACTTCTCTGACAGTCATTCTCTGAGACACCATCTTAGGTCTTTTTGGGTTTTTTGGGGGGATAAGTATTGGGGATTGAACTCAGGGGCACTTGGCCACTGAACCACATCCCTAGCTCTATTTTGTATTTTATTTAGAGAGGAGGTCTCACTGAGTTGCTTAGAGACTCACTTTTGCTGAGGCTGGCTTTGAACTCAAGATCCTCAGCCTCCTGAGCCTCTGGGATTATAGGTGCACCACCACACCTGGTATCTTTTTGGTATTTCATTGAGTGTAATATAATCCCATTCTACATTTCACCTTTGTTCTAAAGCCCCTTTTAATATTAAAATACTTAAAGACCTGGGGATTAAAATGCAATCATATTAATTTTTGTCCCAAATACTGATTCTTTACTATTTAATATAAATTTGGCTGAAAATTGGAATAATTAATTTTTCAGCTTATCTTTCTCCTGTATTACTTATCATAGACAGTGAGTAATATCCAGGTAGTTATTGAGTCATTCTGCCTTGAAATCTCAACTGAACTACCAAGTTCTTAGTTACGTTTTACATATTTTAGTTTAACAATTTGATAAGGTTAAGTTCTACCATTGCATAATGAAAATGTCATTTTTTTCAAGTTTCTAGTAACATGTTTCTAATTTTCCTTTAAACCATCATTGAAAACTTCTTCAAGAGCATCAGGCTACTGTAAGTTATATCCTTGAGAAAATTTAGGCTTTGATTCACTCTCCAAATATCCTCCAAGCTTCACCCAACCACCTGTTCCCTGAGAGATGTGGACATACATTAGAATTTTGTTACAATAGAAGATACTTATATGTATTAAGAAACCATGATAAAACTGAAACCTTAAAGAAAAAAAATATTTTTTTCTAATAACCACAATTTTGAAAGAGTATATAGCAATTAATATTTTACCTCTGCTCAATTCAATATTAGGCTATGAATTAAAAAATATGATTTGAGTGGCAGAATTCTATTTTCTTTTTGCAGTTCTACCCATTTTATTTCCAATATCAAAATACTATATAGTTACATGTATAAATATTTGGAATTTTTACACACTCTAGATGGTTTGGTTCCCTTTATTATTAGAAAGTGATTTCCTTTATCTCAGGTGAATGTCTACTCTGAAATCTGCATTAATGTTTAATATTAATGTTAATGTTAATATACCCAACCAACTTGACATTAGAAATATTTGTATCTTCGTTAATTCTTGCTTTTTTCTTCAATGCAATTTTAATTAGGGTGCCAGAGATATTTATATTTAATGTGATTATTGAAACAGTTATAAATTCATCATCTTGTCATCTGTTGTTTTTTTCTTTGG
>CM053400.1:81574512-81598015 GCA_028644305.1 Xerus rutilus | reverse complement strand
ACGCTCATACATTGCTGGCAGAACTGCAAATTGGTACAACCAATCTGGAAAGCAGTATGGAGATTCCTTAGAAAACTTGGAATGGAACCACCATTTGACTCAGTTATCCACTCCTTGGTCTATATCCAGAAGACTTAAAAACAGCCTACTCCAGTGAAGCAGCTTCAATGTTTATAGCAGCTCAATTCACAATAGCTAAATTGTGGAACCAACCTAGATGCCCTTCAATAGATGAATGAATAAAGAAACTGTCGTATATATAAACAATGGAATATTACTCAGCGATAAGAGAGAATAAGATCGAGGCATTTGCAGGTAAATGGATGGAGTTTGAGAATATCATGCTAAGTGAAGTAAGCCAATCTCAGAAAACCAAATGCCAAATGTAGTCATTGATAAGTGGATGCTGGTCCTTAATAGGGGGGAAGACCATGAACAATGGAGGAACTCTGTTCACAGAGGTGGAAGGAGGGAGGGTGCTTGGGGACAGTAAAGTTCGTGAAATATGATGGACATCATAGCCCTAACTTTATTTATTACTGCATGTATGTTGTGATTCTATGTCATATACAACCAGAGAAATGAAATGTTCTCCTCCATCTGTGTACAATGAATCAAATTGCACTCTGCTATCACGTAAACCTAAATAGAACAAACAAATAAATAAATAAATAAATAAATAAACAAACTTTTTACAACTAAATGAGCAATCCTTTAAAATTAAACTTATTTTACTTATAGTCTTATTGATTTAATTTTTAATATATTTTTATATGTATTTACAGAACAGACTGTTACTATTAAATAGTGTTCCATTGCAAAATATTTTAATACATTTTTTAAAAAATTCTGTCTGCAAACGAAAGACATCATGTTTGGCTATAAGTTTAATGAACAAAATGTTTTCTGCCTTATTTCTAAGAGCTATCTTGATCTTCAACAGCATTATAGCAAGGATTGCATAAGGGGAAAAATGTAGTAAAATTTCTACTGTCATTTATACTGATCAAGCCCTACAATATATTCATTTATCTTAACAGTTATTCAGTGTGACGTTCTGTGTTCAGCTTTGGAAGTACAATAGAAAACAAAGTCACTGGAGGTAGTGAGTAGAAAATTATATTACTACATTGGGAAATAACAGGAGTATGAAGCAGAGAGTTCAGAAAACTGACTTGTCAATAGAGGTATGAAGAATTTTCTTGGATGAATTGCTATGTATACTTTAAGAATAAAGAAAGAATTAGTTACTCTGGAGGCAGAGCCAGGAGTAATGCATGTTCCAGGTCATCTTGGAGAACTTAGTGACATATGTCTCCAAATAAAATAAAAATAGGACTGTTGTTGTAGCTCAGATGTAGAGTGCTGACCTATTATGTATGAGACCCTGGGTTCCATCCCCAGTAACACAAACACACCACAAACACACACAAAGTGAGTATTAGACAGATGAAAGAACAACAACAACACCAAAATAGTTGACTATCCCAATTACAGCAAACATATTTGTAATATCTTATAGGTGAGAAGTTTTTTTTTTTTATTTTTTTTTTCTTTTTTTTATTTATTTTATTTTATTTTCTCAAAAGTTGCATTTTAATACATGTTTTTGAAGTCAAGGATGCATTCAATATACCAACAACACTGAGAGTGACACAGGGTGAAGCTGCCTAGAACATAAACATGTCAGGAGCCCTCCTTAGAAATAATAGTCATGAGTTTATATCTACTACTAAAAGTTACAGGGGCCGTTCATAATGGATGATTTCTTTCAGGCTTTTCTATTCTCAAGTTATTCAGTGGACATCTGGATTTGTGGTTTCCTAGCACTCTTGTTCCTATCCTCTGGTGAACTGAATCTATCGGAATCTTTCCTCTTACATTGTTTTTCTTTTTTGACATGGAATTGTTATCTTTGTCACATAATTTCCCAAGTTGGAAAAGTTAATGTGTTATTTTTATGCATTTGTTCACAAAACTCCCTAAATAGATAGAGTCATTGAGTTATTGATATAATCACAGAAAAGCCACCCAATTACTAAAGCTTCTAAAACCTTGATAAATAAAACACAATTGAGAATCACAGATGATTTGCAAAAGTTAAGAAATGATGTGGGCATTAGAGATAAAGCGAGTTAGTCAGACAGCATTAAATAACTGAAGCCTGGGTGTGAGTGGCTATTTGCAAGTCTGCAGTTATGAAACCTTGACCATGGCTGATGAATAAGAAAGAAATAGAGAAAAATGTGGACATAGTATACAAAAAATAAATAAAATAAAATAAAATAAAATTCTCACATGACATGAGAATGACATTTTGAAGGTTTACATGCTTCCAAATTACCAAAGCCTTTCTATTCAGAGGTATAAAGCTTTATAAAAAACTAATTGGCTATGGTTCTGAAGTCTGGTGTACTCCTCCTTATGAAATACCATGCTTTGGGAGTGATTCCATGAAACACACATAGAAGCACTGAATAGTCAAATGTGACTGATTGTCTTAGTTCATTTTCTGTTATTCTGATTTATTGTCACAGAGTAATTAATAAAGAATAAAATGCTTAATCAGCTTGAAGTTCTGAAGTCTGGGAAGTCCAAGCTCAAGTGGATGCATCTGGTGACATCCTTCTTACCAGTGGGGCCTCTGTGTCCCAAGGTGGCCCAGGGTATCCCATGGCAAAACAGACTAAGCTTCCTTGCTTGGATCTCCATTTCTCTTCTTATAAAGCCACTAATATAATCAAAGAGTACACTTTTATGATTCCATCTAATCCTAATTATGTTCCAAAGTCTCTACTTCCAAATGCTATGAGCACACAACTTTGGGGGTTAAATTTCAACATGAGCTTTAAGAGGGAACAAACACCCACAGATTTGAAATGTCACACTCTGTAGTTAATATTTTTCCTACATTGTTTCTTTGCTAGTTTAATGTGAACTCACATAAAAGTTCTTTGGTTATGTCAATCTTTGTATTCAAACTACTTTCATTACCCTAAAGAGAAAAACAAAGAGTTAAATTTGCTCTGTGTTATACAGATAGAACTACTGTCAATATTCACATGTTTTAGATAGGTGGCAGAACATAGCCTCCTCAACATAATTACCTGGATCACAGAATAGGAGATTTATAAGGCTAATTTATCTCATTTTGTATATTGTGGCAGCTGGGGCAATTGTATTTCAGAAGTATGATAATTCATGCAGAATACAGTGCTGCATTGTTGTCCAATATCAATGTGAATTATTTAAATGTGAATTTAATTAATTAAAATGAATGACTTTAAGACTAGCTGAATTTCTAACAGTGCTTCATATCCACATAAAGACGACTGCAACCTTGTTGGATAGGCCATACATATTATCTTCACAAACAGTTTTTTAGACATAATGGAAGTTCAAATAATTCATTCAAACTACTGTGACATATAGCAGGTGACAATGTAATGCCTGATTTAGTTTAATAATTGCTTAGTAAATGATAATGGTAGTAAGGTTCTGACTTTGGCCAAGACAGATAAATGCAATATAACCCACCTCTCTCAGTTATTCAAGCTAAAACTCTCAATGAAATACAAATAAATCCTTTCTGAGGACACTCAAAATAAAATAATAGAGGGCAGATTGAAGGTAATCAAAACTTGAAAATAAAACTGTATCAGTTTGGGGCTGGGGTTATGGTGCAGTGGTAGCATGCTCACCTAGCATGTGGGAGGCACTGGGTTCGATCCTCAGCACCACATAAAAATAAAAATAAAGATATTCTGTCCACCTACAACTAAAAAATAAATACTAAAAAAAACTGTATCAGTTTATTTTTCTCCTTTATGCTCAGGATTTTAGTTTTTAAAAAATATGCATGGGGACTGGGATTGTGGCTCAGCGGTAGAGCGCTTGCCTCACATGCATGAGGCACTGGGTTCAATCTTCAGCACCACATAAAAATAAATAAATAAAATAAAGATATTAAAAAAAGTATGTAAAAGAAAAAAAATAATTCAGCAAAACCTGATAGAAACAAACAAACAACAAAACAACAAAAACAGCAACAGCAACAAAATTCTTAGTATCTACAGAGCCATAAAAGAGGACCCTTCCAGCAAGGGAAAGTGGGGATAACTTCTTTGCTTTCTCTTCAGCAGTTGTGTGTCAAGGGCAGATACAGTCAACAAGTGTCACTTCTGCTATGGAGCCAGAGACACACCACAAGGTGCTCGGAGAATTTCACATCCTTTACATAGAAGCATGGATAAAAGTGGACCTTATTTGATGAAAAGTCTGGGGAAAAGAACTCTATATTTCCCTTTTTTTATTGTCCCTGCTTGTTTATGATGAGAAACCCTAGTCACATTGAATTTTGGGACAGTGTTGGAGACCTAATTCTGAAATCATCTCATTTTTCAGGTCAGAGGATTTAAATATTGGGCCAATGGAAACCAGAGAAAATAAGATTTCTAAGTCTATGTATGAACTGACACACCTGTATGAGAAACTCCCTCAAGCTGCAAAGAAACACACGTGCACGCACGCGTGCACACATACACACACACACACACACACACACAATGCAGACAGAAACCTATGAAAACAGAGCTACAGTATGGCACTGTTCAAATTCCACCACAGTGCCTGAGGAGCACATGCAAAAGCGGCAGACTCAATATGTGTGAGTGTCAACATAAAATATTAGAATGATTGTACATTTATCCTCAGAAGACAATTGAAAAAAGTGTTTAAAATACTGAAAGAAAATGATTGCCAACTCATAATTGAATATCTAGTAAAAATACCTTTTAAGATGAAAGTGAAATAAGACACTGACAAATCAAGAAATACTATGAGAACAGCAAACTGGTTTCAAAAGAAAAGAAGAATAGTTTTCTTTAGGATAATTACAAATGAAGGAAGAAGAGGAGAAATTGGTAAATATAATAGGATATTATATCTGAATAAGTACTATAGGATACTTTTCTTAAAACATACATGTTGAAAGAAAACTTACTGTAATATGGTCAGGGAGTTTAATATATGTCAGATAATACACACTACAACCAATCATAATATAAAAGTTAAGGAACATGTTTGAGAGATTTCCGCATTTTACATGCATAAAAATCTTACCTAAGGCAAACTATCAAAACTTTTATATATATATATATAATCATTTCTAGAAGAAGTGCTAAAAATCATAATTTAAACAGATATAGCCAAAAAGGCCATAAGTTATATTTGATAGCTGGATATGGTCAAGTCATCTAAAAGAAAGAACAAATTGGAAACAAAGGAATCAAAAGAGGACGAACACAAATAAAATAAAGGCATCATTAAATTACACTAAACCTAAAGAACTTAAGCATCAAAATATTTAGAAAACAACTAATGTAGAAAATATACACCACATGAACACTATTGAATAGAAAACTAGAATGACTATATTACTATCATAAAATGTAGAGTTAAGAATAAAAAAATTACCAAGAATAGACAAATATTTCATATTATTAAAAGGATCAATTAATTTAAAAATACACTAAGTGTGTCTAAACCAAAAAACTTACCTTCAAACACATGAAAAAATGGTGGAACTCAATGAAAAAATAGAAACATCCATAGTTACATTGGTGACTTTAATACTCTTAGAGCTTATTAGAATAATAAATCAAAAATCATCAAAGACATAAAATATCTGAAAAATGCCATCAATCAGTTTAACCTCATCGCTAGTTAAAACACTATTCTAACAGCAGTAGCATGCATATTCTTTTTAAGTGTACAGGAAGCATTTACCAAGATAGGCAATATTATGAGCCATAAAATCAACAAATTATAAATTTAACAAATTTAATCATAAAATTAACAAATCTAAAGACATGAAATCATGCAATTTATGCTATCTAGCCATAAGAGAATTAAACTTGAAATAAAAAAGACAAAATATAGCTGGGCATAATTGCACAAGCTTGTAAGCCCAGCCACTCTGGAGGCTGAGGCAGGAGAATCACAAGTTGAAAGCCAGCCTCAGGAACTTATTGAGGCCCTAAGCAACTTAGCAAAATTTTGTCTCAAAAATAAAATAAAATAAAATAAAATAAAATAAAATAAAACCAAAGAAAAAATAACATAAAAAGTCTCCAAATATTGATGATTGAAAAACATGTTGTAAAATGACCCACAGGTAAGAATAGAATTTTCAAAAAATTAGAAAATTATTTTAATGAAACAATGAAAATACTGTTTATCAAAATGCATATAATAACAAAAGCAGTGTTAAGTGAGAACTCCATGATGGCCAAGATTAGTCTAAAAGAGAGGTCTCATTCACCAATCTACCTCTCCACTTTAAGAATTTAGAAATATGGGAGCAAAACAAATGAAAGAAAAAAGAAAAAGTAGATTTAGTAAAGCTGAAAGTGAAATAAACACAAAATAAATGAAAGAAAAACTCTGCTCAGAATACTAAAAATTGGTGCACATCTATTATTACAGACACAGAAACAAAAACAAATAATAAAAAAGAACAGTACACCAAAATTTGAAATTTTAAGTCAAATGGACCACTTCTTTGAAAGAAAGAAGCTACAAAGTTTATTCAGAAAATAATAGATAACCTGAATCAAATTTTTATTAGGTAAATTATATTAATAAATATTTTGTAAAGAAAACACCAGGTCAAGATATTTTTATCTGAAAATTCTACCAAACATTTTTTAAAAAGTTACAAATTTTGCACAACAATTTTCAGAAAAAAATACTTCTCAACTAATTTTATCAAGTCAGAATTATTCTAACATCAAAATAAAAGACTGCTGGGTGTGGTGGCACGCCCAAATTGATTACCTAGCACACTAACCCAAGGTCCCCTCATCCAATTCCATGAAATAGAAAAAGGTCCTCAGAAAAAGTTTTCTGAACAAGGAAAATATATGGAGTGAGGGAAAGAAAAACAAGTTAAATACATGAAAACAGAAGCCTTGTTTTAAAAAAAATTGTTTTCAAATCATTATGTATGCACAATAGTCCTTGCAAGATTTAAT
Source organism: Xerus rutilus (assembly GCA_028644305.1). NCBI lineage: Eukaryota > Metazoa > Chordata > Mammalia > Rodentia > Sciuridae > Xerus > Xerus rutilus. The sequence continues at coordinate 81,590,981 of CM053400.1, read as the reverse complement.
TCCATCAAAGGCCTAGCAAAAATGAAAGCCTCTCCTATCAGAATAAACTGTATAATATAGTATTTATAACTAGAATAGTACCACAATTATACAATGTTTGTCTAATGTATTTTCACTAAATATACTTTGCACATGGAGAACTACCCTTGTACATTACTACAAAATTATGTCTGCATGAAGTTTCCTTTTATACATTCAAAAACAGACTTGAGCTGGGCGTGATGGCACATGCCTGTAATCCCAGCACTTTGGGGGGCTGAGACAGGAGAATCTTGAGTTCAAATCCAGGCTCAGCAACTGGTGAGGTGCTAAGAAACTCAGTGAGACCTTCTTTCTAAATAAAACACAAAATAGGGCTGGGGATGTGGCTCAGTGGTCAAGTACCCCTGAATTCAATCCCCAGTACCACAAAGGAAAAAAAAAATTAAAGATGATACAAATAAATAAATCCTCAAAGCAACATTTATGACCTTAAAAAATGCCTTTTCAAAAAAGAAAAAAAAATCTGCAGAGATAAATATTCCAGCCCAAATATCTTTCATCATACAAAAAAAAAAATGTTCTCAGATTATCTGCCACTGAATCCAGGAATATATATCATGGATTATGCTTATTGACCCTGAATGTGGAGAGGTTATTTCTGAGATGCAAGACTGATTGGACATTTGAAAATAATTATTCTATTACATGCCATGAACTTAGTAAGTAGGAAAAAACTATGAACTAGTAAGTAGGAAAAAACTCCAAGCTTAGGACAAAATTTTATACTAATGCATAATTAAAAGTTAGCAATTAGTAATAGAAGAAAATCTTCTTAATGTTATAAAGGTATTTTAATAATACAACAAATATTTAAAATATTTACTTAATATTTTAAAACATGAGTTAATTTTAATTAATGTTGTGGACATGGCAAGTATATCCACTCCCTGACTCTTCAACATTATAATAGAAATCTTCATAGGTTATTAAAGCAAGAAAAAGAAGTTAAAGGCCTACCAATTGGAAAGGAAGAAAGGAAATAATTGTTCTCCTCACAGAATATTTCCTGACTTAAATCCCAGGGACATTCTTAAAACTACATTTATCATGGGAATAAGCAATGCTCAAGTGAATTGAAAATGCATGTATATCCAAACCTACACAAAACTGCAGATAAATGTTTATAGCAGCTTTATTCATCATCATCAAAACTAGAAGCAACCCAAATATCCCTCATGTGGAGGATGGATCAATTGTAGTTTATCTATGTAATGACTTCTACTCAATTATAAACTGTGGATGCATGAATGAAATGGTGACTCTCAAAAACAATAGGTTAAGTGACAGAAACCAGACACAGGGCAAAGGATGTGTGATTTTATTTAAATGAAATTCAGAAACACCCAGCAATATGGGGTTTATGAGAAGATTTGGGGTACAAGGAAAAATAAAGGGCGATCACAAAGTAGAAACACAATGGATTGTTCCCAGTGAGAGGCTGGAATGGTATAGATGGAGCCACACCTTCACTGTGGTAGTGATCACATGACTATCAAAAATGATAGAGCTATATAGCAAATAGAATAAATTTTGTTACATAGAAATTGAAAATTCATAAAATAGAAATATGTTTTCTAATCTATCTAGGTAAATTTTATATCTCTTTTTCTCTTTTAGATGCCAAAGACAAAGATTAATTAAATGAATCCTTAAAATTCTATTGCAGGTCAGCATAGTGCACGTTTTCACTGTGGATATGAAGAGAAAGACACTTCAATTAAGAACATGTGTAATAATACAATGATTTACTAGGTTTTATTTCATTTTTATTCTAAGTCTTATATATTTTATAATGCTAACAATAGATTTTTGAGGTTTAGGGAGGTCAGGCTTTCAGGACTATTCATTTCAGTGTTAAACATCAAAAAAAGCCAACTGAAAATTTGGAAATTAAATTTAGAAAATGAAAGTATACACAAAATAAAATGATCTTAGTACTTAAAATAATTCTAAAGATATTGAAAATTTATATAATGAATTTAAGCAACAAACCAGAGTTCTAAAGATAAAAAAATTGACATATTTGTAATAAGAATGCAAATGCTAGAGTAGTATTTGATTACTGCTAATCCTTAGATATTTGTTGCAAAGTCCTTTCTCCTTGTATACATAAGAGGCCAGAATTCATTGAGAGCAAAACAGCTGATTTGAAACTATTTAACTGACTTTTTCAGAGATATTTTATATGTGAAGTAAGAGGAAGTCAAAGGAATTGAATTCTATCTACAAGAAAATCAGAGCAATAATAGGTACTCTATAATTAAATCTATCAACTAACTTCATGTGCAGAAATAATGTTTTCTTTTTCATTAAGATGCAACATTAGAACCAGGCGTGGTGGTGCAAGCCTGTATTCCCAGCACTTAGAGAGGCTGAGACAGGAGAATCATGAGTTCAAAGCTAGCCTCAGCAATGGCAAGGCGCTAAGCAACTCAGTGAGACCCTGTCTCTACATAAAACACAAAATAGGGCTGGGGATGTGGCTCAGTGGTTGAGTGCCCCTGAGTTCAATCCCTGGTACCAAAAAAAAAAAAAAAGTAACATTAGACTATTTATTTGGTATCTTTATGTTATTTTAATGTATGAGCTCAATGCTATGAACTTTCCTCTTAGAAATGCCATTATACTGTTCCAGAGATTGTGGTATGTTATTTCACTATTCTCATTTACTTCTAAGAATTTTTCTTTTGTTTCTCCTCTGATTTCTTCTGCCATCAATTTATCATTCTAAAGTGTATTATTTAAACTCTATGTGTTAGTGTGGTTTTGGTTTTATCTTATCATAGATTTCTAATTTCATTTTATTAAAAGATCTCATAGAATACAAGATATTATCGCTATTTATTGTATTTGCTAAGATTTGCTTTATGAATAGAAAAAGAAAAAACAACACCAAAATAAGGAGAAGACATGAAATAATTAAATCAAAATTAAAGTCAATGAAATTTAGAATTAAATAAATTACCAAAGATTAATAAAACAAAGAGTTGTTTTTTCAAAGAACAAAGAAAATTGATAAACCCTTAGCCATTGACTAAAAGAAAGAGGGGGAAACTTAAATTAACAAAATTTATGATGAAAAAGTAAATATCACCACAGACACTGATGAAATTTAAAGGATATCAGAAACTATTTTAAAAATTTATACTCTAATAAGCTAGAAAAACTTGAAGAGATCGACAAATTTCTGGTGACATATGTCTATTCAAGTTGAACCATGAGGATATAATACATAAATAAATCAATTTCAATAGTAAAATTAAAGCTATATTCAAAAGTCTTTCAACAAAGAAAATGCCAGGATTGGATGGTTTCTCAGCTGAGTTCTACTAGATCTTTAAATAACAATGAATACCAATCCTCCTCAAATTATTCCATGAAATACAAAATGAAATACAAAAAGAAGGAACACATGCTCTGAAACCTGTACCTTGAAAATAAAATTGGACAAAGACACATCAAGGAAGAAAACTTCACGCCAATATCCTTAATGAAGAAATATGAAAAATTTCTTAATAAAATATTGGCAAACTGCATTAAAACACATTTAAAAGATAGCAGAGTATGATGAAGTGGGTTTTATCCAAGGACTTCAACATTGGTTCAACATATAGAAATCAATAAATGTAATTCACCACATAAATAGACATAGGGCAAAAATTACATGATTATCTGTAAAACTACATGATTATGAAGAAAAAGCATTTGACAAAGTACAGCACCCATTCATGTTTAAAACACCAGAAAAAAATAAGGATAGAAGAAACTTACCTCAACATTTTAAAGGCTATATAGGACAAACCAAAGGCTAACTTTATAATGAATGGAGAAAAACTGGAAGCATTTCCTTTATAAACAGAAACAAGACAAGGACACTCACTTTTACCACTGCTATTCAACATAGTCCTTGGAACTGTAGCCAGAATAATGGGGCAAAAAAAGAGAATTAAATGGATATGGACTGGAAAAGAAGAGCTTAGATTATCTCTGTTTGCTAATGACATTATTATATATTTAAAAGACCAAAAAACCCCACTAGAAAAATTCTAGAGCTCATAAATAAATTCAGCAATATAGAAGGATACAGGATTAATACTCATAAGTCAATCATGTTCCTACACTCCATTGATGAATCTGCTGAAATTAGGAAATTAAGAAAACTATCCCATTCACAATAGAATAAAACAAACAAAAAACACCCACTTGGAATCAGTCTAACAAAAGAAGTGAAGGACTTCTGCAATAAAACTATAGAACTAATTTCTATTGGGGAAGACCTCAGAAGATTCAAAGAACTCCCATGTTCTTGCACAGACAGAATTAATATTGTCAAAGTGAACATACTACCAAAAGCACTATGAAGATTCCATGCAATTCCCATCAAAATTCCAATGATGTTCTTCACAGAAATAGAAAAATCCATCATAAAATTCATTTGGAAAAATAAGAGGCCCATAATAGCCAACTCAATACTTCATGAGAAAAGTAAAGCAGGAGGCATAACAATACTGGACCTCAAATTTTACTACAGAGCTTTAATAAGAAAAACAACATGGTAATGCAATGAAAACCAGCATGAAGGTCAATGGAATAGAATAAAAGACATGAAGACAAACCCACATAAATACAGTTATCTCATACTAGACAAAAGTGCTAGAAACATACATTGGAGAAAAAATAGCCTTTTCAACCAATGCTGCTGGGAAAACTGGATATCCATGTGTAGTAGTATGAATTTGAACCTCTATCTTTCACCCTGGAAAAAACTCAACTCAAAGTGGACCAAAGACCTAGGAATTAAATCAGAAACACTGCAACAGCTAGAAGAAAATTTAGGTTCAATATTCCAACACGTTGACACAGGAACTGACTTCCATAACAAGACTGCTAAATTACAAGAAATACAATTAAAAATCAATAAATGGATGATATAAAATTAAAAACTTTCCTCACAGCAAAGGATGCAATCAACACGATGAAGACAGAACCAATAGAATGGGAGAAAATCTTTGCCACTTTCTCATCATATCGTATCTTAATCTCCAGGATATACAAAGAATTCAAAAATCAAAACAAAACAAAACACCAACAAACAAACAAAAACATACAAACAAATTTCACTAATAACCCAATCAAAAAATGGGCAAAGGAACTAAACTGATACTCTCAAAGGAAGAAATAAAAATATTCAACAAATATATGAAGAAATCTTCAACATCTATAGCAATTAGAGAAATACAGATTGAAATTATACTGAGATTCATTTCACTCTATTCAGAATAGCAACTATCAAGAATACAAGTAGCAATAAATGATGGACAGAATATAGGGAAAAGGGTATATTCATACATTGTTGGTGGGACTGTAAATTTGTGTATTTAGTCTGGAAACCAGTTTGGAGGTCCCTCAAAAAGCTAAGAATGGCCAGGCATGATGGTGCATGCCTATAATCCCAGTGGTTTGGAAGGCTAAGGAAAGAGGAGCACAAGTTGAAAGCCAGCCTCAGCAATGTAACAATGCCCTAAGCAACTCACCAAGACCTTATCACTAAATAAAATATAAAAAATGGCTGGGGATATGGCTCAGTGGTTAAGAGCATCTAATCAATCCCTAGTACCACGAAAACAAAAGAAAACACAAAACAAAAACAAAGACAGAAAAAAAAAAACCCACAAAGAATGGAACCACCCATATGACCCAGCAATCCTATATCTCAGTATATATCCAGAGGAATAAAAATCAGCATCCTAGGGTAACACAGCCAAATCAATGTTATAGCTGTACAATTTACAACAGCCAAGCTGTGGGGCCAACCTAGATACCCTTCAATAGATGAATAGATAAAGAAAAGTTGACATATATACACAATGGAGAATTACTCAGCCATAGAGAAAAAAATAACATTATGACATTTGTTAGTAAATGAATGGAACTGGAGATTATCATGGAAAGTGAAATAAGCCAGTTCCAAATAGTTCAAAGTTGAATGTTTTCTCAGGGTATGTGGAAGCTAATCCAAAATAAGGTGGAAAGGGAATAAAATACAGAAGAAATATCAGTGGAGTAGACAAAGCAGGTTAGGGAAACAAAGTGGAAAGAATCTGACCTATCTTTCCTATGCACATATATGAATACACTACAGTGAATCTCACCATCGTGTACATCCACAAGACACTAATTAAAGAATACATCTATAAGTAAATAGCAGAAAACAAGAGTAGAGTACTAGGGATTGAATTAGAACAAATTATATTTTATGATTTTTTAATATGCTATCCTAATGTTGTATAAAACGTTTAAAAAGCCCAAAACATGAAAGACCGATTCCAAGATGGCAGCCTAGACAGACGCTGTATTCCTAGTCTCTCCAAGACCAGAGTTTAAAGTAGTGGAAACACTGTTTTTCAGTGAGTTTTTAGAGGACACTCAACAGCTGCCTCCATGCAGGAACTCCACTTGAGTGCCTGCAGGGCTGCGAGGCCCCAGCATTTGCACAGGACTCCAGCTGCAGGTGGTGCAGAACCTGAGCTGTGAACTCCAGTACCAGACTCAGACCAGACCCTGCACAAAGCCTGCTCCTACACAGGATCCCTGGCTCCAGCACCCACACACCCTGCTGGACCTCGGGTCACCCACGCAAGCAGGAGCTCTAGCTGTTGCTCCTTCACAGGTCCCCAGCTCCCGCCTAGGACCCCTAGCTACTGTTCTTGTGTGAATCTCCATCTACCCGAGTGGAACCCACCTGTTCACTCCACCTGGGGTCACAGGACCAGATTAGGAGACAAACCTTTACTTCAGCACAGCATACCATAGAGCTGCATCTCTGAACACTGCATCCAAGACCACGCGCCAGTTTAGCCCTTCACCCTATCTCTGAAGCAGACAGTTTCTTTGTGAGACTCCAGCTGCACCATTTTCACCTGACAACTCCACCTACTGGAGGTGAAGGGAAGCAATCCTGTTTATTTACATTGAGACTTTTTATTTTTTAAATTTTTTCCTAATATTCCCTTTTTGTTGTTTTTTTCCTCTTCTCTTCATTTCTTCCTTTTTTCTTCTTTTCTTTCTCTCTTTTCCCACCCTCACATTCCCAACATTTGTGAAAGCAAGTATTTTTTATGCATTAGGATATGGTAGACTGGGATATCTGATTAGTATACTATGGTTGTATTATATAGTCTTGTAACTTCCCCCTCTACATGCTTTACTTTTCTTAATTTTTATGTCTCCTTGTTAGTGGTACTCCATTTTCTTCCTTCTGACTGGTCTTCCTCAAATCTCTTTCTCTCCTTTCTACTCAAAGCCAACTTCTTTTGGATTCCTCTTTCATGCTTTCTAGAATCTAATAACTATATCCTTACTTCATACCTCCCTAATATCTCATCCTACACCCCAACCTCAGCTCTCTCTAGTGAACTAGCAGAAACTGTAGACCTTCGTGCAAACATATTGTTTATATAGAAGATGCTAATTGAACTCATAATTTCTGTATGTTGTGACTAAGCCATAAATGTGTTTAGGAGCTATTAGGAGCTACTTGGTTTGAAACTATGTATTGTTCGTATGAGATCTGTCAATATTAGTCTCCCCCCTTAAAGAAAAAGTATTGGAACCCTGTAAGGAAACTATAAGCCTATAGGATAAAAACTGTAACACCTTGAATCTGCAGAGCTAGAAGAAAAGATACACAAACAACATGAAAAAACAAAGAAAAAAATGCCTCAAACAAACCAAGATACTACATTATTAGAATCCATGGTCAGCATAGCAGAAGAAATGTGAGAGAAGGAGTTCAGGATGTACATAATTAAAATGTTCTGTGACTTAAAGAATGATATGAGAGCAAACCCAGTCAGCAAAAAATCATTTTGGTAAGGAGATATATAGACAAATACAGGAAGCAAAAGATTACTTCAATAAGAAGGTAGAGATTCTGAAAAAGAACAAAACAAAAATCCGTGAAATGAAAGAAAAAATAAACCAAATTAAAAACTCAATAGAAAGCATCACAAAAGATTAGATCACTTGGAAGACAGAACCTCAGACAATGAAGACAAATATTTAATCTTAAAAATAGAGTTGACCACACAGTTTGAAGATGGTAAGAAACCATGAACAGAACATACAAGAATTATGGAATAACATTAAAAGACCAAATTAAAGAATTATCGGGATAGAGGAAGGCATAGAATTTCAAACCAAAGGAATGAACAATTTATTCAATGATATAATATCAGAAAATTTTCCAAACCTGAAGAACAAATTGAATAATCAAATACAAGAGGCTTACAGAACAGCAAATGTACAAAATCACAACAGATCTACACCAAGGCACATCATAATGAAAATGCCTAGCATTCAGAATAAGGAGATAATCTTAAAAGCCACAAGAGAAAGGAATCAGACTATATATATGGGGAAAACCATTAGGATCTCTGCAGACTTCTCAACCCAGACCCTTAAACCTAGAAGAGCTTGGAACAATATATACCAAGCTCTGAAAGACAATGGATGTCAACCAAGAATCTTATATCCAGCAAAATTAAGTTTTAGATTTGATGATGAAATAAAAACCTTCCAAGATAAACAAAAATTAAAAAATAACTTACAGCAAGAAAGCCTGCACTACAGATCACTCTTGGCAAAATATTTCATGAGGAGGAAATAAAAAACAACAATGAAAATCTGAAAAGGGAAGAACTACACAAAAGGAAAGGCCAATCAAAGAAGAAACCCAGTCAAGTTAAAAACTAATAATAAACCAAAGTGTTTAAGAATACAAACTATGTCTAAATAATAACACTGAATATCAATGGCCTAAACTCAGCAAGTAAAAGAGATAGACTGGCAGATTGGATTAAAAAAAAAAACCCAACAATATGCTGCCTCCAAGAGACTCATCTCATAGAAAGAGACACAGATTGAAGGTGAAAGGATGGAAAAAAAATCTATCACTCACGTGGACTGCATAAACAAGCAGGGGTTTTGATACTCATATCAGATAAAGTGAACTTCAAGCCAAAATGAGTGAAAAGAGAATAAGAAGGTCATTTCATATTACTTAAGGGAATCATACATAAACAAGGCATAACAATCTTAAATGTCTATGCCCCCAAAAATGGGACAGCCGTGTATGTCAAACAAATCCTTCTCAACTTCAAGAATCAAATAGACCAGAATATAATAGTACTGGGTGACTTTAACACACCTCTCTCACTACTGGTTAGATCTTCCAAACAAAAATTAAGCAAAGAATCTACAAAACTCAATAGGACAATCAATAATCTAGACTTAACAGACATAAATAGAATATTCCATCTTTCAAAAAGCAAATACACTTTTTTCTCAACAGCACATGAATCCTTCTCCAAAATAGATCATATGCTATGCCACAAAGCATGTCTTAGCGAATACAAAAAAATAGAGATACTACCATGCATTCTATCTGACCATAATGGAATAATATTGGAAATTAATGACAGTTTTTAAAAAAGAAGCTACTCCTACACCTGAATTTGCTATTAAAAATGATATTGAATGATACATGGGTAACAGAAGATATCAAGGAGGAGATAAAACATTCTTAGAGGTAAATGAGAACTCTGATATAACATAGCAAAATATTTGGGACACTATGAAGGCAGTGCTAATAGGAAAGTTCATTGCATTAAGCTCATATATTCAAACAAGTAAAAGGCAACAAATCAATGACTAGATACTACATCTTGAAGCCCTAGAAAAAGAGGAAAAAACTAACATCAAAAGAAGTAGGATACAGGAAATAATTAGAATCAGGGCTGAAATCAATAAAATTGAAATACAGGAAACAATTCAAAAAATTGACAAAACTAAGGGCTTGTTCTTTGAAAAACCAAACAAAATTGGCAAAAGTTAGCCACCTTAATGAAAAGAAGGAGAGAGAAAAATCTAAATTGTTAAATTTGTGATGAAAAAGGAAATGTCAAGACAGACTCTGCTGAAATACAGCAGATAATTAGAAATTATTTTGAAAATTTATATTCCAGTAAAATAAAAGACTAGGGATAGTAGGGGCATACCTCAACATTGTTAAAGCAATCTATGCTAAACCTGAAGCCAACATCATCCTAAATGGATGAAAAATTGGAAGAAAATTGGAGAAAAATTGGAAGAAATTTTGCAAGAATTGGAAGAAAAATTGGAAACATTCCTTCTAAAAATGGGAACAAGACAGGGAGGCCCTCTTTCACCACTCTTATTCAATATAGTCCTTGAAACTCTAGACAGAGCAATTAGACAGACAAAAGAAATTAAATGGATATGAATAGGAAAAGAAGAATTCAAACTATCATTATTGGCAGATGACATGATATTATACTTGAAGGATCCAAAAATCCCACCAGAAAACTTCTAGAGTTAATAAATGAATTCAGCAAAGTTGCAGGATATAAAATCAACACTCATAAATCAAATGCATTTCTATACATCAGCAATGAGTCCTCTGAAAAAGAAATCAGAAAAATTACTCCATTCAAAATAGCCTCAAAAAAAAAAAAAAAAAAACCTTGGGAATCAATCTAACAAGAGCAGTGAAAGACCTCTACAATGAAAACTACAAGACACTGAAGAAAGAAATTGAAGAAGATCTTAGAGGATGGAAAGACCTCCCATGCTCTTGGATAGATAGAATCAACATTATTAAAATGGCCGTAATACCCAAAACGCTATACAGATTCAATGCAATCCCAATTAAAATTCCAAAGTAATTTCTTATAGAAATAGAAAAGTCAATCATGAAATTTATTTGGAAAAATAAGAGACCCTGAATAGCCAAAGCAATCCTCATTAAGAAGAGTGAAGCAGGAGGTAGCACAATACCAGACCTTAAACTATACTTCAAAGCTATAGTAACAAAAACAGCATGGCACTGGCACCAAAATAGACATGTAGACCAATGGTACAGAATAGAAGACACAGAGAATAATCCACATAATTACAGTTATTTCATTCTAGACAAAGGTGTCAAAAGCATACATTGGAGAAATGATAGTCTCTTCAACAAATGGTGCTGGAAAAACTGGAAATCCATATGCAGCGCAATGAAATTAAACTCCTATCTCTCACTATGCACAGAACTCAACTCAAAGTGGATCAAAGACCTAGGAATTAGACCAGAGACCTGTGTCTAATTGAGGAGAAGGTAGACCCAAATCTTCATCACATCAGATTAGGCCCCAACTTCCTTAACAAGACTCCTAAAGGGCAATAAATAAAAGCAAGAATCAATAAATGTAATGGATTTAAACTAAAAAGCTTCTTATCAGCAAAAGAAACAGTCAATGAAGTGAATAGACAGCCTACATTCTGGGAGCAAATTTTTGCTACACACACATCAGACAGAGAACTGATCTCCAGGATATATAAAGAACTCAAAAAACTTAACACCAAAAACAAACAAAAACAAAAACAACAAACAAACCCAATGAATAAATGGGCTAAGGAGCTAAATAGAAACTTCTCAGAAGAATATATACAATCAGGGCTGGGGCTGTAGTTCAGTGGTAGAGCACTTGCCTAGTATATGTGAGGCACTGGGTTCAATCCTCAGCACCACATATAAAAAATAACAAATGAATAAAATAAAGATCCAGAAACAAATAAAAAAATTTTAAAAAAAGAATATATACAATCAACAAACAACTAATATGAAGAAATGTTTAACATCTCTAGAGAAATGCAAATCAAAACTACTCTAAGATTTCATCTCAACCTAGTCAGAATGGCAGCTATCCAGAGTACAAGCAACAATAAGTGCTGGCGAGGATGTGGTAAAAAAGGCACATTCAAACATTGCTGGTGGGACTGCAAATTGGTGCAACCTATCTGGAAGGCAGTATGGAGATTCCTTAAAAATCTTGGAATGGAACCACCATTTGACCCAGCTACCCCACTCCTTAGTCTATACCCTAAAGACTTAAAAACTGCATACAGCAGTAATGCAGCCACTTCAATGTTTATAGTAGCACAATTCACAATTATTAAACTATGGAAGCAACCTAGACGCCCTTCAATAGATGAATGGATAAAGACACTGTGGTATATATACACAATGGAATATTCCTCAGCAATAAAAGAGAATAAAATTATGGCATTTGCAGGTAAATGGAAGGAATTGGAGACCATCATGCTAAGTGAAGCAAGCCACTCCCAAAAAACTAAAGGCTGAATATTCTCTCTGATTAGTGGATTCTGATACATAAGAGGGGTGGGGGTGGGAGCATGAGAGAAATGGAAGAAACTTGGATGGGACAGGGGTAAGGTGGGGGAAGGTAGGGGAAATGAGAGTAGCAAAAATGATTGAACAAGATGGACATCACTACCTTAGGTACATGTATGAAGACACAAATGATGTGACTCTATCTTGTTTGCAACCAGAGAGATGGAAAATTAAACTCTATATATGTACTATGACTTGAAATGCATTTAAATAAACAAATTAATTTAAAAAAAAGGAATTGCTAAACCCAACAAAACAATAAAACAATATACCTTTTAGGCTTACAAAAAAATAGAAAAACAGCTCAAAACATGTTTTCTAAATATCTTCAGTGTACAGAGTAAATCAACATTAAATTATAAGATATGCAATGATTTCCAGAAATTACAAAGTAGTTCTATTTGTCTTTTGTAAAATGTATTCAAATGCAATGAAGCAAATAAAATGCAAACACAAGAACAAGGGCATCTAGAATTGCCATTTTATATATTTAAAACAGAAATCGTTACCAATTTGGGGGCTGGAGATTTGGTTTAGAATACTTCCCTAGCATGTGTGAAATCCTGTGAACAATATTTAACACTATGAAAGAAAAAAAAAGTAAGAATTGCTTTTAAAAAAATTCCTCATATTTACACATGACCCCAGTGTGTTGTTATGCGTATTATATGTGTGTATGTGTGAGTGTGTGTGTGTGTGTGTGAGAGAGATAGAGTGTGTGTGTGCATGTGTGTACATATATCCTGTTTAAGGATACTCCCACATATTTAGTGAAATACATAACTAGATAAACTCATAAGTTTCTACATGATTTAACACAGTCTATTACAATATTCTTCAAGCGCATAGCAGACTATATGAGTCCATCTACACTTTCATTTGTTTTTATTGTAAGGTCTGGTTTCATTAATTTAGTGTAGATTTATTGAATACTTATTGTGCTCCTGTTATTGTGTCCAGTGTGCACAGGGTGCTAATATTGTAGTAAAAGATAAACATGATGGAATTACTAAGCAAATAGAAATAATTTCACAATTGTTATAAGTTTACTAAACCAGATCAGAACAGAAAAATTAAGGATTTTAAGAATAAATGATGCTGACAGGTGGGGAGACCTTTAAAGGGCATCTACTTTATGGGGACTTCACTCTCACACAGATATTAAAGTAATTCCCTTGAGAAAGAATAGATTCTTTATTGTGGGAGTGGTTTGTATAAGGAGAGCCATGTCTTGTCTTTTGTTTTTTCTCTCTTAGTATTATGTCTTTCACATGCGCCTGCTTCCCTTTCTGCTTTTCCACCATGCATGGAGAAGCATGTGTCCCTCACCACAAATTAAGCAAATACTGTCATCTACTAAGCCTCTAGAGCAATGAAACAAATTTATTTATTTTCTTTGTAAATTATGAGCCTCAGGTATTTTGTTATAGCAAAATAAAATGAACTAAAATGGATGTCAATAGCTTTTGTGCTTCTATAAATTCTGAATTAACTTTTAACATCTGAAAAATTCTGTGGCCTTTATCAATATTGCAGAACCTTCAAGGAACATACATAAAGGGGAACATAGAGGTAATATATATTTATTTTTTCTTTAACTTATTTTTGAAAATATTTTATTCAACTGTAAAGGAAAAAATTATTTTAATTACTAATTTAAAATTGTATAATTGCTTATTTATATGTAATGAATAAATAATATACATGCTGGTAAAAGTACAAAGAATAGGAAAATGAATGTTTCAAAGTTTATAATTTCAAACTTTACATTTTAAATGAAATTAAGGCACAATGAATTTGAGATAGATTGTGATAAATTATAATGCTTGTTACAATTTTTGAAGCAAACAATGGAAACAAAACAAAACAAAAAATTAACTTTGTAAGAAAATATTTAACCTTTGTTAAATATTTTAATATTTAAAATATTTTGTTAAAAATTAACTTTGTAAGAAAATATCTAACCTTTGTAAGAAAATATTTTTAGAAGAGAAGAAACAAGGAACATATAAAAAACATGATTTATAGAAAGAATAGCAAAATTGCTAAGTCAAACCATACCAATAATTACAGTAAATAAGCATAAATTAAGTATCCAATCAAAAGTTGCAAATTATGAGACTCTATTAAATAAACAAAATTAAATAAGACTTTATTACAAGCAAGATTTATATCTGGTTGTTAGGATATATATTTTATATTTTAAACATATAAGCAGATTAAAGATAAGGATAGAACTAAATATTTTAGGCAAATGGTAAACAAAAGAAAAGAGTGGCTACACACATACACATTAGACTTTAACACAAAAATATTATTAGGACAAAGGAAGGAGTTTTGATAATGGTAAACGCTGTTAGCATTATTTGAAAGATAAACATCTCAATTCATTAGGAAGACTTACCAATTATATATATATATATATATACCTAGTAAGAGAGGAGCAATATACATGAAAGAGAACAAAACTTCAGGAACAAAATAAAGTTCCATAATAATATTCAAGACCTTTATTCATTTTGCTTATAATTTCAAGTTATATGAATTATTTTAATAAATGAACATTAGTATAAGATCAGAAATGGTAGTGTGCCAAATCCACTAAATCTTGATGTGCTAAATGACATTCACTTTTCAAAGTTTCATATTGAAATATGTACATTTTCAGCTCAAATGTTTCCATTGTTTGTTTCTGCATATACTCATGCCATCTTTTTAGAAAAACACTTTAATAAATTCAACAGACTTTTTTATTTTTTTTTACACTTATGTATAATTATAAAGTATATAATTATAAGCCTTGTCGATTTTATTTAAAGAAAATATCCATATGTTTATCAAGATAAAGCAGAAATTTCATCAAAGATTTTTCTCCCAGGTTGAAATTATAGGTTTTCTAGATTAAAATTCATGCATTGTTTGGTCCACAATTTTAATGTCCAAATTCTTTTGTATAATAAGAAATAATAAAGATAAAAATGAATATTTCCAGAACCATATTATTTAAATAAATTATTAAATATGTGAAACATGCTGTATTAAATAGAAAAGTGCAACAGAATATTAATTATATTAATGTTCTTTTTATATTAATGTTCTTTGTTAATTAATATTAGAATGAGCGTAATTTAATAGTATTTGGTTGGGTTACATACTTTCCTTTGGAAACACAATGCATAGATAGTCTATTCCTAAATTTCTATTCTATTGTCTTCTGGAAAATTTTAAGAATATTTTTTTCCAATTATTATTTTCCTGCCAATGAAAAGTGTCACCTAGTATCAATCGTATTTTTTTAAATTTGATGGATTTATATAGACAGGCAGAGTTTCTTTTTCCTAATTAAAATGAAATATTTTGCTATTGATATTGGACTTAAAAAGGGTGACAGAGCCAAGTAATCTATTTGGTACCAAAATATCAAAAACATCCATTCACATATTTTATGTGAATAAGATAAAAATGAGAGTCATTGAATGACGACTCCAAAGCCAAACACCTTCAGATTTTGATGATTAAGATAAAATGTACAAGCTTCATTGTGTTTTACTTTTTTATGAGTTGTGTAATGAGAATGTTAGAAAAAAATGTGTATATCCATATAAAAATAATAATCTTACATGAAACTATAATAAAATGCATTCATTTGGATGCTTGAATAATTATGGAATCCATGCATTTTTTAATAAAACAAAATAATTTCAGTCATTAACTCAGATTTAAGGGTGTCAGGAAATCTTATACAGTAATCTTCCTTATCTGTGGTTTTGTTTTCCAGAGTTTCAGTTATTTGCAGTCAACTATAGTTCAAAGAAAATGGAAATATATAGAAAAACAATTCATAACTTTCAAATTTGATATCATATTGAATAATGTAATACAATCTTGGTCTGTTCTGCTCTTTCTTGCCTGGAACTTGAATCATCCCTTTTACCATAATACTTACACTGAATACACTGCACTCTTGGGTACTTGGTAACCATCTCATTATCAAGTCCAGTGTCATATCACACTTCTTGTTTTCAAGTAAAAGGATCATTAGTAACCTAATACTATATCACAATGCTTCCGTCATTCAGCACCCTTCATCTCACCATGTAGACACTGTATTATCTCACAGTATAATAAGAAATTTTGAGAGAGGGAGAAACACCATATTCACATATCTTTT
>CM053400.1:81544607-81574012 GCA_028644305.1 Xerus rutilus | reverse complement strand
CTCTAATTGCTAGAGATGTTGAACACTTTTTCATATGTCTGTTGATTGATTGTATATCTACTTCTGAGAAGTGTCTCTTCAGCTCCTTAGCTCATTTATTGATTGGGTTGTTTGTTTTTTTTGGTGTTAAGTTTTTTAAGTTCTTTATATATCCTGGAGATTAGTGTTCTATCAGATGTGCGTGTGGCAAAGATTTCTTCCCAGAGTGTCAGTTCTCTGTTCACTTCATTGATTATTTCTTTTGCTGAGAAGAAGCTTTTTAGTTTTAATCCATCTCATTTATTGATTCTTGATTTTACTTCCTGGACAATAGGAGTCTTTTTAAGGAAGTAAGTTCCTAATCCTACATAAGAAAGATTTGGGCCTATTTTTTCTTCTATTAGGCTTTGGGTCTCTGGTCTAATTCCCAGGTCCTTGATCCACTTTGAGTTGAATTTTATGCATGGTGAGAGATAGGGGTTTAGTTTCATTTTGCTACATATGGACTTCCAGTTTTCCCAGCACCATTTGTTGAAGAGGCTATCTTTTCTCCAATGTACATGTTTGGCACCATTGCCTAGTATAAGTAACTGTATTTAAGTGGGCAATTTTTATACAATGTAAAATTGTTCTCTTTCTGGCTCTCATTTTTCTTAGATAGCATACCCTGTTGGAAAATGGTTGTCTAGATGTTAGTAACCATTCTTTATCTTGTACTCAACTAGGGTCATTTAAACTCACTTCCCTTTCTGCTTATGATTTTAGATCTCATGATGTTTGTTTATGGTTTTGAGTCATAGCAACAGCCACTTATGATTAATGTGGTTTTGGATTATAAAGGTATATCCAAACCCCTGCAGGGAGTTGAAGGGTGCAGACTTCTAGCCTGCCCCTTGGCCTACTAGATGGTAAATCCGAAACTCCAGCTGGTGAATAAATGTCGCCTGCTTTAAGATCAACTTGGTGATTTATTGCAATCTTGCCATAACAATGAGACAATATAAGTAAGTTTAGAGATGTAATGATCAGCATACCTAATCAGTATGTTAATCTCCTGATAACATACTGATTGGGTTGTGACTATAGGTCATTAGGGTATGGCTGGATGTGTGGATCATTGAGGTAGTTCCCTTGAGGTTTAGATTTTATCCATGAGGGGAACTCACTCTCCCTCTAATTCTGGGCACCCATGTTCTGTTCTGCTTTCCTTTGCCACACTATTCCACCTTAATGTTCTGCCTTACCTAGAGACCAAGGAATGGAATGGGTTATCTATGGTCTGAGATTTCTGAAATCCTGAATCCCAAAATAAAGGTTTTCTCCTAAAATTGTTCTTGTCAGGTCTTTTGGTCATAGTAGTAAAAATAGCTAACAACAACAACAAAAAAAAAACAAATACCAAACCTAAATTTCTACCTCCAACTTCACAGTTTCTTTTTTATGTCTTTGAATCTAGATATTAAAGAATGGAAAATATTGCCAACTTACCATTGAACTTTCATTTAAAAAAATATATCTGCTGAATCTGCTAAAGTGGTATCATTTGACCTAAAACATTTAAATCCTTTCATTGCAACTTCAACTTTACTACAATAGCACAAATTTAACTAAATTTTTCTGCATTTTTTGTAAAAGATTGAAAGAAAAACCATAAATTGTTTGATCTACTTTTTGATGAAACATAACAATAGAATATTATTTTGTTTCTGTAATATGTGAGATAGTATCGTTTCCTTATGATATTCTGCTAACTGGTTTCATACAACATTTTTTCTTATATTTCAGG
Organism: Xerus rutilus; assembly: GCA_028644305.1. Taxonomy (NCBI): domain Eukaryota; kingdom Metazoa; phylum Chordata; class Mammalia; order Rodentia; family Sciuridae; genus Xerus; species Xerus rutilus. The sequence goes on along the minus strand of CM053400.1, from coordinate 81,572,247 downwards.
TCTGTGAGTTTCTTTTTTAAAAGCGTTTTATGTGCTAGGACTACAACTACTGTGAATAGCTATTTCTTAGAGGTTAGGCTTTCTAAATCTCAGGATATTTAATATATTCCTCTGAGAGATTCTGAGTTGCAAGAACCTCAATAGGACTTTTTATTCAGATATGGAAGCAGGAGAATGCACAGAAAGGATTCATGTCACATTTCTCTTCATACATTTAAAAAATGATTCCTATCTTTGTTTCCATATGTACAAATAACTCTTCTAAAACAGATGAATGAAATAATATATAAATATTTAAAAAGAACTTCTGATATATTTTCAAAGAAAGAATAGAACAATATTTACCATTTTTATTACACTAACCTCGGATGTATGTAAGTCCAGTGCAAATTCTCTTCAAAAATACTAGAGTACATGTTTTAAGGAAATTTATCACTGGTATCATTTCATCTCAAATTGTCTTAATTTCTCTTGAGACAAATAGCACATATGCAAGTCAGAAAAAAGAAATTATCTTAAGGATAAAAGAGAGACGGTCAGAAAATGATTTGCCTGAGCTGGTTTTATGTTTTTTTTAAGAGTGAAAGTGAATTTGAGGCATTAAATGGAAACTCTACATAACATTTTTCCAATGGGAGCATTACGTGAACTATTTTTATGGCTAAAAAATTGTAGCAGTCAACGAAAAGATAAAATTGCATTACTATTTAGTACTACTCATAGTACTAAAATTTAAATGGTAAAAACAATAAAATTAAAACTTGTTTTACTATTAATTTAATGGGAATCATTTTGGAAATCCAAGTGTGAAATCTGGCAACTAGTATTTTATTGCCCTTTTGAGGACTCATTAGCACTACCTTGTTCATTCATCTGTAGGCACTAAATAACTGTAAACATCCAGAAAGCCACACAATATTCAACCACTTTCTGCTAATCCTTTTTGCATTTTGGCATGATAATTAAGCTTCATATGTGATCTCACATTTACAGGGGGACACAAAAAAAGCCACAATGTTGAATTTTTAGGAGGCACCTGTTAAGGTGCCTGGAATATATTGTTTAAAAGAATTAAATGAACATTTCAACTAACTGGAACAAATCTACAGAAATCAAAGTAATTTGTTAGAAATTATTAGGATGTTTTAGTAATAATTAATAAATTTCACAAAACAGGATATTTGTATCCTAGTATTTTATTTCAAATAATTACACCAAAATACCATAACACCTTCTACACAAGGGTCAATAATCATTCACATGATTATATGTAATTAACGTGACTAGTTACTATTCTAATGACTGATTGTATAGCAACAAAGGAAGTCCTTATGGTTCCTGTACTCTCAGACCCTATTTTAAAGTACATACAAGCCAGATACTTAAGCTAACATCTTCATAATGATATAATACAATTTATTATTATAATACAATATAGAAAGATATTATTATAGACAAAGAAAGTATAAAACAGATAAAATTAAAATCTAAGGTTGCATAAGTGACAGGAAAGCTGAGAAAAAAATCTGAGGAACAGTTTAAAGTAAGTTATTATTTTTATTATTTTATTATGCTCAGTTTTTTTTATCTAGCACTTATAGTTGAGTCAGAATATTAAAAATTATGTCAATCACCTTTGTAATACTTACCTAGTAAGGTTCTAAATTTCATAGAAAGAAACTATAGGTAAATTATCTTATTTGCCCCGGGAAATCATCTCTATTCCGCTAGCCAACTTGATCTAGTCTCTCACAATTTGGGACACGACTTCTGAAAAAAATGGCACTGTCTCATAAGTATAAGCATTACAGCTATCCAACCAAAAAGAGAAAAGTTTTTCAGGTTAATTGAGAGTTATTTTTCATGTTCTTGAGTTCTACTTTTACTTTACTAGCATTATTTGTAATAGAAAGGAATGGAACCACTAAGCAATTTCTGTGAAGCTACCATTCAGACTGATATTTCCAGAACCCCATAACAGACACTTGAAAAGCTATTTGGGGAAAGCACTAAGCCAATAGTCTAGTATAATCATAATTTGCGTAGTATCTGGATTTACATAGTGAGAACATAGCAATGAGGGAATGAATATATTATTAAATTGGCTCAGCAATACTGAGATTAAGTAAAATGACTATCCTAATTACTGAGTAATAAGTAAGTATAAGTGGTAATTTAGTCAAATAGAAGATAAATCACTTGGTTTTTTCATGTAATGATGGGTTGAAATATTTTTAAAATATTCAATAGCACCCAAATTGAGGTTAATCAAATTTTGGAAACTGATTAATTATTATAGTAAAACAAAATAGAACTGTTATGTATGATTTGCATTTTGCTTTACCAGATAAGGCATGGGTAAATATAATTATATGCATAACAGGTGCGTTCTTGTTTAGTGCTAACAAATTATTTCCCTGGGTTGTTACAAATCTTCTAGTCTCTGGTTGTGAAAAATTAATCCTGATCTTGGCATTGGGCATACTTTCTTAGGAGTCAAACGTAACTACACTTCTGCATTTTTTTAACGTGTTTACCATTATGTTTAACAATGGCACTCAATAAAATGAGATTATAAAGTGCAAAATAACACATATTTTGACATTTGACATTATAGACCTGTTATGACAGCATCATTCTTCATTCAGATCCCTTGGTTAAAATCTTCACAATGTTCCACATTTTTTCCATTTATTCTCAGAAAATTAAAATAATTTGGACATATTTCAATACAGAACATGGTCACAAATTTTGATGGTAATGGAATGATTTCTGGCAGTGAAAGCAGTGGCTTCGATCTCTGCCACAGGTTTGTACCATGTTGTGCTGCAACAGGCCTAAGTCAATGGGACCAAGTTTTGAGCCTATCAATCTTGGGCTGAAACATCCAAAACTGAGAGCCAATATGAATCTTTGTTCTTCATAAGTGTTAAGTATTCGTTACCATAATAGAAAGTTTACTAACACAATAGGTTATTGTGCTTTTTCCAAATTTGTTAAGTTTCCTCCTCTTCCATTTCTTGTCCCTGAATTCCCTGTTATTCTATAATGAAAGGAGGTTTTTCTGGAATTAGGGTTTAGGCAAGGGAAGGAGTAAGAAACTAGGAAAAAACTGAGATCAAGGAATGGTCTTATCAAGTTCTTTTTTGACTGGTACTTTTTAAATCTAATGTTGGCACTCACAGGGTTACATGTGTATCCAAACTCTTGTTATATGTTTGTAATTTCAAAATCCCCAGTGGCGATCTTGATACAGTAAAGTTCACCAATTCAGGGGATATGTTCTCTGACTCCTCTCCTGAGATCCTTCAGCAGTGCATTACATGTTCTTTGATGGTTGGGTTTCCTTCACCCTAGAAGGCTGACCTGTTGTTTCAGCCTTGGGTATATTCTTACATCCACTTGACCCATGGAATATTATATTATTTATGCTTTACACTTAGAATTTTGGAAGAAAGTCATTCCAAACATAGTCATATTCTTTATGCTATTTACCATTTAGCAAACTAACCAGCAATAGTCTCTTACTTTTAGACTTTTCACCATATTCACCTCGCTTTAGCCTAAGCAAAATAGCAGGAGACACAATTAATTAACTCTCCTCCTTGATTCTTCCTATATTTTGTGTGGATTGAATCTGTTTTTGCCATTTTCTTAGCAAGTTCTTCTAAAGCAATCTGGCACCAAACTTTGGAATAGAAAAAAAATATCCTGCAGTTTTGTGCTTCATAGTTCTCACATAAGCAAAAAATGGCATATCAAAGTGACTTATTTTCATATTCAGTACATATGCCTTCCCTTTCAAGGTTTCTGAACTTTCTAACCCACATAGGCATCTATTTTTTCCTCTAATTTTCCTGTTGCGAACATTTACTGCACACTTTTGGAGTCTTTGTTTATATTTTTGACTATTTAGAATAACTTAGTGACACTGATTTTGGAGGGAAAATTGAAAGCTATATATAAATACAATTTTATGTAAAAATTTACTTTAAAGAATATGAGTTGATATAGTCCATAGAAATAATGATATGGTGCCTCTAATAATAAATAATAATTAAATGTTCAGATGGTAAGATATATAAAAGAAGTGATATTAAAATACATAAGTATAAATAAATAAAATTTATTTTAAAGAAACATCTTATTAATTTTAAATTAAGAAAAGGAATACTCAAGCAGTCATGATAAATATTAAGTAAGTGGAGTATTTTTTATGAGTGCATTATAGTTATACATAATATTGGGGCTCATTTTAACATAATCATATAAGCACGGAATATAATTTATTCTACTTCCATCTCTAGGACTTCCCCTTTCATTCCTCCTCTCCCTTCCCTTTTCCCTTCCTCTAGTCTACTGAGTGAAATTGACCAAACTGTAGCTCACATATATGAATATACCACAGTGAATTTCACCTTTATGTATATCTATAAACCACTAATTAAAACACTATAAATAAACAGAAGGAAAACCAATGGAATGTTTTTAATTATTAAAATGTATCCATTTTGTGGGCTGAGGATATAGCTCAGTTGGTAGAGTGCTTCCCTTGTATGCATAAGGCCCTGGATTCAATCCCCAGCACCACCAAAATTAAAATAAAATATATTCATTTTTATCTTGACTGGTCAGGAATGGGTTATTTAAGTAAAAGCAACAACCTCTCTGATTGGCAATAATAGAGAATATTGTTTCTGGTTATAGAATGTCCAAATGAGTAAAATATAATAAATTACTATTAAGATCTATATTAAAATGTAATTTTTATTTCTTTGGTGAACCAGAAAGCATGTGACTTTTGCTACAGAATTAAGATTTTGAAATAAAGTTCCAGAAAAATATCAAACACCACTGATAAAAAGCTGTTTCCTAACCTAAAAATGTTTTAAATGTTATTTAAAATTCATTTAAGTACCATGGGCATTTCGTTGAAATATGAAACAGAGTACCAAAATAGGAGCTTCTATTTAAAAAAAAAAAAGTGTCAGTAGAAGAATTTACTTGTAGCATGATATAAAAACAAAGAAAGCTTTCGAGGAGATTCACTTCATTGATTTCTATTCAAAGGTCTTTTCTTTACCTTACCTTCAGAGGGTAATGTGTAGACTTAGTTTGGTTTCTTTCAAAAACAGACAACAAACCCAGAGGGAGAAAAGTGGACTGTATACCAATGAAAAAGGCAATTGGGTTGTAAGTGCTATTTCTCCTTAAGAAGTGTTTCTTCAGTCATCGATCATGAAAGTGACCTTGATGCACAAAGCTGGACTGGATCTTTAATTGCCTGATTTCAGCAAAGAGATGAGTTAACCCATTTGTGCTATCAGTGTCTATCAGTGTCACATGCATTCTCATGCATAACATAGGTCACTGAAAAGGCTGTCTTTCATCAGAAGCCTTTTGGTGATCTTTTATGGCCTGTATTGAATTTCTGGAACATTTAGTAAAGTTGTAACTGCAACTATTACTGATGTATATGCAATTGACAATATGAAAATTAGAGTTTTTCTTTGTTTAATTTTCTCAGGTGTTGAAACCATTTGTATATTAGCACATAGTTATTTTTGTTCAATTGTGTATCTCTGGTTAGAAGAGCTAAAATTAAAATGTCTATGTTTAATATAGTTATCAAACAACTAGTTGTTTGGTCATTAACATATCAACTGATAATGTTTTGGAGAGATTAGTTTTTTTAGTTAGAGTTTGGTTTTGTAGTAGTTTTAAAACAGTGATTTATTGAAAGCTCAAAGTTTTTAAAAGTTCCAAGTAACTTTCAGAAATATGCATGCAAACAGTTCAGTAAGAATCTAACTATTCTGTTTAATTTATATATGCAAATTATCTTTTCATATGAAAAGTTTGTAAATGTAATTATAAAGCCTAGATTGAAATTAGCTTTAAATGTCACAACTATTAATCTACAATCCCTTGGTAACTTTACATTTCAATTAGACTGAGTATTTTAATGATTAGGGACTTTTTATTTGTTATAACATGACAAATGTATTAGAATGGTATAATTAACAAATGGCAAAGCTAATTAGATTTTTCCACCACTACCACTTTAAGAAAATGTGAAATGAAGCCTGATATAAGATCAATCCCTTTCTTAGAAAAATAAACAAACAGAAAAATTGAATAAACTTTAATACTAATTTTATAGGTGGTAGAATTAGATTAGTAAAACTAACAAGAATAAAATGATAGTCTACTCCCTCAAATTTTATTTGTAGTAATTACTAAATTTCAGTTATGTTCCTGTATCTGAGAATACAGAGATGGACACAATTTATATTCTGATTCTGAGATGCATAATTTATAGGACTGAAATTAGATAATTATAATAAATGCTGTGATGGTATAGGAAGATAGCAATACAATTCTGTTGAGTGTAGTGACTACCTCAGACTAGGTTGGTAAATAAATTGGAAAAAGAAATGAATTAATGTTAAGTCTTATGAAGTAAATTTAACATGATAAATGATAGATAGAAATGTTAGAAAATACCAGGTTAAAAGAGCAGTATGAGAAAGCACAGAGAAATAAAGACATGATGCAAGTAAGGAATATACCTTTCAGTTTTGCTACTGTCTGGACACATAGAATAGGCAGAAAAGTCTGGTGGAGATAGTGTGTAAAGTCCATTTTTGTCAAAAGAAATATTTCAGTATTGTTCTCTGTGCACCTACAAGAAAATAAATCAACAGACCCCAGCGTTATCATCTCTGTGTGTATATGTTGTCTTGGGGAGCAGTTGGGGAAAAAGAGTAGTCTTCTATTATATGCCATGGGAACGTTGAGAAATAGATATTGGAAAGGAAAATATGAACAGAGAGCTATCGAAGGCTTTTCCCTTAATTAGTGAATTTGACATTTTCATAATCAGTGTGGATTAGGCTCCAAAGTATGAAGCAGTGTCCTATTGAGCTGAAACATAAAAAGTAACTTGCCAGTGAACATGCATGCAGCTTTGGAAGCCCCTCTGCCCCCCTCTCATTCATACCCAGCTTTTTCTCCTGCCTTGAACTGCATGACTGTTAATTCAGGTAACCAGTGAGGGGATGAAGAAAAGACAAACAGACTTTCAAATAGAGAAAGAGCAGGGAGTTGGTGAATAACAACCCTGATAGGGAAATAGTGACCATGAACAAGCTCAGAATGTTTACTATACAGGTTTCGCATCAAAAGGATTTATTGTGAGAACGTTTCTTTAAGATAGACAGAACTGAAGTTGAGGTAATAAACAGCTCAATTAGAACTATCATAATTTTCTACCCTGGGCAGCTGGTTTTTGCACCTAGGTCATGAACTGATAATTCTGTGGCTGGCATGGAACCTCCTTTTGAATGAGGCATTACCACAGCATCTGGGCAGTCTCAAATCAATATCTTTGCACTGAGAGTTCCTGGGGTGGGGAGGCATCACTTCTCTTACTGGACAGCTCAAGGACCATAATTCATTCACTGCGCCTGACATTCTCCTTTACCTAGGCCCTCTGATTTTGTTTCCTCTTGGATCAGTTACTGTACTCTAATTTTTCTTAAACTCTTGACCTAGCTCAACTGTTTAACACAGTCCACTTGATATTTTTGTAAAAATTGTGTACACTATTCTAACTTTATTAATGTTAATTTTTATTTTTTATCAATTCTCTTTCGTTAGACATGACAATAGAATCCATCCAGGCAAAATTATACATGCATGGAATGTATCTTATTCTAATTAGGGCCCCTGATCTTGTGCATATACATGACAATGAGATTCCCTGTGGTGTATTCATTTATGTATGCAGGAAAGTTATATCAGATTTTTTTCACTATCTTTCCTGCTCTTATCACCCCTCCCTTCCTTTTCTTCCTCTTTTTCTAATCTATTGAACTTCTCTTCTTCCTTCCTTCTGCTTATTATGGGTTAGCTTCCACATATCAGAGAAAATATTTGCCCTTTGTTTTTTTGGGTTTGGCTTATTTCACTTAGCAAATAATCTCCAGATCCGTGCATGTACTGACTTATGTCATAAAGTCATTCTTCTTTATGGCTCGTAATACTACATTGTGTATATATACTACAATTTATTCATTCATCTGTTGATGGACATCTAGGTTGGCTTCTTAACTTAGCTATTGTGAATTGTGCAGCTATAAACATTGATGTGGCTGTGTCACTGTGGTGAGCTGATTTTAATTCCGTTGGATATATATTGAGGAGTAGAATAACAAAGTCAAATGGTGGTTCCGTTCCTACTTTTTTGAGGAATCTCCATACTGCTTTCCAGAGTGGTTACACTAATTTGAAGTCCCACCAAATGTATGAGTATACATTTTTCTCCACATTCTCGCCAACATGTATTGTTAACTGAATTCTTGATAATCACCATTCTGACTGGAGTGAGATAGAATCTCAGTGTAGTTTAAATTTGCATTTCTCTAATTTCTAGAGGTGTTGAACAGTTTTTCATATATTTGTTGACTGTTTATATTTCTTTTTGTGAGAAGTGTCCATTTAGATCCATTGCCTATTTATTCATTGAGTTATTCTGGTTTTTTGTGTTAAGCTTTTCCTTAAATTATACTACCGAGTCATAATAACAAAAAAATAAAAGCATTATATTGGTGACAAAACAGGCATGAAGATGAATGAAATAGAACAGAAGACACAGAGACAAACCCACGTAAATACAGTTATGGCATATCAGACAAAGGCGCCAAAAACATACATTGGAGAGATGAGAACCTCTTCAACAAATTGTGCTTGGAAAACTGGAAATCCATGTGTAAGTGGAAGGAAATTTATTCCCTCTCATCCTGCACAAAACTCAACTCCAGTGGATCAAAGACCTAAGTATCAGAACAAAAACCCTTCACATACTAAAATAAAATGTATTCCCAATACTCTAATATACAAGTGTAGGAACCAACTTCCTCAACAAGTGCAGAAAGTAAAATTAAAAAATCAACAAATGGTATGCATCAAACTAAAAAGCTTCTTCACAGCAAAGGAAACAATCAAGAGAGTGAAGAAAGAGCCTACAGAATGGGAAAAAATCTTTGCCACCTGCACGTCAGATAGGGTTTATTTCCAGGATATACAAAGAACTCTATTCATTTTTCTGATTTCATGATCCAGAATTTTCTTTCTGATTAATGGTTCCATAATGGTTTTCTTTCCTGGCCACCACCACACCACACATGTTCATTATTACAGGTGTGTAAATTTATTTATAGTATATTTATTCTGTTTTCAATTAGAAAATTTGAACTAAAACAAATTACTGGGCAATGTAGTTTTAAAAAATCCCTGGATACGATTCATTGCTCACTAATGTTTTTATTCTCCTCATCTTTTCCCATCTCAAGGTTGCTTTTCTGGTTCATTGCTATTTGATGTTTGTATTTTTCCAAGAATTTTGTTCAGGTATGGTACATGTTTGTTGTACTATCTGCTTCTAGCTATATTCTTGCATCTTTCTCTTATCCTGTCGGGTAAGGTTACATAATTGCAAATTCTTTCTCTCAATTGACTCTTGATAGCATTCAAATTTCAAGCTTACAATATTCCAGTTAAGAGGTTACTATAGATACTACTGTATTTCATGGTTCTTTTGTTCACAACTTCCACTTTTTGTGAAGAAGCTTGCAAAATTTTATATTTATCCTTAAGATTGAAGAACAGTGCCTATGTCTGAGTCAGCTTTGCATCGCTGTGATCAAAAGTCATGAAATAACAACTTAAGGGAGCCAACATATTTTGTCTCATGGTTTCGGTGGTTCAGTCTGTGGTTGGCAGACTCCATAGCCCTGAGCCTGAGATGAGGTAAAACATCATGGGGAAAGATCTTACAGAGAAAAACAGCTCAGGATATGGCAACAGGAAGCAAAGAGAGTTCAAATCATTGAGGCCAAAATATAAATGCCAGAGGCTCAGGGTCACTCTCCAGTGACCTACATCCTGCAGCTACAGCCCACCTGCCAACAGTTACCTTCTAGTTAATCTGAACAGTAGATTAATCCACTAATAAGATTGAACATCTCATAATCTAATCATGTCACTTCTGAAAATTCTTGCATTGTTTCCCATGTGGGGTTTTGGGGAATGTTTCATGTCTAAACCATTACAGTCTAAGGTTTTTTTTCCTTTTTCCTTTTCCTTTTTCATTAATTCAGCCTGTAATGCTGTGAGCTCTTTCAATCCACAGATTCTGATGTTTCTTTGGGTAACTTATTTTTCCCTGGAGTTGACATATACCCTACATCTATTGATTTCTACTGTTTCTAGAACAATATTCTATTATTGTGTCAATTATTTTGGTTCTATCACCCAAAAGTCTTCAATTTCTTCATGTACTTGTTATCTTTCCTGTTTGCTTTACATTAACATCTTATAATTTATTCATTAAGATGTTAAAAATATTTACAGCTGCAAAGTAAAAATAAAAATAAAAACCTCAAAAGATATAGATCAAAAGCCAATATTGATTTTAAAAGTCAAGAATAACATTTTACAAAAAATTATTCTTATGATTACTAATAAAAAATAGAAGAGTTTCTCATATAAGTTCAGTTAATATTTTGGCAAATAAAAATATTTATTGTTTACATGGATACAGGCTTGTGGTATGTGTACTATGATGGTGGTAGTTTAAATCTGTGCAGATTTTCAGTGGAGCACTTGGGTATTATGTACACAAAGTTTTTATATCACACATACTTTTAAATCAGAAATTTTTATTGAAAATTTGTATTTAGGGAATAAAATAAAATGCATAAATTTATATAAAGGAGAAATGAAGTTACACTTCATAGTGCACAAGACATTGTTTTTGTCACTTCCATAGGTGTATTGCATTTATTTCTGCTTGCATTTTAAAATATTTCCCTATCTTTATTTTTCAACAATGATTCTGTGGTGACTTGACATTCCTTTCTTTAGTTATATTCTGTTTGCAGTTCATTGAACATCTTGTTTTGTTAGCTTATAATTTTGTAGCTTACGCTTAGTCTAACTTTCAGAAAATTTACTATCATCATTTCTTTAAATATTTTTCTTTTTCCCCTTTTCTCATCCTGCTAATTGTAAAATACCACATACATGAATGAAATAGTGCTTAGTACTGATATTATCAGCTCAACTCTATTTGGTGTTTCAGTGTTTTTCAGCCTCTGTTCTTCATTTCATATAATGGCTACTATAGTTCCTTTGATTCCATAGCCTTTTTTTTTTTTGTCTACAGTATCTTATCTTCCATTAAGTCCATTAAGTAAATTTTGGCTTTATATATTTTTCATTTATAAATGTTCTGTTTAAACCTATTTTATATCTTTATTTACTTTCTGTGTGCTTATTTTCTTCACGTACTTGGCAATATTTGCATTTTAAGTTACTTTTTCATTGTTTTTGTCACTTCTATATTTGTTTTTATTTTTTGAATTTGTGTTAGTCTCATGGGTCTCATAGCTGTTTCTTTACATACCTGGCAATTCTTTTTTAATTCTGGACATTATGAATTTTATTTTTATTGCATTGTTTTGTTTTCTTTTATATGAGTTTGGATTTTATTCTAGCATGCAGTTAAGTTAGCTGCATACAGTTTAATAATTTCAAGTGTGTGTGTGGATGTTTAAGAATTTTTAGGGTGTGCTCAGAGTAGCCTTCATGTAGGGTTATTGACCTCCTCCTAAGAAATGACTTTTCTGATGACTTCTATTGCCCCAGCTAAGAGTAGCACCAACTATCCCCAGACCTGTTTATGCATTCTCGGAGTTCTCTCCCTCTCCTATTGTAATTTATGAAGTGCCTCTATTATAAGTCAAGTATGTTGTATAGCACCTCTTTTATTTTCTTCATAGCGTTGTGTTACCAAATTTGCTTGACATTAGAATACTGTTATTTTGTATACATCGTCAGGCTTCTGAATTGTTTATGACAGTATTACCTAACCTAATAGGTTACTTCGCATAGTAGCCTCTTAAGTAAGATTGCCTGAACTGAGATTCTGGAGGCACAATCTATAGTTAAACAATCTCATGGAAGTTCATAATTTCTCCATTACTTATATTGTAACATGGAGTTAAGCAGTAGGGTTCTTTGTCTTGCACATTTGAGGAATGAAATCCACAGACACAAGGGTGAGAGCAAAGTATTAGGATTTATTAGAGTAATGAAAAGAGAGAAGAGCTCCCAAAGTGGAGGAGCCCCCCAAGAGAGGGATGCCAATGGATGTCTGTGATGTACAGGTGTTTAAAGGCATATCTGATGGCCCAGCACAAGTGATTGGTAGAGTGAGAGATGTCATCATGGACCAATCAAATTCTCAAGATCTGAGCTTAATAAGCCAACTAGAAGTGCTTTATTTCAATCCCTTATTTATATATTTAAGAGAATAGGTCTTGGAGCTGGGATTGTAGCTCAGCGGTAGAGCGCTTGCCTCGCATGCGTGAGGCCCTGGGTTGGATCCTCAGCACCACATATAAAGCAATAAAATAAAGACATTGTGTTCATCAACAACTAAAAAAAAATTTAAAAAGAGAATGGGTCTTACTTGGTGGTTTTTGACATGTCTATTAAAAATAGGAAGCATTTTGTGTAGGGGTCTGCTTGTGGTCATCCCATTGCTAGGAGTAAGGGCAAGGGTAACTAAGGAATGGCTGCTGTGGGTGAAGCTGTGAGGAAGAGAAACAGGTATTCTAACTCAGAAGTCATTGTGGTGAACACTGGCAGGGAATGAATCACAGCATATATTTCTGACTTGTCCCCTTTTAGGTTGGCATGATATCCCATTCCCTTTCTGTCCTTCTCCAATGCCCTTACCCTGGCTGCCCATAGGAAATCTATGTTTCTTCCTCAATGTATTAAAAAATGTAAGACCCTATCTAAAAGTTGTATGTTCAGGTGAAGAATGTACCTAATATGTGACACATTTCATGCACTGAGTAAATGTCAGTGTTTTGGTTATTATTATCTAATTCAAAGTCATGTGAAAAAACATCAGAACGATAGATTAGAGGGGAAAACAACTTTTGTGGGGAAATGACCAATTTATCTGTATGAATTGAGCTTGAATCACTATAAAATTCTAGGAGAACAAATGGAGAAATGTGGATATATGAGTCAAGAACATAAAATATCAAAGTTGAATTTATTATTTGCATAGCTGCCTCTAGAGAATTAATGGATAAATCTCAAAGAAGATAGGAGGTAACCAGTGAATTGAGAACACAAAGAGGAACAAAAAGGGAGCCTTTGCAGTACATCCATGTTATTCATACTCAGCCATGAACACATTGTTCATAATAGCCAAAACCAGAAAAAAACTCACATGATTGTAGAGATTATAATTAATATTTTTTCTTTTGGTGGTGCTGGGACTTGAATTCAGGGCCTTGTGCATGTTAGGCAAACACTCTACCAACTGAGCTATATCCCCAGCCCCAGCCCCTTGCAAATTGGTACAACCAATCTGGAAAGCAGTATGGAAATTCCTTAGAGAACTTGGAATGGAACCACCATTTGACCCAGCTATCCCACTCCTTGGTCTATACACAAAAGATTTAAAAACAGCATACTACAATGATGCAGCCACTTCAATGTTTATTGAATGTTTATAGCAGCTCAATTCACAATAGCTAAACTGTGGAACCAACCTAGATGCCCTTTGATAGATGAATGGATAAAGAAACTGTGGTATACATACACAATGGAATAGTACTCAGCAATAAAAGAAAAATTAATGCATTTGCAGGTAAATGGATGGAGTTGGAGAATATTATGCTAAGTGAAGAAAACCAATCCCAAAAAACCAAATGCTGAATGTTCTCTCTGATAAGTGTATGTTGATCCATAATGATGGGGAGGACATGGGAAGAACTGAGAAACTTTGGTCAAAGGGTTGGGGGTGCATGGGGGAAAGTAAAGATGGTGGAATAAGATGGACATCAGAGCCCTAGCTTCATGTATGACTGCATATATATTGTATTCTACATCACATACAACAAGAGAAATGAATAGTTGTGCTTTATCTGTGTACAATGCATCAATATGCATTCTGCTATCATGTATACATAAGTAGAATAAATTATAAATAAAATTAATAAAAATATTTCGTAGTATATTTATAGAGTCTAATCACATGTAATTTAAAGAACCATACTAAAGGTGCACAAACATTTTGAAAGCAAACTTATTCATATAGTTAGACATCAAAAAAATGCTATCTTTGTGCTAGGAACTATGGGAGGAAGTCATTTCTAGGCACTGATTTCTCCTTGTTCTAGTGTGGTTAGAATTCTTACATTTAGTGTGGTTAGAATTCTTACATTTACTTTGTAAGAATTCATTAGCCTGAGCAAGAAATTTTTTGTAAGAATTCATATTCCTGCAATGCTTAATTGTGTATGCATATAACAAATTAAAAAACAATGGCCCACCAGATGTGAGTTTTGCAAAAGGAATACATAGTTTTTTACATCATTATGTACTTTAGATAATGGGGCATAGTGTATATCAAATAATTACATATGAAAGTTTTAATGGAAATTTAGTGAACTTACAAATAGCTAGAAATATTTTACATAAATATCAATTCAATATTTTATAAATTAAAAAATAGATTTTTTTCTGTATTAACAGTATTTAAATTATAATTTAGCAGAAGCTGAGTAATGACTGAGAAAACAGAAAATAGATGTTAAAATCTGTGCAAATGACTGGCAGATATTCAAGAACATGGAAAATGTGTAAATATTCAAAGCCATTGGGAATGGAATGAGAAAACCCATGCATACCTCACCAAAGTTTTGAATGCTTTCAATTCTTCATTCCCATTTCTCTGGTTTGGTGTCATAATGGGAGATGGCCAATGTCTCCTTGAGGGGTTCTTCTTCCTGCTGAGGAGGAAGTCAGACACCTGAGAAATTAAAGTCTGGAATAATTAGTAAAGAACAAAAGACAAAGTCAGAAAGATAGTTTCAAAAGTTAGAGCCCCTGATAAGTCCAGTCCACATGGGAGCTGGAGCTAGACAACAAGAAGATGGCTCCCATGGTTTATTTAAGGGTGTAAAACAAAGGCAGGGATAAGGTTTCAAGGGCAGAGTCTTCCTTCATGAGGTCTTGTAGTCAGCAGGTTGATTGGCATCTTGGCAGTTCACACTCATCTCAGAGGGGCTATGCAGCCCATATCCAGTGCTGTGTGGGATCTTTGGCAGAGCTGAGGAGGAAGTTCACCTGCATCAGACAGTCTATCCTTGTGGCGATGCCATGGCAGTTTCCAATGCCAGACCTATCTCCTCACTGGCTACAATGCTGATAGTCAATATACAGCCTACAGATGGCTTTCTATATCTCCCCTATTCTTAATTTATAAATTCAGATGACTAGTAATTACTTCAAGTCACTGGATCCTTGATTTGATGGTATCAAAATCTGTTATTATGATATAAGAAGAATTAGTAGCAAACGTATCATTTTAATAACATACCATGTAGAATGTTTTAATATGTTTCCAAGATGGGAGCCAATCAATTTATAAAATATTTGATCAGCTAGAGATGCAGGGCCCATGAGGTTGGTCCTACTTTTTTAAAGTATCCTGGGTGCTCTGATATATCTCCATGAGATTTGATTCAGTATTATTGTTAAGTCAAACATCCATTAAATGATCTTTGTATTTTTTTCCAAATCTCATTGGAAAGTATACTATTTGGCTGCAGTAATACAGGCATATTCATACTTAGCATGGCATTTAAGACTTTGAGTTTGAGAGCAGAAAGCTCATTATTTACATTTTGTAAAAAGAGCTTTTGGAATATTTAACTTAGTCTTCAACTCTTACAAATACTTACCTAATTGCATAGGACTTTAGAAATATTTTGAACCAAATTATTAATAAAATGGGCTTCGTTAGATTATATTTATTATAATTTACTGGATATCTATTATCTATTTTTCTTATTCTTACATCTCCAATAATTAAAGCATAAGAGGCTTGAATATAGGCTCTCAGACTATACCAGGAACCATCCATATATTTCCTGCTCGTAAAGTTAGGTATGAGGCCATTTGTAAGATGAAGAGAATCTGAGGCTGCCATTAAATGCCAGAGATCTTTTTGAATATCATCCTCCCTGAAAGTTAGAATATTACCAATGAAATTTTTATAGGTTATTGCATCATGAGATAATGGATTATATCCATAAATATAGTGAATATGGAAACAGAAGTCTGAAGGAATACATTAAAATATATAGGATCCAAATTATCATCAAATAAGAGATGACTGTTATAAATCCAAATGTGAATTATTGATCTTTCTAGTGTAACATCAATCAGTTTGCCAGGTTTCAATATAGTTTTCATTACATGGCTGTAAAGTAATACCCAAACAATAGGAAGTAATCTAAATCATGTGGACTTTTAAAGAATTAGAATGAGTATATTTTTAATATTATTTTTGTATTCTGAAAATAGTTCTAGATAACTCCATTATATTCCTAACTTCTTAGATCTTTTGCTAAATTAAGAATCCAAATTAAACATGGTTTTCTGCAAGTTCCTTTTCAGAAGTAAAAGCAAAACATATATTTAGTGGCGGTACTTTCATATTAAGACTTTATGGCTCTTAGACTTTCTGTAGTTAGTGATATCTTAACATGGCCAAATTTCATCAATATTTGAAATCAACCCAAAACTTATTCATCACTACTAGAGATGTTATTTTGCACTGGCAAAGCATTTATACATTTTATTCATTTAGAAAAGATGCCAAATTCTATTGCAGAAAAATTAGGACCGTAAACTATTGCTGGATATTTTGTGGAAATAACTGGATTGTTATGAGAAAGTTCTATTTCAAGAATCATCCCATTTTAATAATTTTCCAGTCATATTATCTTAAGTACTAAGAACCAGTATGATTGGCTGGTTAAGATCTTTTTATGTTGTCTTTTCCTCAAATGTTACCTTTAAATAGCCAGCATGTTCATTATGAGATCAGCATATAGTCAGGTTCCTACTGTAGCAAGTATACTTAAATCCAGTCATATGAATGGATGTAATATGAGGGTCTGTAAAACCATCAATCATGAGTATCATTAATAAATACTGGGATGTATTCTCCAGACCACATTGCTAGATACATTGGAAGTAGATCTGGGAAAGCTTTTTCATAGATTTACTTACCTGGCTACTCAATAAAATCTGCATGGCTGTTAAAAATTGTGGTTGAAGATTTATCCTCCTGTGTCAGGTTTTTCAGCTGCCTCCATGATGACAGGTTGATTTTTTTCCAGAAATAGACAAGTTTAAGCTCTATCCTTTGAAATATGATTTATCCTATTGCTGCATGTGTTGCTCAGTAGCAGTGACACTTTCAGTATCACAATTTAAATTAAAAAAATTTAAAAGATAATCTTATGAGATTTCCTGGGGATGTGTAGTGTTCTGTTCCCCCATTTTTTATTATTTAAAATTGAAGAAAAGTTGATAAATCAGAGCATTATTAGACAATGACCTGGTATTGTACAAGTTTTTAAACAATAAGAAATGACTCAATAAACATTTTTATGCATAATTTTAAAATTATTTTATAAGTTTTGAAAATATCAGTATAATCTTATATTTATATAATATGTATATCTGTATGTATAGAAAATAGGAAGGCTATGTACTAGATATTAACAGCAATTATCTATGGATAGTAGAATTTGAAGAGATGGTTATATACACTTTGTAATTTTTGTAGCAATGGGTATCTTAAAAAAAGTTGAGTAAGATGTCTTACTCTTAAAATTAATCTCAGTTTCTCATTTGAATATCACTCTATAAAGTTTGGTATGTAATCTTTGGGGTCAATATGAACTAGTTGACAAACCAAAGTAGAAAATGGAGAAAATAAGAGAATCTTTAATCTCTTTGTGAGGAAAGGCATTATAACATTTTTTATATTTTATAAAGTTACCCTTTAAATAAGCTAGTGTCTCTCAAGCATTTTTAAAAAATATAGCTAAGTTTACTTCTTAGTGTAGAGAGTAACATATAAGTTTTACAACATATTTATATAATTAAAGAAGATTAAGTTATATAATTAAATTTTTTATTATTTGGTCATCACTGCATAAGTTGGAGATCATTACATAAAAATTAGTTTGAAGAGCATCGGTTTACTAAGATGTTCTCAAACCTTATGCTTTAAAGAATTATATGTTTAGAAAACAGAGATACAATTGATATATAAGAATTAGCAATAATTATTATAATTACCTTGATGTTTTCAAATTAAGCACATTTAGCTTTCAAAGAGAAGTTTGAAATTTAGAATTTAAAGTGGTATTTGAAAATAATTATTATTTAATCAAATCTTATGAACCTTAATTTCTTTAAACTTAGCTTTTTTTCTAAATAATAGAGCTTACAAGGCATAAGAAATTAGTCTATATTTTGGTTTACATTAGCATATTAATATTTTAGCTTAAGAAAAAGCCTTAAATATTTCTGATTGTTCAATGTATTTATAACCAAGTTAGTTACATATAAAGTTGTTCTGCACCTACTCAAACCTTCTATATCACTTACTTAGACCTTCCTGTATATAACCATACATTTCATATTTATAAAACATCATCAAAGCCTTCAATACATAAAGACCTTTTTATCCAGAAATGTTTTCTTTCTTCCTTCTAGAATTCTCCAATCTTTCTTTCCTCTCTGTAGAAGCATTTCTTTGTTTCTTTTCTGAATTTTCCAATCTTTTTTCCTCTCTGTAGAATCCTCTTTTGGGTTCCATTTTGGAACAAATTCTGTAAATCTTTTGAATCTAGACAAATTATTGTATTTTAATATGGAGAAATATTCCAATTGAAGTGTAGTCAATACCTTTGGATATTTGTATATAGAGTTATATCTATTTACTATTTTATAAAAACATAAAAATATTTAGAAGTTAAGATTATTTAGGTAGTATTTTAACTATATAAGTCAATAAGTATTTCCTGAAATAAGTGTTTTAATATAATTAATTACATTTAATCTGAATTTAATATATTTCTTTTTGACTATAGAAGGCAGGGCATCAAGTAAATGCAAATAACAATGAGTTATGTTTTTCCTGTTGAAGAAAAACTGTTAGAAGTAAATAGCCATATATGTTAGTTATCCTAGGAATTAAAAACTATATTGATCATTTAACCAGCTAGGAAAATATGCATTAAGATTGAAGACATTGTTTATTTTTATCTAATTATCCAATTTGAGTTGAATGTTATTAAATCACGTGATTTAAAAGTATTTAGATTTATTTTTATTTTACTTTAAATATCATGAGTGCACACTTTCATCTATGTTAACTTTGACATTATGTGGTGTAATTAAAATATACTCCTTGTGCATACATATTTAGTCCTTGTGCATACATATTCTGAAATAAGAAGAATAAAATTTTGGCAGTTATGAGAACATTGTAAAATTAAACATTTCAGATAGCTGGCTTTTATTCTCACAACTAACAAATTTTTCTTTAACAATATCCCTAAAAAGAAAAAATAATGTGTGAGAAAACATATGTAGAACATCTTTTATCAACATAATAATTTTGCTAATCTTCATTAGTAGTGTAGCTGTAAAAAAAAGAAGTTCCTTGAAGAAAGCTGTTGAGGAAATTAGGAAGTATAGTTTATTTAACCTAGCATTGGGAAAAATTAACATAGAGAGCTGTTGCTAAAGACACAGGAGTTCATTGGCTTGGATTTTGTCTGTAAAGATTTTTTGTTTGTTTGTTTTTTGTTAGTATTTATCCCAAAACATGAAAGAAAACTTTGCAGCTGGGTGTTTGCCTTTAAGGAACAGGCTGCAACATGCAGGCTTGGCAAACCTGTTGAGTGGGGCTGGAAGACCTGCCTGAGGTATGGTGGACGGGACTGAGAGGAAGCCTGCTAAAGTGTGCTTTGGGAAAGCCAGGAGACGGGTCTTGGAGGAAGCAGGAGCAGAAGGAATTCACCATATTGCTACTGTCACGTGGCTGCAGTCATTTCTCTCTGCTCTTCACATGACCTGAAATTCTGCCTGCAGCCCTGGGGTCCCCACCCTGTGCACTGTCTTGCCTTGAGTGTTTCTTGTGCTCCTTCATCTGAAACTAGAATATCTGCAGCTCTGGCAGGATTCTGTTGAAAGTGCTCATTCTTGTTCAAGAAAGTGGTCATTCTTGTTCTGGGCATTGCTGGCTGGAAACCATTTGGGTCATGACCCTGCATTCTTTGCCTCAGCCCCATAAGCCATTGTTGCCTTTAGAGCTTCCCTGGCTGCCTGTGCCCAGCCTGGTGCCACCAGCCTGCCTGCCTACTCCACTCTGGTATTTGACCTACCATGAATAATTTTCACCCAAAAGAAGGGCTTTAGCTACTGAAGGATCAATCATGGGACAGGATAAATCAAACTAGATTGCATCTGGTACCAAAGTTAGAGTTATCATTTTTTTGCAGCATTCCTAGAAAATAAAGATGCCTATGGCAGTGGTGGCATTATGCAGGTTAGGGATTCTGCCAAAGGCTGTAGTTAGGGTAATCTGTCTGTCCCAGTGTTTTCAATTTCTGTGAATACTCAGCTGGGTTTTTTCTCTCCCAAACTATGCTGCTCTCTAGCAGCATTCTGTAAGGATGCTGTGGGGGGTGACTGCAGTGGAAAATTTGCCCACTCAGTTTAAATTGCCCAAGCAATTCTGAAAATGGTAGAAAATGTGTCCTTTCTTCCTAATTTCTATTTTAATAAGGATTTTAAGCAGATAGACGTTTTTGGGGGGGAAGAGTTTTGCTCCAGGTTTTATATCAGGGTATCAAAACTTCACTTTCAAGAATTCACTTTCCCACTTCCCTTCTCTCTCTCTTTCTAGAT
The DNA here is from genome assembly GCA_028644305.1 of Xerus rutilus. NCBI lineage: Eukaryota > Metazoa > Chordata > Mammalia > Rodentia > Sciuridae > Xerus > Xerus rutilus. Next base: position 81,551,373 of record CM053400.1, on the reverse strand, counting down.
TCTGGTGCACCATTTATTATTTTGAGGTGGGGCCCCTGATAGGACCCATCCACATGGGAGCTGGAGCTAGATAATAATATGACTCCCATGGTTTATTGAAGAGAGTACCTTAAAGGCAGGGATAAAGTTTCAAGGGCAGAGATTTGCTTCATGATGTCTTGCAGTCAGCAGGTTGATTGGAATCTTGGCAGGTCACATCCATCTCAGAGGAGTTGTGCAGCTACAATAGGTTAGCCCTTATCCAGTGCTGTGTGGGATCTTTGGCAGAGTGAGGGGAATTCACCTGTTTCAGGTTGTCTATCCCTGGGGGGGTGGCATGAGAATTCCCAATGCCAGACCTGTCTCTTCACTGGCTGAAATGCCAGTAGTCCACATACAGCCCATGGATGGCTCTCTACAGTGTCATAGGCTGAATAATTGCCCCCAAAGATATCTATTTTTTAATCCCCAGAATATTAGTATTTAAACTTATATGATAGAAAGAGGCTTGCAGATGTGTTAAGAGATCCCAAGCACTCTTATAAAGAAGGAAGCTGATTAGTCACTAGTCAACATGACTATAGAAAAAAGAAATTAGAGTGATAGGTGAAAGGGGCCACAAGTCATGGAATGAAGGTAGTCTCTAGAAGTTGAAAGAAACAAGAAATTACTTTGTCCCTGAAGCCTCCAGAATAAACACAAGCCAGCAGATATTTTAATTTGAGACTTCTGACCTCAAATACTATAAAAGAGAAAAAAAATTGTGTTGAATTTGTGGTAATTGGTTATAGCAATTATAGAGTACTAATATAATAAGTTTGCTAATATATTCAAATTTAACTTTTTAATTACTGTGAATTCAGATAATCAGCATATGCTCCATTATTATTCTAATATTGTCTTTTTATTTTCTATCCCAGAGATTGCTAACATTTCTTTCCCTTTGTTTATTCATTTTTAATTGACAAGTAATTATTGTGTATATTTATGAGGAAAAAATGTGATGTTTTGACCTATGTATACATTGTAGAGAATTTAAATCAAGCTAATTACTGATGATAACTAGCTTATTTGACTAATATAAGACCCAAATCTTAATGGCAATCCTGGGTACAGTTCCAAATGATGTATCTGAAGTAAATTAACACCATTCCTGGGGAGATAAAGACCAATGGACGGAGTCTATGACCTCATTTGACTTGGAGACTTTTTCTTCCATCCTTGAGAAGAATCAGCAGTTTTCTTTTACTTGAGAGGAACAAAAGAACCTTGTAAATATTGAAGTTTTGCCTCAAGGTATTATAATCTCTCCATCTCTGTTATCATATAATATTGGGAAACCTCATGAATGCCAAAAATCAGTATTCTTTCATTTGAATGACATATTAATTGGACCTAGTGAATACAACATAAGAAAACTAAGTTAATAAAACATATCTTTGTCAAAGATTATGATATGAATGCTGGGAAAGTTTATAAAACTGCTATATCAGTCAAATTTTCAAGAGGTCTGACAAATTAGTGTACCCGGTCAGACGTAGTGACACATGACTGTAATTGTAGCAGCTTGGGAGGCTGAGACAAGGGGATCATAAGTTCAAGGCTAGCCTCAGCAACTTAATGAGGCTGTAAGCAACATAGCGATACCCTTTCTCTAAATAAAATATTAAAAAGGGCTTGGGGTGTGGCTCAGTAGTAAAGCACCCCTGGGTTCAATCCCTGGTACCAAAAATAAATAAATGTTAGGGCACCACTTAAATGTGATAAAACCATTGTTTGCACATACAACATGGAGAATAAGACATTACATTATGTGGATCTCTAGGTTTTGGGGAAAACATACACCACATTGGACATTTTTCTGTGACCCTTTTACCAAGTTTGAGTGAGACTTGCATCAAGAAAAGACTGTATAACCCATTCAAGCAGCACACAAGCTTTTCTAAACCTTAGTCATAGGACTCAACGTTTCCAATAATACTGAAATTGTCAAAGTGAGATTGTAACCGTAGTAGATTGATTCCAAAGATGGTCATCAATAATTTTTTTCAGAAACTGTACATCTCTCTCTCCCATCCAGAATTAGAAATTATTTTTTTCTTGGACTGGACTTTTATTTGACTTTGATGAAGATAATGCAGTGGAAGTACCATAGTGTCAATTATTAACTGAGGCTTAAGCGCATTGATATCCACTTCCATTCTTTAGAGGACAACCTCTGAGTAAAGAGGCCCAGGCTAGACTCCTGATTGCTACTGGTAATTTGAGTTTGCAAATCAGATTCTACACAGAGTCCATTTGGTCCTAATTTGTTAACTGACAATAAGACAAACTTGATTTCAAATGAAGCACAATGGAGGAAGAAGCTCTATATATGACATCCCAGAGTTTCGTAAGTACCTGTTGGTAACTGCTTGACCAATATTTTCTAGGGAAAAAGCCACAATACACACACACACACACACACAACTGTTACTCTTATACCAATAATTCATGTTATGTCATCAAGTAAAGAACATTGTTAAGTGGAAGTAAAGCCAGATTTAATGACAGGTAGTTAGAGTAGCTAGGTAAATTGGGTCAGACTGATAAAACAGAGTCTGCTTTAAGTCCAGGAAATTGGAAATCACCCCTGGGAGATTGGAATGCTCATGGCTCCAAGAGCCCTGTGATACTATCCCTCCTGAAAGGTTGTTAATGAGCAACTCCTGAGCAGCCAAGCAACTACTAATCAACACTCCCTGGGCTGCCACTCCCTTCTGGCCTAGCACTACACCTAGGCCCTTCCAGCCTACCTGCTCACCCCCTGGCCATTCCGCTGACATCCCCCAGTCATTATGCAGGATAAGGAGAAATGAACAAGATAAGGGAGAAGAATGCAGGAAAACTTTAGATGTATAAAAGGAACAGGACTTCCTCATCCCATGGATTCTGCCTTTGGGTTCCCCTCGTTCACCCAGAAGTCTATTTCACTATCCTTTAATAAAGCCTCTTAATTTCTACTCTATGCCTGCCTCAGCTTGCTTCTCTGGTGTTATGCTTCAACATTTGAGGAAGCATGACTCAAGGTAACCAGTAACCACCAGTATCAGAAGTACTCACAAAAGTCAATGGGAACTAGAATTGAGTAGTGAATGAAGCATTGATATTTTCCAGAATAGGCCTCACTGTCAGTCATAGACTTAATGGTAGTAAGGACTTATTTTAGGTTTCATATGAGAGTGAGAGAATTGACATCACTCCAAGTTATAAAGTAGCCAGTCAGACTTGGGCATTATCTTTATTGGGGATATGAATTTTTCACCCAGTTGAAAGCCTAAGTGGATGCTAAAGGGTAGAAAGTATGGAGAGTGTTGGGTATCTTATGTTAACTTTCCATTCTGCTCTTCTATTTTCTTTTCTTTGCATTGCTTTGATTTGCTTTTCTTTTCTCTCTTTTCTTTCCTTCTTTCTATTTCTTTCTTTCTCCTTCCTTCCCTCTCTCTCTCTTTCTCTCTCTCTCTTTTTCTTTCTTTCTTTCTAGTACTTCAGAAAGCTGCTCTCTAAATATTGCATCAACAGATAACTTCACCTTGCCTGTGCTTTTAGGTCTAATATTTTTGAAAGGAATTTTGAATGAGAGTGGGATATTTATTTCTCTGTCTCCCTGTCAGTGAGATTGATTTTGTCTGGCTGTGTGCCTTGACTGAAGTCTACTGTCCAGTCAAAGCTACTTTCCTCTGGGTACTCTCCTTCCCAGTTCCAATGACCTGCTTCCTTCCTTCACCTCTCATGTTCCTTAAGGATGATAATTGCAACTATAATATTAGCCCTATTTTGCATGTTTGATTTCATGTGCAAGGCTTTGCAAATGACTCCTTTATCACACTCTTCTTACATAGTCTAATTAGAATTCTGTTCCCTTGTGAGACTGGCTTGTACAGTAGATGTCTTATAGAAGTAAAAGTAAGTTAAATGTCATATGTGAGAGCCATTCAAGGAGATAAAGGTAATGTTATGTTATAGTTGGCAGTCATTCCTACATTATGCCTAGGAATCAAAGTGTTTTATATATCATATGACAACATAATACAGGAAAATACTTTTTGGACTATGTCATAGTCCAAAAATAGTGTCTGTGAGTCCTTCTATGATTATTTTTCTCCTCATAATGTTCTTATCTCCTGCCTTTTTTATACCTAGTTTATCAGCACCCATTCAGGCTTCTCTCTTCATAAGATGGTAGTTTTGTCGGCTGTTCCCCAATGCCTTCCAATTCTTGCATCTCTGTGGTCTTCTAATGTAGTGCAATTGCTCTCCACACTCTGCATTAGTCAATACTAGTGTAGCTAGCAGACCTGAAATCCTAAATAGCACAACACAGCATAGTAATAACATACATTTTTGCTTATCTCTTTCCCACAAAATCTGATGCTGAGTGAGTTATTGTTAAAGGCAACAATCCTCAGCAGAGGAGTTCTAGTATCTAGGCTGGTTGTATTATCTTCCACAGTCATTTCAAAACATGAGGTTCACAATCACCGTATAAAGAGAGAGAACTCATGAGGAGAGACATCCACTCTTCTCTGGAGAAGACTATCTTCTCTAATACTTTACATGTAAGCACGTAAGAAGACAGGAAATTGTTCAACTATGTTATTTTATATAATATCTATATAATTAGGTATACATCCTCCATTTTGCTAGTAATTTATGAATGTGAGTTGAATATAGTCTAAAAAGAAAAAAAAATGCTAGCTAGAAGCATCTATCTATATAGGGAACTACATAATCCATTTCTATATATAATCTATTTAAATTGGCTAATTATGGTTATTGTAAGAATAAGTAAATTATTCTTTCTCTAATAAAAAGAGAATTGTTCAAAAATGCAAATATTAATTAAAATGTTGATCTAATATTTGGTCATATTTTTTCCAAAATACTAGCAAAGTAATATTTTTGTGTATATTTATTCTTACATATCAATACATATATTTATATTTAATTCTTATAACAAGTTAAAATAAACAAAAAAATTAAATCAACAAATCAGAAAACAAAAGAAAAAGAGGAACCAAATTGGAACTTGATAACACTTGTAAACTCAGTAACCCATCTTGAAACCTACAAAAACCATGATGTCAGTATAATGATATATCAGAATTTTGTTGGATTATTCCTTTCAGGTTTTGGTTAATATATCAGCTCATCAAGCTGCATTCTTTCCTCTAAACTGTTTTGACTAAAATCTGAGCTCATAGTTTTCAGGAGACTGTCCATGACTCCTAGCAGCAAGGTATCAACACCTTTCCATTCAAAGTCTTTACTACTTAGTTTTGTTCCCTTAGTAGACAGAGGCAGAGGCATGATCTATATAAGCACTTTAGACTACTAGTCTCCTTAAGGTGGACTTCCACTGTCAGGGCTATACAGAGCCTGACTGTTTCTTTACTTCCTGAGTATCTCCATACCCTGAATCCTGAAGCTATGAAAAGGGGGAAAAATAAAAAAGGAATACGGGGAGACAAAAGTAAAGGAATGGAAAGAATAGGAGAACAGAGGGAAGAGAAAGAAGAGAGGCATAGTTTCTGTAATAATTAGTGTTATTTCTGTAATAATTAGTATTTCTCACAGTACTAACATCACAGTAATCCATATTTTTCACACATACCTTATTACTTTAATTATTGTATTATAGAAAACTTCTTCAAAAATATCCCATGTTGGAATTAATTTTAAGCACAGTTACTATTCAAGAATGTGATATAACATAATTGGATATATATGAAGTAAAAATAATAATGGTTTTAAATATATTTATTGAACTTGCTTGGATACTGGTGATTATTCATGTATTTCTGAATATTACAAATTGCAAGCTGGGAGTGCTTTGTTTATATATATTTTAGAGAAGAGGAAGAAAATTCCCATAATGTTTTTGACTATTTGGCAGGTAAGTATGCTTCAAACATTTTCTAAGTGGTACTGTAAGGAGATATTATACATTATGTGAGAGCAGTATTTACATTATATGAGGACAATTTTGTTTACAGAAACATGACAAGATTTTTAAAATATTTAATCAGGGAATATTTTATATGTAAAAAAATCCTTGAAACTGCAAAATACAATTCATATTCCTAATAGTATGAAAGCACTGAATTGTAAATTGACAGCATCTTAACTCATAATATTCGTAGCATTCTCTGGTGGGGAAGATGACACATTGTCTTTCTCTTTTTACTGGAAATATATCATATCCCAAATCTGTAACATGAAAATTCTAAACTTTTTGATCTTCTAAGACACATAAAATGCCTGAACATTCCCTATAATTTTATTTGTTATGATTCATATCTACCAATGCTATTAGTTACAATGGTAGGTTTTTGGTTTAGATAATTTCATTGAATATCTATTATGAAAAGCTTTCAATTTGGCAAAAAAGCTTATTTTCAGAAAATTAACTATGACACATTATTGAAATTAATAATTATAAAATAAGGGGGTTTTAGTATATAGTCCATATTTTATAAGCAAAAGTAAAAACATTATTTTGCACATCTTTCATTTTGACATATTTAAATCACTATTGATTTTGGAAGCATTTAATTCTATTGCTTAAAAATGCCATAATGTATTTTAACAGTTCTCTGAGACACATAATTTTCCAATATTTTTAATTTAATAATACAAATTTTGCAATGGTATTTATATCTGAGGCACTGAAGCATTTTTGAATATTTTTGGCAAAATCCTAGAGTTTCATTTTTGCCATCAAAGAGTATCCACATTTTATTCTTTA
>CM053400.1:81524186-81544107 GCA_028644305.1 Xerus rutilus | reverse complement strand
TGTCATCTTGTTTTCCACTAGCGGGGAAGAATAATTCTAAATCCTCAACAATATTTTCCATTCAGTAGTTCTGCTACAGAGTACTCTAAAAAGTATATAGTTATATGTCATTTTGCTTTTAGTTTGCAATTTCCTAATTTCTTTCAGAAGTTAAACATCTTTAGATGTGTTTATTTACTATTAATTGAAGTGTACAAATAGTTTACTCCCTCTTTTATTGAATTTTTTGCCTTCTTATTACAGACTGCGGTAGGCTGAATAATGGCATCCCAAATATGCCCACATCCTAATCTCTAGAAACTGTACTCTCAGCTCTGTCTCCTTAACTAAGGGTGACATGAGAGTATTACTGGATTTCCTCCTCTATGTTCCTCTTCGTGAAAACTCACACAAGACAGGCTAACTCAGATCTCACTTCATTTGTTTCCAAACTGTCAAGGACTTTGGTCTTCACTGTCTGATGTCCAATGTCTGTGAATGGTTTTTATATATTTAATTCATTATGTTGGTTGTTTTTAGGAGGGAGAGTATATCTTGTCTTTGTTACTATATCTTGGTTAGAGACAGATCCGAACTCGGGTTCTTAATTTTAATATTTGGTAAGGAACAATTCATTACTTATTAATTTTACATCTTATTAAAAACTTCTGCTTACTCAATCTGCAAAGTAAATACAAGAAACCTAAATTCAAATTATATGAATAAATGTGCAAATTTGCCATGAAAAGTGATACCTACAAATAAATCTACAAAAATTAATGGTCAGATTTCTATGTTGTCAACAAAAAATTATTTGGGGGAGAAAAAATGAATCTCCATAAATGGAAAAATTATGCTGTAATCATAAATTGGAGGATTCAATGTGGAAAAATAAACTTTTTTGAGTAGAACATTGATACTATCTTCAAGATCTTTGGAGAAGAATGGAGGTTTACTATTGGCATTTCAAGTGACATCATATTAAACTTCTACCGTTCTTATTGTTAGCTGTTTTTCATATTTCTGATTTCAGTTTAAATAACTAACCTTTAAAAAGACCTTACTTAGTATGTTCCTACATAAATTGTCATTGAAGTATATTTGTTTCTTTAATAGTAACCTCACCTAGATACATGGGTTGATTTATTAGTGTATCACTTATAAATGTTACCTGCTCACCAAAAGGAAATTCTGTGTAAGCAAGGCAAAATGTCTGCTCTTCAGCATGCTACCCAGAGGATAGCATGCACAGTGCCTTAAGAGACCACAACTTCTTAACTAGGAGTTTAATCAGCAATTAAGTTCTCAAGACTAAGCAATACTTTAACAAAAACCTCAAATTCTCACTCTTTAAATTGTGAAACACTTTGATGCTTTCTTTTGAATTGTATTCTCTTCTCAGTTTACATATGCCTGGAGTGGTTCAGTTTCATTCTGTAGCTTGGCTTCAAGTGTCATTTTAGGTAAATGACTTCCAACTCATTGCTGCCAACTCATGCTTTTTCTAATCACCAGAAAAGGTTATCCAACTGCTTGCTGGAAATTCTAATTTGATTATTTTTTTTAAAACTAAAGTTCAGCATGACTCTGTGCTAATTATCTTCCCTTCTTTGACCCAGAACTTTTCTTTAGTGATCACTTACTTTCCGTGTGTGAAATCAAAGGCTTCCAGGGTGTCATGCAGAATCTTATTATACCTGATCTTTGACCACCTACACACACAATGGATCATAGACAGTATGAGATTTTTTAGATACAAATATTGTCATGTCACACCCTTTCTCAAAACCTTCCTCACCCTTTCCTATAGCTAAAACCTCAAACTCAGCTATAGTATAAGATCTTTCTCACAATCTGGCTCCTAGTTATCTACTAACTGCTTTTTCTGCTATTTTCCCTGTTCCTCAAACATAATCATTCTCAACTACACAGAAATAAATGATGGGTTTTCTTCCAACAGCCATGCTGTTTGTTGTGTCTGTGCCTCAAACTGTTCTTTGTCTCATGATCAGCATCTCATACTGCTGGATTTGGCTAGACCATGTTTTTCAGAACAGAAGAAAGAAGGAAAGAGAATTCAGGGAATTGCTTCTCCCAACCCATTCTCTGAGATTAGTTTAAATTGAGCTTGAGTTGAGTATATCCTCCCTGTGGCTCTGACAGTTGTTCCTTTCCATGTGGCTATTAGGGTTCCTCTGGTTTGTACAGCTGGATTCTCTCTTGCTTGGTGAAACCTATAGTGTGTATGATATGGACCCTATAGTGCTCTACTCTACCAATTTGGCTTTATTTTGTAAATAATTTTTCTTTTAAAATTTTCTGAGCTGGATTATACCAGTTTCCTTCTATAACTCAAATTAATCTATACACTAATAAGGGTGCAATTTTCAAATATTTTGAGTGGAAGAAGTAAGTTTCAAAAGTGGTAAAAATTCTGAATGTAAATAAGTTAGAACTCATTTTAGGTCCTGGGAACCAGGTCTTTTGTAGAAATTTTTTAAATATAGAAATCAACATATTTACTTAAAAACCATTCAAGTCACCCTATGAGGTTGTGCACACCTGTAATCTAGCACCTTGGGAGCCTGAGGCAGGAGGATGGCGAGTTCAAAGACAGCTTCAGCTATTTAGTGAGGCCTTAAGCAACCCAGTGAGACCCTGTCTCTAAATAAAATAAAAAAAGAGCTGGTGATGTGGCTCAGTGGTTGAGTGCACCTGAGTTCAATCCCCAGTACCTAAACCAAAAAAAAAAAAGCTTTTGAGTCTATTTTATTACCAGTTTATGTGTGAAGCATCTTTTATATTATATAGTTTATATAATTGTAGCAATTAAATTAGAAGTATTAAAATTATATAATTTTAAAATTAGAATTATATAATTTAAATAATATTATATATACTTAAAGGCTATAGTGCTTTAATTTAATATACTATTAGTTGACAGGCAAAAAATCATTTTCTTTTGACAAAATAGAAACAAATATATGGGACAGAAGCTGCCATTAATACATGATCAGTTTCTAAAATATAAAAATTTGTGACTTCAGAGACATTTTCTAAAAAAATCTAGTAATTTTAAGAATATTAATTATTAAGGTGCTATACATTCAATTAATTTTTAACATGAAACACACAAAAATGATTTAATTTAATGTAATTTATAAAAATACATTTGTTTCCATTGCAGAAAATATCCATAGATATGATTATTAGAGTTTCTACTAAATTCACTGCATGTGCAATTAATTATACACATAAATTTAAATACATAGCATATACACTATTAACATATTGCAGCTTATTTAATTACAAAAATTAAAAATCAGCAAAAAGAAATGTTAATAAAAATTATGGTTGTATAATTCTACATGCATACATTTTTACCAAAAAGGCTACAACTAAATGTTCTTTATAGAGAACTAAACATTTTGTATTAAAGCAGACTTACCTTAAAGAAATCTGTGTGTTCAAAGTATTCTGCTTACATGATACCAATGATATATTTTTACTGGTTCTGCTAGTCATTAGGTTTATTCTCTTATAATTTTATCATAATTTTTTTCCTAATTTCTTGTTTTATATTTACATAGAACTGAGGTCCACAGAATTGAAGTAATAATTTTAAGCCTTTTCCTTTCAAACTGATATCTTAGCTAGTTTTCATAATTAATAAAGTTATAAAATCATATTAATGACATATTTACAAAATCAGAATTGTGTATAGATACTAGTATTTCTAGTCAAAAGAGGGTACATTTAGACTATACAGACTCAAATATAGTTAAATAATATGATGAGAACTGAAAGAAGTTATTTTGGGGAAACAATCTCAGCAAGGAGTGTTAGAAGAAGCTCTTTAGAAGTAAGCAAAGATGAGAGAAACCCAGATGTACACAAAGAAAGAGAGTTCTGGAAAGCATAATCAAAAGTTAAATATGCAATATATTTTTCTTATTCTTAGCTGATCTAAAATATAACCATTTTAAGATAATAATAGCAACAGTGTATTGGATCTTTGTAATTTATTGGGTAGTCATTGGGTCATTATGTAAATAAGTGAAATGAATGATGGCTGTGTCATAATGGATAGGAGGTAGGTATTGAGAATCATCTTTTTAAAAAATGTATTTGATAATTATTTTCTTTATTGGAAAATGTATAATAACCACTAAAAATAAAAATATATAATATTAATTACATTAATACTAATTATATACTAAGATGAAAAATAAAATAGAATCATTTAAAATTCCTAATTAGTCAGAGGGCAGGAAAGGAAAAATAGAATAATAAAGATTAAGAGCAGTGATAAAATACAGTTGAAAACATAGAAGATATTAACGTAAGTGTATCAATAATCACTTTAATGCTGAATAGTCTAAGTACACCAATTAAAAAAATGTCAGAAATAGAAATAATAATGAGGCAAGAATCAACTATATGCTCTCTATAAGAAATCAATCAAATATAAATTCACAAATAAGATAAAGAAATGGTGAAAGATAGGTCATGGTGATGTTACAGAGCTGGGCCTTCTGGGAAACTGAGGCAGTGCAAAGACTCTTCTTCAAACCCTGATTCTTGTGATTCAGTCAGAAAGATTTCAAACATGTTCTTCAGAGTAATAGGCATGAGTTTATTGAAGGGATAGGATAAGAGATAGGAGGCACTTTCAAGGGGAGAGTGGGTCCTCTCAGAGGGGAGAGGGAAAATGAGCCTCTCCTGCACTCCAATTTTTTGTGGGGATCCCAGAGAAGCTTCCAGAGAGTCCTACCTCTTGATTTTTTACTTACAGCAAGATGACATCAGACTTTAAGTACCCACACCCATGGCAACTCTGGGTCACCTTAGTCCACGAACACAGATTCTAATTGGATTTTTAAACATATATTCTTATAGATTTTATTGCTAGGAGGAATTATCCTTATCTCCCTGAATTTCAGAATCTGGTCCAAAAAATCTCTTTACATGTTTTTAACACATGGCCTTTGAAGCACATCTCAGATCCAAACTATAGTACTCCCATTGTAATTGTATTAGAGGATCAGCTTTTTATAGAGTTATTTAATATTACATGAGGTCATAAGCATAGGAACCTCTTCCAGTATGGCTGGTATTCTTATAAAATTGGGAAAATTTGCTTGGGGTGTACACATAGGGAAAAAAAGCTCATGTGAGTAACAACGGGAAGAGACCATTTGCAAGTCAAAGAGAGAGGGGTATCAGGAGAAAGCAAACTTGTCAGTGTTTACCTTCATCTTCCAGTCTCCAGAGTTGTAAGAAAATAAATTTCTACTGTTTAAGCAACTCAGTTTGTGGTATTTTTTCTTAGCAAACTAATACACATGCTCACTCTAATCAGAAGACAGCTAGAGTTGTAATATGTATTTAAACCAAGAAGACTTCAAAACAAGGAAAATTATCAGGGATTTTTAAAAGAGGAGCATTACATCCTGGTCAGAGAGTGGATCTTATTTCTTGAGTTGCAAAGGTCCACATACAGAGACTATGCCGCCAGGACATAAACAGAGACTCACCAATAGCTGATTTAGATGTTAAGATAGGAGACTTTTGAGCTGATGAAATTTAGATGCAATTTCCAGTTTAAATTTGTCTATAATGGGTTGAGTATTTTGTAAATATTGGAATGACTTCAATCTGTAATTGATGTAGGATACATGCAAACTGTGTGTAAGATTGTAGACTATGGTAGGCAGGATAACATCCCTCTGCAAATGTTCTCCTCCTTAATCACTGGAACATGGCAATGTTAGATAATGTGTTAACAGTGAGTTGTGGTTGCAGATAGAATATAAACTGCTATTCAAATTATTTTGATGTATACATTACTCTGGGTTATTCTAGCGGGATCAAGGTAATCAGAAGCAGATTAAAATGTTGAAGGGAGAAGCAGAGGCATTAGCCTGAGAGTGATGCAGTGTGTAAAGGCTCAGCAGGCTATTGCTGGCTGGAAGATGGAATTTGGGCTGTGTACCAAAGCATTCTGACCAGCTCTAGACATTTTAAAAAGTACAAGTATAGAAATAGTTTCTCCCCTAGAACCTCCAGAAGGAATGAAGACCTGCCAATATCTGAATTTTAGCTGAGTGAGTCATATTGGTCTCTGAGTTCTAGAACTAAATGAAAATAAATTTGCTTTTTTTTTGGTCAACAAAACTTGTTGCAATTTGTTGCAGCAAGATTTGAAAACTAAAACACACAATAGTGAACAAATAAATAATATTTAGCTATAAGTGTATTTGTAAATGTGTAGTATCTAAAACTGCAAAACTCTTATGAAAAAAATCAAAGAAGATCTCAATGAGTGGAAGGTATTCTGTATTCATCTACTGAAATACTCAATATTATTAAGATGTCATTTCTCAACTTTATCAACACATGCACAGTAAAAACCTCAATAAGCTATTTTGCATGTATTAACAAACAGATTTCAAAGTTTATATAAAAAGTAAATAATATGAGAACAGATAATTCACAGAAGAGCAAACTAATTTCCCCAATAATGAATGGAAAACTCCAATTTACTATTGAGCAGAGAAAGTGTAAATTAAAGAGACATCAATGAAGCACTTCACTACAATTGGACTGGCTCAAATTAAAACATAGAAACAAAGAGAATTTCTCAACTGATTCTCTCAAAACAGATCTGGACACCATGCATTTTCCCCATGTGTGACATGTGTGACCTCTAATGTAATATGTCTTAGCCTTAGTTATCTTACATGAAAGAGGACTACAGTTTCTCAATTTTATTTCTTCTCTACATGAGATTTATAGGCAAGTGTTCTTATAAGCTCTAAAGGGCAAATTACTTTAAAATTTTACTTTAAAAGAATAATGTTTAAAGATTTGTAATATATATGCATATACATACACCAGTTGTAAGACATCCAAATGAAGATAATAGGTGGGTAGATGTTATAGATAGAAGATACTAATATCAGTAAAGGTATAGGGATATTATATATGAGATATATGAGATATATGGATGTGAATAGATATATGCTCATGGAGTACCTGTCCAATTATGAATGGTACATATCATTACCATTAGGTCTTAAAAATTACACAGTGAATGAGTGAGTTTTAGTCAAGAGCCCTGGTATAGAACAACATTAAATGTGACATGGAACAGAAAGCATACTGGGGTATTTTCATAAAGAGTTGAGCAGTAGATGAAAAATTCACAAAGATAGTAGGGAAATAGCTGACTTCAGAGAATTTTTCTCTTTAGTAATATAGAAAGCCTTTAGAGAGTTTCTAACAGTGACATAATATTGTGTATGTCTTTGTGTCCCAAAAGGTCCATGTTTGCTACCTTTGAATTAAAGACAATAAAAATATGACAAGGTCAAAAGATGAGCAACATGATATTGCAAAAATTTATTGGAAATTATAATGACTGTGGCAAAATTAAAAATGGAGATAACAAATGACCAAACACTAAATGCATCTTTAAAGAAGAATGCACAGAACATACTGGGAAATTGAATGAAAATGGAGAGAAAAGTCAAAGACATCTTTTGAGTTCCAACATGTGCAACTGGTTCCAACTAAAATAATTTAATTGCCTTTTAATAAAAAAGAAGAATCTATAATAGGTTTGGGGTAATATCCATAATTCTGTTTGGACACATTTAGTGTGAGAATTCATTTATAGGCTTCTAAGTAGAGATATATAGTGAGTAATTTGGAATTAAAATCTGAAATTTAGGGGGACAAGTTGATTAGGGATGTACATGCAGAAGTTGTCTTATGTAGAAGGTACTTGCATCTGAAAGAGATCAACAATCAACAAAAGGGAGAGAGAGAGAGGAGGAAAAAAAGGAGAAAGTCATTCAGCATTTAGAGTTACGTGTATTGGCAAACACTATAAAATAATAATAAGGTTGAGTCCATAATGTTATTGATAAACCATCTTGCTTTTCTATTTTCTACAATTATTAAGTAACACTGGTTTGCAGGATCTTGAGCAATTTCACAGCTGCTGTAAAATAATGTACTTTGTGGGGAGAACTACGAATTTAGAAGAATAAATTATAACACATCTCTCTTTGGGTATCTTAAATCACTATGGAATGACACTTTGTAAAAACTTGTATTGATGTTCAAAGATTCTTTGTTAGTCTTTAAGTTCACAGTTATTTAACATAATAACACATTTAGGTAATTTACTATAAGCCTAGCCTTGTTATAGGAAAACTTTGGTAGGCAATGGGATGAGCATAGACTCTGTATGAAAGAATGCTTTGGTAAATGTAACTAATGTATATAGCACCTGTAATATCTACATTTAATTTCTTTTAGATGCTCTTGAGCCTTTAGAGGAAAGTTTGTTGTGACATTTCCAGTGGAATGTTTCCAATATTTGATAAAATGTTTAAGGAGATTTTAATTGAAGAAGTGCCTTTCTTGAATAGCAAACCTAGTTTGCATTTATGTGAGCAGATTGGCAACTTTCAATCTGGTTAAACATAAAGTTATTCTTGGAAGTAGACAGGTATTGAAACTTTTAAAATGTATTGAAATAATTGGTTATTATTGTATTGAATTTTTCTTGAAATATCAAATTTTATGAGAATTTTAATACCCCCAATTTTGTCACTTTATCAATTCATGGTTATCAATTCATGGAAGTTTGCAGGATTTCTTTAAAAATATTCAATTAAAAACATAAATATTCTTCATACAAAGGTAAAAACAAAAATATTCAGTGAAAAACAGTCACAGTCATTGATGTGGTATGAATTGAATTAAATATCTACATGACATAGGTACTTAATTATATAATTGTTTTGTATCTCAAGTATATGAGTTCTAAATAATAATGCATGCATCACTTCTAGACCATTAGAATAATAATAATAATAATACATGGTTTTTTTGTTTTTTGAAAATCTAAAATTTATGATATAGTATACATATGATATATATTGTAAAATACATGATTTTAAATATGTGGAAATTATTGTTATAAAAGTCTGAGCATATTTACTTATGCATGTTAGGTCAGTCCAGGGTGTCCACTTAGGGGCTCCCAGCCAGACGCTGACGTCAGCAGTAGAGGTGCCTCCTGTCAATCAGCGGGCTTTTCCTGACTCATCCAGGAAGGACTCTTACCTGCTCTTCCTGCCCTAAGCCCTTCCCTTCCTTACCAAGCCTTTTAAAATTTGCTGTAACCCAGAACACGTGCGCCATTCTCCCATACACACTCTGATGGACGGGAGAGTTCAGCCCGAGAGCATGTATTTCCAATAAAGACTTACCCAGTGGTTTTAATTCACCTCCTTTTGGTCATCTGACTTTACAATACATATGCATAAAATCACTGCCTAGCAAGCAGAACGTATCTAATAATCTACTGCATTCTGGATCATAATCTCTTACTTATATGTGTTCTTTTGTGCCATATTTTAATTTTAATTTTTTGGTTTTAATATTCTCTTCTTTTAAAACATTTATCATACACATATGTATTCATGAAGTTTGATCTTATCTATTTTTATCTATCTAGCCATATATCTCTCAATTAATTGTATTTATTACAATTTTAATATGCTATTATACTTTGTTTTGATTTCTGGTGCATACTTGTTTAACTTAATATGATATTAAGATTTAACTTTGTCATAACTTATAGCTGAGGTTTCTTCTTTTTCATAATATAGTACTTCATTTTGTGACTAGGGCAGAATTTATTGATCATGCTTCTATCAATGAATGTGGTGGTAGTGGTAGTACTAGGGTTCAAACCCAGGGTCTCCTGCATGTTAGGAAAATACTTCACCTGTAAGCTACATTCCTAGCCCTCAATGATTAGTTTTGTTGTCTTTTTTTTACTTTGTCTCTCTGCTCAGTGATTCTAAAGATATTCTTCTATGATTATCTTAGTAATTATGCTCTAAAGTTTATTTTATATTTGAACAAACTTGTACTTTGCTTAACTTGTAGATTGTATGATGTTTAGATTTGAATACTAATGTAAAAGACCAAGAATTTTTTTAAAAAAATAGGAAGCCATAGTAATTTAAATAACACAGTATTGACAAAAAATAGATAATTTCAAAAGTGGAACAGAGTAAATAACCTAACTTGATATATATATATATATGCATTTATATGATTTTTGAATACCAAAGTTTTTGTGGAAAAAATATTTTTACACAAGAAAAAAAATTAACATGGAAAATAAAAAGTATTTAAACCTCTACTTCATGGCACACAAAAATAAATCCAGATAGATTTTAGAGCTAAATGTGAATGCAAAATAATGAAGTGCTTTGAAAAAAAAAAAGAAAAAGTAAAAGAAATTCTCCTTCATGACATTGGAAAGTACATAAACAGTGTATGAAGAGTAGACATTATAAAATCAAGAACTTTTATCTGATAAACAAAACACCTTTAGTGGAGTTAAAGTAACAGGGAAAATGAGAGAAGTATTTATGTATATCTATCTATGTATACATATATATGTATATATATGTACATATGTTTATATGTATGTATATAAGTAATAGGTGTATACATATTAATAGCTGCTTCATATATATGTCACTGAAATATATAGAATAAATTCATTGGTAAAAATAACCACCAACTAAGTAGAAACTGTGTGTTTATGTGTGTGAATATACAAAAGACCTGTTCAGACACTTGAAGAGAGAATACTTAAAAATCCAATGATCTTATGAGAACGTTTAGATTGAGTAGTTATAAGGGTATCAGCAACTAAATCCATAATAACTTTTTCCTACATATGAATTAGATATTTTGTATGTGCATTTCTATCAGATGGGATGCTTTTATATCAATTATCTAAAACATCATCTTCTTCCAGCTATGTATTATTAATATCAGAGTTAAGTTATATTCTAATTTTTTCAGTCAAAAGGATATTTTAAGCTTTCACATAACATCAAGCTATGCATTTATCTGAAATTTTTGGATGAATTGCTTTGAGTATTTAATGATAACAAAATAAGTTTTAATTTGTCTTCTAAAACTGAATAGGGAATACCTGAGTTTCCAGAAAAGAGACTTCATGTTTCCCAGGTATATTCTTTTCTTCATTATGTAAAAATGTCTTTCTTGAAAAATCTTTGTTTTTAGTCAAGATGGAGTAACAACTGTTAAATGGACTCAAATCAGCCAAATGGATAAGACAAAAAAAAGTTTATATGGCTCCATACTATTTGTTTATTTTAGAGGTTTGCCATTTTTGGTTATAATTTTTTTAAATATGTGAGGATTTTTGTTGTTTTCCTGACTATTTTACTCAAACTATTTCCAGATGTTTTACCAGAAATACTTTTACAAGCTGGACATTAGTTTTGTCTTCTTCAGGTGGAGTGAGAATTTAATCTTTTCTAATATTGATTCTAATAGTCATTTAAATAGGAGATTTCAAATTATACTGTTAGAAAGTTCATATAAAATTGAATGACTATTCTAGTGTATTATTATAATTTTACAGAGTAGAATCAATATTATATTAATATTAATGATTATTGAGGTACTTGCAATATTCCTTGCATTTCATTTACTGGAGAAATTCCTCACTCCTCTAGGTAATATAAAGGATTACATTTTATTGTAAGAGCAAGTAAGATCAATCAAAGAATCAAATTCTCATTAAAGTCTTTGAAACTCATTAATTAGTAGCTAAATGTTTCCTTTAAGGAGGGTAATCCAAGCACATTCTCTATTATGAGACAATTTTTGGAAACAAATCAAGAGAATATGAGTGGCAATACTTTACATTTTCCAATATTCACGAAGTAAATAACCTAGAGATTCTGTGCTTACTTGCACATAAATCTACTCTGTTCTCTACAAAAACAATAATTTTTATCCCTATGGCCACTGCTATGATTTATCATTGTATATTAAATTTGCCTTATTTTTTTTCTTTGAAAACATCTTAAAAGGTATATGACAATATCTTTCCTTACATATCATGTTGCTGTAAACTGATTTGTAAAGCTTATTTGTAATCTTTTTTGTTTACATTTGCCACTGGGAGTATAATTATCTTGTTAAATAAAAACATATTCTGCCACTGGCTAAAACAGTAAGGAAGACTTTATTCAAGACTCTTGCAATGGAATATTGCAATAGGGAAGATACAGCTATAGATACAGCAAAGACAAATGAAAACTGATAGTGAATAAGCAGAGAGAGGATATGAATGGACAGAGATTAGTCAGAGGACACCTCAAGGATGGGGACAAGAGTTCAACAGTTGTAAATGAAAGCAGGCTAAGATGATTGGACATCAAGTGTGGGGATTACCTCTCACCTGACTTAGGATACTTGTTATAAATGGACATGAAAAAAGAAGCCCGGGTTGAGACTTATGGAGACAAAGTCTCAGAGTTGATAACTAATATTTGGTCAAAGAGTGAGACTTTTTTACTGTGAGGGCGTAACTTATGTTTCTATTCTTTCTGTTAACCATAATATTCTTTAAACAACAAAATTTGGAGTCTTATTCCTGAACACCAGACCTGGAGGTATTCCCTCACATCAGAGGTAGCAAAATGCTACTGAATAAAAGATAGAAAACTACAGTAGGATATGACATTCTGATCTAATAATTTGCCTTCCCTGACACCATGTGTGAGAAAAGATGCTTAAAAAATAATACAGAAGGACATTTACATTGCATCTCTTTGGTTCAAAAGTATTTGTTGTTTCTTTAGTAAAATGAATGCAGTATTTTTCATCAACTGCTATGACAATAATAACCTTGTGGCCTTTTTAAATTACTCATCAAGAATAATTTACACATTCTATAATCAGTTACTCAATAAGGAACTCACTGAATCATCAGTTAAAAGAATACAAAATTTTGACTTGCAAAATGATTAATTGAAGTCAGGTTGAATCATAAGGGAATATTTATTATTCTTTACAATTTAATAAACTGAAAACCGTCTTGTGCTCTGGTGAATGATTAGTTACTTATTTAAAAATTACAGTGTGCCTTTCTATATTTCTATTTTTTGCTCTTGATTGTTTATCAAAGGCAACTCTTGTTAAAAAGTGTTTCTTAGTATCAAAGTAAATTTTTATCTATCATTTAAAGCACAGAGTTAGGAGTGTTGATTTTACCTCTGCAAATATTTATTTCTATATGACCTATATTAGAACTCATTCTCAAGAACTATTTGGGATATATTAAATAGCCTCTATCATGGAGCAGCCGTCCACATATTTCTTAAATAAAGGCAAAATTAGTATGTGAAATTTTAATTTGTATGATTAATTCAGAGAAATATTCAATTGGGGAAGTATTAAAAAACATAAACTTTGCTTGCTACTGTTCTCTGGAATTATATGTCACAAAGTAATTTGATAACAAAGGTGTTAGAGATAAAATAAAAATTGAAATGCAACCTCCTCCAAATAAACATATAAACCACTGATGGCTGTGAGTATTGTATACAACAGAGTTGTCTTAGTGTTGCACTGGGCCATATTCATACACATCTTCAAGGACTCCATTACTCTTGGCCAAAATAAGGATGAAATGGACTAATTTTATAATAACTTATAAGATGTTGCTTAAAATTAACTTTTTTGTTCTGCTTTAATATTTTTAAATATATAAATGTTTGGATTAACTGGTTAAGTACCCTGATTTAGCAACTTAACTCATTGAGCATTAGGAAACCCACTGAAAACTGTGGCTTGACTGCTCCTGAAATCTAGATTCATTATACTCATTTTGGTGGCTCATAATATAGATATGGAAGCACTTTCTGCATGGCTAAGAAAGCACCTTGGGCACTCCAGCTGGGAGGCTTGCTTCTCCGTGTGTTCTGTTTTTTACTGTATTGTTTAATTTTATTAAAACTCCACTACGTTGTGTATAATTATAAAGTCCTGTGAAATCACTGAAGCTATAATACATTAATAAATTAATAAATAAACCAATAGGTTTATTAATGTATATAAATAAGTACTTAAATCATAGTAATAATGCCTTTATTAAAAGTAATTAAAATAGAAATATAATGAAATACAATGGGAAAGAAGCAAATATTTTAATGAGAACAATTTTTACAAAATATCAAATAATAATAAATAAATAAAATTTTTCTAAACAAAGCTGTTGAATTGAAAAGAGAAAGAATTTATCAGCATCTTTAACTATAAAACAAAGCAAATGCAATTGCTGTCACAAGATTATTGCTAGGATACAATTAAATAATGACTGTAAATGAGCACAGCATGGGGCCACGAATATAAAAGAAATTACACAATTTCCCTATTGGTTTTCCCACTTGTTTAACTTACAATCTTATTTAACTTAGTTAAAACAATATATCAGGTTAATGCACTGTGGAATTTAAATACTGTGAAGAGATCAATTTTCCTAAAATTGACCTATATATTCAACTCAATCCTTGATGTAGTGTATGTTTAATGAGAATTGATCAGTTAAATTTTAAATTTTACACAGAAATTAAAGGACCCATAATCAGCCAACAAAACTTTAAATAATGACAAAGTTATTACACCTATATATGAATAGTTAGTAAAAATTACACTTTTAATAATGATGGTAAAAGAAAGTGAAAACAAAGAAGTAGAAAAAAAAAATCTTGAAATAAACACATAAGTGCATAATTGTTTCTGAAAAAATAGTTACTAATAATCTTTGCAGTGAAATTTACAGAAAAATTTTATTAACTATATTAAATACACATGAATATTTTGCCACTGCCTAACATTCTTACACATTAATCTCTGATGAGTTATAATCTAAATATATGTAAGACCACCAAAAATGGAGAGGGGCAAATAGGAGATTGGAATGGCAGTCAAACATATTGACATTTTGGGCTTGACTTTGTGTCAAGGTTACTTAGGGGTAAGAAAAGGTGCAAGAGAGCAGCAGAATGCCAGAGAGCTCACAACCCCCAGGCTCCAGCTTCTAGAATTTCCAGACACAAGTGCATGTGTGCACCTTCACACACACATATACACACACACACACACACACACACGCCCACACACACCACTGAGCCAGGAGAGACGAACTTGCAAGAGAGCTGGCTACCTTAGCACAAGGAAATTTATCAGCTATGGTTATCTCCAGATTTTAGACCTCCAAAGTCACACAGCTCCTCAGAATTGTATAACTTATTCCTCAGTTACAGTTAGATACACTAAATAATACTGAACAAAAGGTACAATGTTCTTATATATATAAGATAAATCCCTGACAACCATATATGCACCATATATTCATCCTCACAAATGAATTAACTATGTTAAAACTCAATAACTGCCCCATTTTTCATAATTTAAATGAAAATAATCAAAACAGGGACCCAATGCTTAAGCATTTTTGTAGCTGAAGAAGATATGGTAGTCCATCAATGAACCATTTTCTTACAACAAATAGCAACATAGTTTTAAAGAAGAATATAGAATTTCCTCTTTGTTGGCAAAGGTTTCCTAAGTACAAAAGAGTAATTCTGAAGAATATAACAATTTAAGATATTTTAAACTTAGAAGTTTATGAGTATCTAAACACTCCACTAGGAAATTGATAAGGAAAGGAAGAATATGAAAAAACATTTTAATATATATCTTTGACAAAGGATTTATATTTATAATTAATAAGAACAAAGACAAAATTATGAAAGAAAACAAGTTAAATGGGGAAAACTCTTAAAGACCTGTCTTATGAGGGATAACCAGCCAAATCTAACAAAAAAATGCTTAAAAATGTACTCAAAAGTTGGCAACTAGACAAACATGCTACTTTAATAACATATTATGTCTGAACTTTTATAATAGCTAAAGATTTTGAGAAATACAATACTACTAAGAATGAACAGTAATCTCCCATACACTACAGGTAGGTGAAAGTATAAATTGATATAAATGTTTTTTAAAAAGTTCTACTGAAGTTGAATGGGAGCACACTTTAGGACATATCAATGTTTCCCCAGGATCACATCCCAGACAAATGTATACATAGTGAACCAAAATATCTTTAGGGTTGGTAGCATTACTTAAAACATTCCACACCTGAAAACCATGCACATCTTCATAAACAATATAGTAGATAAATAGAGTATGATATATTCAGAAAAGGGGAATAGTACACAGTGATAGAAGGAAACAACAATGAGGAACAGCACCAAAGAGATCTTTACAAACAAAATGCTAAGTGAAAGATTTTTTTTAAATAAGGCATAATTATATTTATAAATCTTAAAAGGAAAACAGGCAAAATTAAGAAATGTTAGAAATAAAGATAAAAGTTACTTTTAGGAACAAGAGAAAGATTATTGTTCAGGAAAGGACAAGAGTAGGAATTTAGAATTTCCTAAGTTATATTTTTGTAGAGGTTGCGTGCATTTACTTTGATATAATTCATCAGTTAAGTTGTGTGTGTGGTGTTCCTCTCTGAAATTAGTTATCAACAGAAAACATAACACTAGTTTTTGCAGTGTAAACTAAGAAGCTGATATTGGCATATTTTTTTTGAAATGCTAAAGCCCGAGAATAGCCCAAACAATATTAAAAATTATGTATCTATAATAAGAACAGTTTGGTATTAGTGTAAAGATAGAAAAGTGTAGAATAATTAAGCTGAAGAGAGTTTAAAAATACATCCATGCATATATGGATAGTTAATTCATAATAAAGCTGGTACTGCATAATAGGGAAAATGGCAGGTTTTTAAAAATGGTATTAGATTGCTTGGAAGTTTACATGACAAAAACTGTTACTGACTGCTAGCAGTAGTAGTATTGACTGCTACTTCACAGCATACAAAAAAGGCAATTAGAAGAAGCAATCTAATTAGAAGTTGTAACTTAATTAGAAGTTCTTAATGTGAAAAGTAAAGAGATCATATATCTCAAAGTTATATACAAATAATTTTTACAATTGTGGAGTAGGAAATTATTTCTTAAATAGGACAAAATAAAGACTAACCATAAGAGAAAGATTGGTAAATTTGATATTTATATTAAGAACTTTTCTTTACCCAAAGACTCTGACATGAGAAGGAAAATGTATTTGATATCTGTATAAACCACAGAGCTATGAATTTCATCCATAATGTAATTTAAAATCTCTACATATAAATAAAATTTAAACATCCTAGCAGAAAAGCATTGATAAACCCAAACAGATATGCCACTGAAGATAATATCCAAGAATTAGTAAATCAATCTAAAGGTACTTAACCTAATGAGACTCTAGGTGCCTGAATGATCTGGACTACTCATGGGGATTAGTTCCTAGGAGGAAACATCATGTACTAGTTTCCAGTCTCAGAGAAGACTCTAAACATCTTGCCAGTTTCTGCAAGGGTCTTAAGTCTGGAAGGAGGTCTTGCATAAACTCAGCTTCAAGAGGTCTGCAATAGGTCTTGAGGCTGGCAGTCTCACTGCAGACCAGATACTGCACCAGTCAGACCTCTACCACTTGCATTTTTGGATCTTAGCTAAACAATTTTATTACACACAGAGAAGCATTAAGAATCAAAAGGAGCTTATGTTCTACGGAAAGCCAATTTCCTATGGCTCAGAAAGTTGACCCACAGCAGATGGAGCAGGTATATGCATGTCCCAATTCATAGCACTATGTTCTGTTGCTGGGCTATGGTATTACATGACATTCTTTTATGGAAGAAATGAGAACAAATGCTGGGCCATTCCTCTTTATCTCAGGATGCTGCATTTCCAGTACATTATACCTAAAATTTGCACAAAGAAGACAAAAGATAGTTCAGTCCAGGTCATTCAGGGAGCTATTCTCCTGCAATTAAGGAGATGGAAATTTTAGATCAATGCCATATCATTAAAAAAAAAGAATTAAAATGAATGAAATAAGGATTGAAAAAACTATACGACATTTGTTGCTTCTATATACTGATGATGGTAATGTGTCCATTTTACATATACTTTGGAAATCTAATCATTTTCTATTAAATTTAAGACTTGAATTCTATCTACTGAAATATAATCAGCAGAAATGCATAAACATGTACAACAAAATATATAAATATATGCAATATATAAATTAGTGATGTTATCACACTAACATTGAATGAAAGGAAATTATCAGAAACTCCTGGCTAAGGAAGATACGGCAAAGACAGCGAAGGAGTACTTCAAGGTCTCTTCAGATCTCCACTCACTCTTCAGAGGAAGAATGGTTGAGCACACACACAATTAAACATCAGTGATATAGTTTCATATATTTGCATATTTAAATAGCAGCACTTATAATTGCTCTGTCTATTAAGAACACAGGAAGTTCAGTAAGAGAAGGGCTGATAAATGCATTTTTGTATACTTAAACATAGAAATATTATGCAGTAATGAAAATGAAAATGCATTAATTTATATCTGCCTGGGTTTATATTGCAAATATGCTATTGAGTAATAGAATAAAAGTACAAGAATTACATACTTAATTATTCAATTTATCTAAAATTCAAGACCAATGGAAACTTAAGTGGATACTTAGACATAAAAATAATGGTTAAATTTGAATAGAATGAAGTACGTAGTGATTGAAAAAAAACATCGCTAGAAATATGAATCCTATTTCTTGATATCCATAGTATTATGGAAATGTGATCAGTTGGCAAAAAAATGAATTATTCAATTTTGATTTTGTGTCTTTCTGTGGATATGTTCAAATTTATAAAAATTTTAACTTGGAAAAGGATGGCGCAGCTGTCTTTTCTACGGTTTCCATCTTTTCTGCATGCTATCCTGATCCTCTGGCAGGTTGCATCTGATTACTCTAGTGTCGCATATAAAGGAGGAAGGAAAGATAACAGCTGGCAATGCATCTAATATGGTTTGTAGATTTCTGATCCCCTAAGATTCCAGGGCTATACCATGAGCTTTTCAGAGCTACTATGAACTCACTTCTCCAAGTCGTTTCCTCATGGAGAATTTAAACTCAGAGGGAAATGTCTCTGTTATATTTGGTACAACTTGTCTAAAGGAAGCATAGACATTATTTTTCCTGACTCACTCTGGGGGTACAGGGTGCCACATATAACTTCACTTTCCTCTTTCATATTATTTGGTTCAATTATGTATGAGGCATTGAATCACTCAATTTCCATATAACAGATGTCAAATTCACCAAGGAATTTTATTGAAATTCCATTTATTTGATTGATGCAAAAGAAACATACTATCTTAAACCCAAATATATAGAATAGTGATACTCAAAGCCCACCAGCACACACACACAAAAAAGACCCATGTTCCATTCCCAACCTCCTGCCTACCAGTTTCTTTTTTTTTCATATTTAATTTATTTGTTCTATTTAGGCTTACATGATAACAGAGTGCAATTTGATTCGTTGTACATAGATAGAGGATAACATATCAACTCTCTAGATGTAATTTGTATAGAATCATAACACATATGCAGTCATACATAAAGTTAGGGCTATGATGACCCCTAACTGTGAACAGAGTTCCACCATTGTTCCCATGTCCTTGCCCACATTATGGATCAACATCCAGTTATCAACGAGTACATTCAGCGTTTGGTTTTCTGAGATTGGCTTACTTCACTTAGAATGATATTCTCCAACTCCATCCATTTACCTGCAAATGCCATAATTGTATTCTCTTTTATTGCTGAGTAATATTCCATTGTATATATATACCACAGCTTCTTTATCCAGTCATCTATTGAAGGGCATCTAGGTTGTTTCCACAGTTTAGCTATTGTGAATTGAGCTGCTATAAACATTGAAGTGGCTGCAGCACTGTAGTTTGCTGTTTTTAAGTCTTCTGGGTATAGACCTAGGAGTGGGATAGCAGGCTTAAATGGTTTTTCCATTCCAAGTTTTCTAAGGAATCTCCATACTGCTTTCCAGATTGGTTGTACCAATTTGCAGTTCCACCAGCAATGT
>CM053400.1:81478890-81523686 GCA_028644305.1 Xerus rutilus | reverse complement strand
ATGAACGTGCCTTTTTCCCCACAACCTCGCCAACACTTATTGTTGTTTGTATTCTTGATAGTTGCCATTCTGACTGGTGTGAGATGAAATCTTAGGGTAGTTTTGATTTGCATTTCTCTGATTGCTAGAGATTTTGAACATTTTTTCATATATCTGTTGATGGATTGTATATCTTCTTCTGTGAAGTTTGTGTTCAGCTCTTTGGCCCATTTATTGATTGGGTTGTTAGTTTTTTTGGTGTTAAGTGTTTTGAGTTCTTTATGTATCCTGGAGATGAGTGCTCTATCGGATGTGTGTGGGGCAAAGATTTGTTCCCAGAATGTCGGCTCTTTGTTCACTTCATTGATTATTTCTTTTGCTGAGAAGAAGGTTTTTAGTTTGAATCCATCCCATTTGTTGATTCTTGATTTTACTTCTTGTGCTATAGGAGTCTTGTTAAGGAAGTATGGTCCTAATCCGACATGATGAAGATTTGGGCCTATTTTTTCTTCTATTAGGCAAAACTTATAAATGCTGTAGTTCAGAAGAGGCCAAGAACTTTAAAACTAACATACCTACACTATCATTAATAGGTACATTTCATGTTACATATTGTCTGTGCAAGTTACCTCACATAGATTAAGAATTTTAATTTGATATTTAAAATGTGTGTGTAAGTTAGGAGTATCCCTACTTAACACACACACACACACAAAAACAGGTCAAAACTACTGAGCAACATGCCCAAGATAACTTTACTACTTCTGTTTGAAATAACTTCTCTCTCCTCGAAGAGCAGTGTTACCTTGACAAATTAATGAGTCAAAAGTCATCCTGAATCAGAATTTCCATCCTTCTTTTTTTAATTACAAGTGTGTATTCGTATTGTTCTTACCATTTACGGATATGAAAAATAATTTCATTGTCCCACAGAAGAAATAACATTGCCATTGTGTCTTCATAGCTACATCTTTAATTTAATAGTATTAGATTCAAAACCCACATTTATGATTGGATTTTACTCTTACTGTGTACGTTCAGTTTCTAAGAACATAGAATATACCTTGAAAGATAAATGTCACCATAATTTCACATACTCAAATATATTCTTTTACCTCCTAATTTTAAGGAAGAATTTCTAAAATAATCCTGGCAACATAATTGAAGCACTAAAGTTTTATTCTTATTTGGATAATTTTAGGCATCCTCATTTAAGTAAAATAAAGCAGTAATTTTTTTTTATCACCAAGAGGCAATATCAACTTTATAGAATCTATAAATAAAGGATTTTATCCAGAAAACTATTTCTG
Source organism: Xerus rutilus (assembly GCA_028644305.1). NCBI lineage: Eukaryota > Metazoa > Chordata > Mammalia > Rodentia > Sciuridae > Xerus > Xerus rutilus. The sequence goes on along the minus strand of CM053400.1, from coordinate 81,522,397 downwards.
TATATCACAGTTTTATTTCTTAAAGTTGATGTGATCCAGTTTGCATAAACACACTAATGTCATAATTATTGCTTTGGTAAGATATGTTCATTGTCATTTCAGTTTGATGGTCAGGAATAATTTCATGAGTAAATTGTGCTTTTACATGTAAGCAAGTTTCAAAGTAAAATAAAGAAAATGCATGAAAATTTTCAAAGAGATCCAGGTGTGTCTGGATCAATTCTCCAGAATTGTACCATGGAGATAACTGGATAAGCATAATGTACATTGGCAAAAGCTATATAGAATCCAACCATTCATTCAACATTCAAACTCACATCTTGCCTACAAAAGTTTGGCAGAAGACATGAGACTCTTAGTTCAGACAAAAGGAATGTTATGACTCAGTATAGGATGCAGCACAGACTTTATGTTCACATCGGTTACCATTTTTCCCCAGGTCTTACATTGGTGAGCTTACAATGGAGACTGCACACAGAATAAGCGTGTGTTATAGCCCAAGATCCTTAAACTTAAGAAAACTCCACTTTTATAATAATGCTGTTGGTATACCTGGCCAGTTTTTGCCCTGAAAACACATTTCCTTCATGGGCAGGAGAAAAACTGCCCTCTGCTCTAGAGGAAGACACTATCACTGTTTTTCAAGATTCCTTGCCATACAAACATTCTCAGAAAGGTAGCACTGGAACAAACAAACTTTATTTGCATAATGTTCCACTTGCTGAGATACTATCTGAACTTTTAGGATTATTCTCTCCTTATATCCATCTCCAGGTGCAATGAGTGTAGCTATATTCACAGAACACTACTTGGTCTAGGGTACAAATTTGATGTAGGCTTTAGTCAAAGGTGCCATAAAAAGTAACATACATATTAGGAACTGCACATATCATTTTTTGAAGTTAAATATTATCTATTGGAGTGTAGAGATAAGACTGAAAAAGGCAAAGAAAAGATAAGAAAGATGGAAACTGAATCTGGAACAGAGAATAAGAATAACTAACCAGATTGGATTAGACATCAGATTATGTTAGCCCTCAAATTAGTCTCTGAATTGAGACTTTTTTAATGTGTTGAGCCATTTTAAGCTGCATGCTTCGCCTTTGGGATGGTTTCTAATTTATTGTTATCTTAGAATACAATTGATATTAGAAGAATTATATACGATTCAATGTTGTTTGTATAAAATAAATTCAGATATTTAAAAATTTCACATACTACACTAAGAGAACATTCTGCATCCAATTATGAAAGTATGTTTCACCATTTTACTAATTCACTGTACAAGCTTAAGTTTGTTCATTCTGTCTACACTGCTAAGGGTATATGCTTTGGGTTGGGGAGTTCTTGTAATTCTTCAACTTCAATTTTACATGTTAGGATGCCTGTCCTTCATTGTTGCCAATCACATAGCCACTGAGATCCTGAAAAAGAAAATTGCTCACACAGATTAAACCAGGTAGGGCTGGCTTTGTCTAGAGGTGAACTCAGACACTATCATGTGTCCAATAGCGATTGGAAAAAGGGCCAATTATGATTGTTTGCAAGATAACAATGAAAAGGACAACTAATTAAACTCTTTGAAACTGTTAATGAACATATTTATGTGAACCAAAGGTTGAGGCTGGCTGAGGTCTCGTGACCCCCCTGGAGAATAAACAGTGCTTGTTTGAGAAGGCTCTTGATCCTATGGACTTCTGAGAATCATATGCTTGACTATTTTACACTTTTTCTCTATCATATTTCTTTACATAATTTATCATTTCATAAATGTCTCTCAGTATAATTATTAAGTCATTTAATCCTTATGCATTGTGAATACATTCTTAGTTTATAAATTTGTTATTCTATTTTTAAAACAAATATTTTGGCATATTTGATATAAATAATTTTCAAAATCCAATGGAATAAAGTATATCAATATTGCCCTTTATGGTTTTGCTAAACAAATTCTAAATATATTAACACGTATTTTATGTTATTTTTAAAATCCTTACTTAATTTGAAAGCTTAAATATGTTAACTAATGCTTATTTATTGTGTTTTAAATTTTGTTTTTCAAACTTTAATATATGTATTTGGAATATATTTCTATATATTGTTAAGAATGAGATAAAGTTTACTTACAACATAAATATATAATATTTTTATTTGCTCTCTAAAAAGTTATCAATTTTTCTGGAGCTATCCTTAGTCCATTATTTCAATGTGGATATAAAACGCCACCTTTTCACATAGCACATTGCCACGTAACTGGGTATCAGTTCTGCTGTCTGTTATTTTGGTATATCGTACCAAATACCACTTTTATAGTAGTAGAATTTATAAATCAATGTGTGTTAGGGATAATTGTTTTTTCTTCTTCTTCAGTATTGATGAATTATTCATGAGCATTTGTCTTCTTACCTAATTCTGATCTAATTTTTAATAAAGGCATATCAATTTCCACCAAAAAGTAAAACTTTAAATTGACATTGCATTAGATTTATATGATGATTTGGTGAGAAACCTGTATTTTTCCCAATATTATATTTTTCCATTTACTATAAATGTCTATATTATCATTAAAGCGTTGTCATCTTCTTCATAAAACACTGCATGTTCTTAATTAGATTTAATGCCATTACTTCCTTTTTCTGATTTTAGTTTTAAATTATGTTATAGAAATTCATTTCTTAACTCTTCTTTTTATATTGACATAATAAAAGAATCTTAGACTATTTAAGTATGCACATATATAATTTTGATATGATTAATAAAAAATTTAAAGATTAAAAATGAGATATATTAATATCATTAAATTGTAAACAGTAGTGGAAGTTCCAGATATGGATTTAGTCTCATAAGAAAAATGACCATAAATATCATGATTGAACTCTAGTCAGTAGTTTATTTCTCTTATTTTCCTTTCCTGGTTTACTTTTGGTTTTATTTTATGAATTAGATTTTGTATTCCACTTTTTCAACACTACCATGAATCATTTATGCATTGTGTGATACACGTTTTGAATTATAATAAATATGTAGTTTAATCTAAATTATGACACTTTTATTATTTTTTTTTAAAGATAAAGTCCTTCCACAAATGTAGCTGAGTGCTGAGTGACAGAATTTCAAACACTGAGGCCTCTGGTATACTAAAAATATTCTCTTTCTGCCATTGAAATTATGATCTATCACACTTTCCTAGGAATTTTTGGTGCTTCAGGGGTGGACACACTTTTAAAATTAATATAAAGGTGATTTTTCCTTTGCATTTAAAACACTGTAATTTTTAAATCAATGAAGCTTATAATATACCAAAATAATGTTTAAAAATGAGAAATCTGCTATTAAAACACATACTCATACACATATGTGTATAAACCTAGCAATATATTCCTTTTTAGCTATACATATGGAAATTAACAAATAATGGTAACGATAACTTATAGACAATCTAAATATTTATATTCTTTGATATTATATTTATCTAAAATATTCCCCCACAAAACATAAGCATTTATGGGAAGACATTGGTAAGATTTTAATACTATTATTGAAAATTTATTTATTAACCTGCATTTATAGCACCTCTTATCTTTTGCTTTCAGTATTCAATTTTATAAAGTATACTGAATCAAAAAGGGGATGGAATAGAACTGATAGTCCCTCCATTGAAGCACACTTTGGATGGGGATGAAGAGAAAGGTGAATCCATGCCCTCCACACAAGGACACACATGCCCCTTTGAGAGCAGATTTCATTCATTTTTGTACACATTTGGACAGTTTTGCCAGTTTGAAAATATGACTTTAATTAAATTCAACATACGAATTGAACTAAAACTAATACCACCTACTTCTGATATGACAGAAGCAACCTTCACTAAAAAACAAACAAAAAAAAACCTCTCAAACTTCTTTTTTATTCCTTTACATTCAATTCCATAACAAAAGGGTTTTTTTCATATTTAATTTATTTATTTGTTCTATTTAGGCTTACATGATAACAGAGTGCAATTTGATTCATTGTACATAGAGGATAAGGGAGGCTAAGACAGGAAAATCGCGAGTTCAAAGCCAGCCTCAGCAACCTCTCAAACTTCTGATCCAATAATTACAGTAGTCAAATCTTAAATAATTTTTCCGTAGTAAATTTGTATTTTAAATTTTATGATGGCAAAACCAAGTCTTAGAAACCATATTTCCTGTTAGGAAATAACGTTGTTTCTTGCATAATCATAGCCTACTTTCATGGAATAATTGACAAAACAATTGAGTTCTGTGTTAATATAAAGTTTCCTGGTACTCTATAAAACACATCTGGAAGAATACATTTTACCTCTATTTGCTCTAAAAACATAATCAGGGAGAGAGTAGGAATATTTTCTACATATGTTATTGGCTCTTTCTACACAATTTTTAAGGAAAGAAAACTGGGTTTCTCAGTGCTCTTCACTAGATTCCTAGCCCTAGGTGACAAAGAAACAGATAAGCTTTAATGTTAGAGGACATTTGCTTTCACTTCTCCCAGAACATTTTTATGTAAAAGGTTAGACCTGCAATTTTTTGTTTAAAACATCTATTATCTCTTCAGTAGCCAGAGTCACATGCTGAGATAGGAACCCAGATTAGTGTTTAAGGAACCAGAAAGACTGGAGCAAAACCTTTCCAGCTATTCATATTTCAAGGAGACATCTCCATATTGTAAAGCCAATACTTCTGGGAATATCTGACTCATGGACAAATTTTGTTTACATGTAAACCAAGGAATTAAAGTAAGAAAGAGATCCTTTCAGAAGAGGAGAAGTACAGTAGCCTTCTATATGTCTTTAGAAATAGAAACACTTGTTTCCTCTTCCCTCCTCTGTGGAACATCCAGCCATAGGAGTAAGACCTGGACAAAAGGAGATGCATATTGTCATTATGTACTGCTCACAGCTGTTTTTGAATGAGTGTGTGAATGAAACCTGATTCGAAGTGTTAGATAACCTCTCCACATTCCCAAAAATGTTAAGGACAGAACAGAAATGCAAGCCACTCCTGTCTCACTGTAGAGCCTACTTTCTAGTCATTACACAAAGTGAATTTTCATGAATATTTTGTAATCTTGAGTTTCAAGTATGAAGATCACCTTAAACTCCTCCTCTTTCCTCTTTCATGTAGATTCTAAGCGTCTTTTCAGTTTTTCTGCCAGTTTTCTGTGCTATTTTACTATGCAAAATTTCATGTATACCCCCTCAGCTATGCACACACACACATCCAGCAAGTTTTTCTCCAGTGGGGAGCTGAGGTAAGATGGGAGACTGTGTTAGAGAGCTGCAGTGCAGTTGATGTTTTCTTTATGGGAAGTGAGAATGTTGTAATTTGCAGATCCTGCTTCTTTCTTTTTCCCCCTTTCTTTTTTAATATTCAGTTTTATTGCCAAGTTATTACTCTAAAAGAGCGCTGGGGTAACATATGCTTGGCCTTGGATGCTACTTTCCCTTGAGTGTTTTCCGTCTGATTGAATGGTGACCTGGAGGTCTGGCAATGACTGACTATGGTCCTAGGAAATATGAGGAAATGATACAAATGCTCTGCAACTAATTAAAAATCTGTAGCGCTGACATCTGCTTAATATACGTGGTAATTCCAGAAGTTGATAGCAAACCACCTCCATACAGCAAGGGTCTGAAGCAGTCTCTTTAAATAAAGTAATTATGAAGTGTAGTGGCATGGATATAAACTTGGAGAACATCCAAATAGAGTCATAAAATGTGCTAATTGGTACTGAGGATTAGAATGCAGTAAAATCCAAATTTACAACACTGACTACTTTACAGTGGAAGTAACTTTTGTACTTCAGAGACTAAAAAGACACTTGGGTATTAAAAAAAAAAAAAAAACACCTCACTACATTTCAAGTCTTCTTGAAATTTTAAAATATCTTAAATTGTATTTGATTTCGGGATGTTGTATAAGAGGGTTATAATTCACATATTTAGTTTACAGATAAAAAGAAATGGTTTCATTTGTATAATCAAATAAAAATTTAGGGAATCTACCAAAATGAAAAATATGACTCCATTAAAACACTTATAGAATACATTAGAACAGGGTAATATAAATCAAAATACTAACATTTATAAATAAATTTGTAAGTGAATGTATTTTTATTTTTCATCCATTAAATATGGCAAAAGTGTATAGATTAATATCTATGAATATAATGTTTATGTCCTATTGATTTCATTTATTTGTAGTATGCAAAAAAATTCATGAGTTAAGGTTTTAAAATTAATATTAAGATAAATTAACAAAAACAGAGTGAGTTTTATGTTTTTACTATCATATACAACTTAGAATCCATGAAATCATTTGTGCAAAGAATACCTAAGTTAAATCTTTAATTAGGTATAATATTGAAGAAAGTACAGTATGTAAAAACTAATGTAAATATAGAAATTCTGTAAGTATTTCTTATATAATTTTTATGACATTCTAATGAGAATTTAATACTTTAAGTTGGAATAGCAAGAAAAAACTTAATTTTATGTTTGCATCTTTAATAAAAATTAAAATGATGAAAATTCCAGAAATTGTACATCAGTGAATTTTAAACTATATCTAAAATATTGGCTATACGCATTCCAAAGGCAACAGTAATAATTTATATGTGAATCTTGATAAACATTTTATTTTATTTTCAGAAAGCTATATTTTCACATACATAATCATACATAAAACCATTTACTAATTCAGCATCAATGAAATTGGGTTGCTTTCACATTTTCAGCTACTATGAAAGATGATGCTATGAATATTTATGTGCTAATTTTTATGACAATATAGTTTCATTTCACTTGGGTATACACTGTATATACCTAGCAATGGAATTTCTAAGTATGAAATCTTTATATTTAACATTTTGAGGAAATGCCAAATTGTTTTCAATGTAGCTATTCCATTTTTAAGTCTTATCAGAAATTTATGATAGTACCAAATTTGCCACGTTCTAAGTGGTTATCATTTGTTTTGAGATTATAGTCAACCTAGCATATGAGAAATAATAACTTACTATGATTTTGATTTGTATTTCTTCAGTGAATAATGATATTGAACATTTTTCCTATGTTTTCAGCTGTTTGTGTATCTTTGAAGAAATGACTACTTAAAACCATTGCTTATTGTTAAATTGAAATTTTTTCACTTTATAGTGTTCTTTATATACACCAAATACCAGTGCTTCATCAGATATTTGATTTGCAAAGATTTTTTCCATTCTATGTGTAGTATTTTCACTTTTTTTGATGGTATCATTTATGGAAAAAATTAATTTTGATTTTTAAATTTATTTATTTTTTCTTTGTCTCTTCTAATTTAGGTGTTAAATAAAAAAATTATATATGGGCTGGGATTGTAGCTCAATGGTAGAGCACTTGCCTCATGCCCTCGGTTTGATCCTCAGCACTATATACAAAGCAATAAAATAAAGACATTGTGTCCATCTACAACTAAAAAAAAAATATTTAAAAAAATTGTCTACTTCAAGTCACAAATATTCATTGCTGTTTTTTTATGAGAGTTTTATATGTTTAGCTCTTTCAATCATTTTGAGTTAACTTGTGTGAACTATATGAGGTATGGTTGTAACATTAGTCTTTCACTAATAAATATCTCATTGTTCCAACAACATTAGGAGAAAACAATATTTCTTCTACCATTGAATTTTATTGTCACTTTTGTTAAATATAAATTGAATAGCTATGTGTTATTCTCTTTGTTAAAGTTTGTCCTTTTCAAAATTGTTTTGTCTATTTTCAATCTTTTATATTTCATATGAATTTAAAACAATTTGTGATGTTCTCTAAAGAGGTAGGATTTTGATAGGGATTTTATTATAACTACATATAATTTGGGGGTAAGATTTCATTTAATAATATTTCTTTCTCTTCCATAAATATGTTTTTTAAAAAATTTGTTTTATTAATTATATTTTGAATAACCCATTGCTAATGCATAAAAATCCAACTGTATTGTCCATGTTACTCTTGTAAGCTGACTTAAGAGCTTATTTGTTAGTTCATTTTTAATTGTTTCTTAGGATATTCTACATAAAAGTTTGTCACCTATAAGTAGAGATATTTTCATTTTATCATTTTTAAATTTAATGCTTTTACTTACCTTTCTGGCCTGTTTGCCAGCTGGAATCTCTAGTGTGGTTTGGAATGGAAGTTATGAAAGGAAGTATTTATCTTGTTCTTAACCTTGGGAAAGTGTGGTAAATCTCTTATCCTTAAGTGTATGTTGCCTACGCATTTTTCCTTACTGAACTCTAAGTTGAATGTATGACCAATCTAATTCTAGTGAGTTGAGAACTTTTATCAAGAAAATTTATTGCATGTTTTTAAAATTGATTTTTCTGCAATTATTGAAATCATGTAGTTTTAGTTCACAGTTTAATTAATATGGTTTATTATGATGGTTGGATTTCATGTTAAGTAAATCTGGCACTACTGGCATAAATCTGACTGGGTCATGCTATATTTGTGATTTCCAACATGTTTTCATTGAGATTGAAAACTTTTTATGTGGTGCTACATTTGTTTTGCTAGTATTTTACTGAAAATTTTTGTCTTTGTTCAGAAAGGTATTCTTCTGTATGGTTGTGTTTGTGTATGTGATGTCTTTTGTGTGGTTTTGAAAGTGCCAAAGCACTAACCTCATAAAAGGTGTTGGACTCTACTTCTTCTTATTCAAGTTGTGGAATTTTTGTTAAAATTGTTATTACTTTGCAATGTTCAATGGCATTCACCAATGAAATGGAATTCTCTATCTGAGTTTTCCTTCATGTTCACATTTAAACAAGAGTCTACAGTTATCATGGCTTTTACATAAAATATGTGTACTATATTTTGTTAGAGTATTTTCAATAAATTTGAATAATTTTAGTCTCCAATATTGAAGACGTAATTAAAAATATATTATAATTTACTTAACTTTCTCTTTGTTTCTATCTGCCTTATAAATAAGTAGAAAAATGGACTACAGCGAGTTCTTCTTAAATGTGAATGTTTCACAAAAGTCACATGTATTAGAGTCTTTGCTTTTTAAATTTCATGGTATATTAGATTATATTTACATGGTATATTAGATTTTTACATAATATACTTCATTTCAAAATTTTTTGCTATGATGACAAAATCATGTAAATAGTAATATTGTTTGTTAAAAACCTAGTGGTTATTGTAAACATAATTATGCATTATGTATAATGAGTCCTTAAATTATTTTTTCTTTTTTTTCTATATTTATTTGTGACCCAGGTTATAGTTCAGTGTAATACTAAAAGAATAAAAGTCATTAATTTTAGGTGTTATATTGAATACACAATCTCTTTGTCTAAGAAAATGTTTTACATGAATCTTATCAAATTTAACTTATTGATTTAATGTTTATGAACCTTCATTGTGCTATAAGCACCTACAAGTCATTTGACATAAAAGGAGAATTAGAAGACTTGATGTTTGGGATATTTATTAGTGAAAGACTGACATTACAACCAAATATCTTTGTATTTGAGTCCACTAGCTCAATTGTTTCTATGGCAGTGAATTTACAAAAGGATGGAATGAAAAACAATAACAAAATACATAATTCTCAAGAACTACATTCTAACATGAAACTGTTAAATGGAGCAAGCTAGAAGCTATTGAAGACAATATGTACTAGCTGTCCCTTTTCTACTCTTTAAATATGTCTAAAGTCAATGAGAAAATGATGAAGGTAGAAATTATTAGAAATGCAAGCTGTTATTCAAATGATATTTTTAGAAACATTAGTTAAGGATAAGTTTAAAAAAACAATATTTTTCCAAAAACTTTATTGATGTGCATGTAGTATATGGACAACACAGATGTATAAAGAGGAAAAATGCACAGTAATTTTCTTAAAATTGAAAGATAATTTTGGGAGATATATTTCACTCTGCTACCCTTCTCACATTTCCAGCATTTCCATTATGGAAAAGCCTCTATTATTCGAATATTTTCAAATTGCAATATTTAATATCAGTTATCACTGTCCAATCAGAAAATATTAATATTTTGAAATTTGATGTAGATATCAAATTCTAATGATTAATAATGCATTATTATATCATTTGATGTGGATTTAGAGGGAAAAACATCTTTTAGCAAAAAGTTTGCTAGATAGAGGTAATAGTCACTAATATTAAGTCAAACAATCACTTGAAAAACAAGAAAACATTGAAGAACTAAGTGAAGATGATGTTAGTAATTCAGAGAGAAAAGGATTTTAGCATCCTTGTAAACAACTAGGAGCTTAACTATATTAGAGCAGATGACTCTGAATCATTCAGATTCTGAAATTAGATTCTGCCAATATGGTTTATATAAAATGAAAATGTAGAGAACAAGCTACAAAAGAAAAAAAAAGAAAAGGAATTCCCAAATACTTCTATGTAATAGGGTCATTTCCATAAAAGGAAATATAAAATATTCTTCAATATTATTATACACATTGATGAGGAATCATTGCAGTTATGTTCTCTATAATAACTGATGTTTTGAAGTTAAATTTTCTATAAGATTTATATGAAATGGGTTTTGATACAGGTATTTTTAAGAACTATTACTATTAGTAATTGGACATTTAGAAGAATGCTTTATTAGTCAACAAAACAAATGTATTTATCCTTACAAAAATGCATTGTCATTGTGCTATAAGTTTTAAATAGTGAAGACATTAAGAAGCCCTTTGCATTTTTATAGATGATTGTTAAATTAAGGTTCCTTATTCATATTTCATCTGTTTTATTTATTAAATCTATCTTAAAATTATAATCCTAAAAGTGATAATGAATCTGGCAGTTTAATCAGTCTTGGAAAGTATTTTATTTTTATCTATTCTGAAAAACAGTGCAGAACCTTGAGCTAGACCAATCCTAGAACCTACTCCACCATTTTACTAAACATTTATTTTATTACCATTTTTGGAATTCCTTCATACTTTTAATCCTTTATAATTTTAGAAGAAAATCTTCTTTTGAAATAATATATTTTTTAACAATTCCAACTATAGAGCTTCATTAGATGCTACAAATTGATTTATAAGTTATGTCTGGAAACGTGGTAGCTATGTGCTCTGACTGGGGCCAGACAGGATTCTTACTCAATACTTTCAAGTTTATACCAAAAAGGAAGGGAATAAATCTCTCAGTTATGTCTATTTATTCTTAAAGCAAAATTAACAATAATTTGCAATCTATTTCAAATGATTTGACCATTATTCCTTCTTCGATTTCATGTGTTTAAATATTGTTTCCAAGCTGGGTATATTGATGCACACCTTAAAGCCTAGCATCTTGGGAGGCTGAGACAGGAGGTTCAGAACCTGTCTCAAAGTAAGATTAAACAGGGTGAGGGATATAGTACAGTGGTAGAGCCCTTGCCTAGCAGGTGTGAGGCCCTCCTTTCAATCTCCTGTACTGGAAAATGTAAATAAAATAAGACAGAAAGAAACACATATTATTTCCACTTACTTCACTGTCATCTGTCTTCCAATACATCAATATTTCACTTTTTGTCACATTTATTAGTACACAAAATTTACCATTTAAAGTCTTAAAGTTTTTTCTACGGACGTTGCTTTTTTTCCATTTTTATTTTGGCAGGAAAATACCATCAGAATCTTTAAAATTCACATTTAAAGTAAAAAGAAAGCAAGCAAATTTAGTATTAAATTATTCATACAGCCGGGCGCGGTGGCTTAAGCCTGTAATCCCAGCACTTAGGGAGGCTGAGACAGGAGAATCACGAGTTCAAAGCCAGCCTCAGCAACAGCGAGGTGCTAAGCAACTCAGTGAGACCCTGTCTCTACATAAAACACAAAATAGGGCTGAGGATGTGGCTCAGTGGTCGAGTATCCCTGAGTTCAATCCTCAGTACCAAAAAAAAAATTATTCATATATATGCATATATTTATATATATACATATATAATTTCATGAAAATTCTCAGTATTAGAGTAATTTCTTTAAAAATAAAATATACTGTGATTCCTTATGTCTGAACTCTTTATCAGAATAGACTCATAGTAATTTCTACCAAAATATAAAACATTGGGAGCTTTTAGAATGCTGTATTTATTACACGCTAAATATTAAAAAAATACAAACATGTGAATATAAATTCTGATCAATATGTTTCCTAAATTAACATAATTGACTAGTTAAAAATGTTTCCATTTTTTAAAATTTTAGTCAGAAAAAATCTGTGATTGGTTAAACTATGAAACATCTGCTTGGAAATAGAACAAAATATCATATGAAATTGTTCTGAACACACTAAGTTATAATAGCTTTCAATAAATTTGTTTCAACAAAAAAATATGAGTTCCACAACAATAATGCCAGCGTCAGTATTGAATGGTCGTTAATGTTCTTTCCTTTTTTTAAATTGTACATTCATAAAAGACAGTGAATCTTACGCATCTATGCAGTGTGAAGCGTAAAATTTCTTGGTTCGAGAACTTTAAAATTTTTTAAAATCATTATCTATAGCACTTAAATATGCAGGAAAAGATTGATCTTACATAACTAAAAGATTTTTAGCAAAACTGAACTTACACCTATTTTGTAAATTATCATTGGAATTCTAAATTTAAAGAACTTTTGAATATTGTCATTGGTTATTAAAAATATATAAAGTACAATAAAATCAATTTCACTAATTATTTCAATTTTAGAATCTAAGAGAGTTTCTAGATGAACTAAAGGAAATATTTTCTTACCACTATTCTTGTCACATTTTTGTTGTTGCTGTCCTCTTTTTCCCCAAGCACTGATGAAACACCTACTATTATGAAAAAAAGCACTATTTGAAAATTATTCTATTACATTTGATGCCATTTTATTCATAAAGATTCTTTTAACTTACCTACAAATTAAGTAAAATATTTCCAAATAAACAATGCCACATTTTTAAAAAATCAATTCTCATATTTATTTACTAAAAATGAACAAATTGGTTGATTAATATTTTGAGATAAAATTATTTATAAAATGGTTTCTTTGACATGAAAGTCATCTTTTAAATTCCTGATATTGTGTCTTATTATATAAATAATTTAGGCATATACCTAACATAATTTGGGGGAAACTAAGTACACAGATCATAGATGTGAACTGCAAAAATGTATACTTTAATACATAATAGGGAACAGGATTTGGGAGAAAGCAGAAGATTTATGTTTTAAAAAATACTTAAACTTTTGTTTTTCATAGATATTATGCCTATTTGGTACAGTTCATTGAATCCCAGTAGCAAATAATAGTGTTTTAGATATTGAATAAGTAATGGAGGCTGCAATAGTAACCTAGTCTTTACTATTGAATAAAAAACAACTAATGAATGAACAATACAGCTTATCATATATTAGTTTTATTCTATATTTCTTCATATATAATTTGAGAGCAGCCTGAAGTCAAATAAATAAATAGTTCACTTGCTGAGTTCCTCAGCTTCTGATCCACAGCCACCAGATCTTCCAAAGACATCATCCTTTCAGATGTTGCCTTTTTATTGACAAATACATTGATTTCCTGATTAATGTAGAATTCCTTTATTGACATTTGCTACAGGAGACATAATTTTAATGTTTGTATGGTCAATACTTCCATCAGCACTAAGAATTCCTACTGTTAGTTTGAATGGCTCTAACAATAGGGAATTGTATATTTCTTGATAAATCTGGGAAAGACATTGTAAATATTATCAAAGAGGGAAAATGAAAGTTCCATGTGTTATTCTATTATATTTTAATCCCAAGAAAAAGATAAAAAATAGAAACACAAACAAAACAAAAATATGTGTGTGTGTGTGTGTGTGTGTTTAAAGTAACTATACAGGAAGCAAGCAAACAAGTGCTTCTTATATGGGGTAAATAGTATATATGGAAAGCAAGTATTTATAAAATTTTCCTAGTCTTTTTAATGCAAACTGTGTAGCATGTATTATTTAAGAACAACATTGAATTTATAATTGATTCCAATCAAAAATAACTACAGTAATGGTATTATTTGCAGTGATAGTATTTTTTAGATTTATAGCATGCATGCATTAGATGAGGTACTTCACATAAAACATAATAAAGTTATACTTAAAAATTATAATAGGTCAGGTGCTGTGGCACATGCCTGTAATGCCAGTGACTAGGGAGACTGAGGCAGGAAGATTGCAAATTTCAGGCTAGTCTCAGACATTTAATAAAAGTCTCAACACCTTACTGAGACTTGTTACAAATTTAAAAAACAAAAAATACATAAAAGGACAACTAATGAAGTTCAGGGGCAAGGGCCACTGAAGGGCTAAATTCCCAGTATGAAATAGAAAATTCACAGTATTTTACATTTTTCTGAAGTTTGACAAATATATATTTTCTTGATCCTGTTAAAATTATATAAATCATCAGGTCCAAGTGGGGATTTATTACATATATGCAAGGTTGGCAAATCAGTGTAATCCAACACATCAACAAATTAAAGGGGGGAAAACTCATATGATCTTACTGATTGATGCCAAAAAAGCTTCTGGCTAAGTTTAACATCCATTTTTAATAAAAACTTTCAGCTAATTTGGAATAGAAGTGATTTCTTCAACTTGGGAAAATCAACAAAAAACTTACAGCTATCATATGGAACTGTATACTTGAAACAGGGTGGTTTTCATTAAAATTTTGAGAAATGTCATGGAAAATGTTCTCACTCGCCATTACTATTAAATATTATATTGGAAGTCTTATACAGTGCAAACATGTAAGAAAATAAATTATAAAGATTGGAAAAGAAGATATAAAAAGACTTTAAGCTACAAGTAGCATGATTTTTATATATTAATTTTCTATAGCTTCCATTATAAAGTACCACAAACTGTGTGATTGAAATGATAAAAATTATTTTCTCACAGTTCTGAAGGCTGCAAGTCCAAGACCAAGGTGTAGGCATGAATAATTTCTTCTGAGGCCTCTTTTGGCTGTAGAGGAAAATCTCCCCTCTACATCTCTTCACAGTCTTCCCTCTGTATCTGTCAATACCTAAATTTCCTCTTCCCATAAAAACACCAGTCCTGTTGGATTAGGAGCCATCCCAATGACCTCACTTTGAATTAATTACCTCTGTAAATTTCTATTCCAAATGCAGTAATATTCTGAAAAACAGGATCGCACTTAAACATATAAATTTTGGAGGAGACAGTTCAGCCTATAAGGGTTTAGGTAGGCTATCATACAGATTATTGATCAAATCCTGGAATTACAAGTAGTAATATTTGTTTTAGATCAAAGGACAAAATGTTAATATAAAATGAAACTTTTTCTAAATATCATGATAAATCGATTGAATTTTAAGATATATCATTTATTGTAACACTGCTGAGTTTTAGATGCACAATCAAATTTATGGACTATGAAAGAAAGAAAGTTAAGTTGGATTCCAGTATAATTAATTGCTTATGGATTTAAGAGCA
This sequence comes from Xerus rutilus, assembly GCA_028644305.1. NCBI lineage: Eukaryota > Metazoa > Chordata > Mammalia > Rodentia > Sciuridae > Xerus > Xerus rutilus. The sequence continues at coordinate 81,506,890 of CM053400.1, read as the reverse complement.
TAGCTTAGTGGTAAAGCATTTGCTTAGCATGCATGAAGCCCTGATTTTGATCCCAGCAATGCAAAAATAGATTAAGTGCATTTGTTTCACAAAGGACTCTGTTAAGAAAATAAAGTGAAGCCATAGTCTGACAGAAAGTGTTTACAAAACACCTCATCTGACTAGAACATATATACAAAATATACAAAGAACCTTTAAAACCCAACAATAAAATAATACCTAAGTGTATAACAAGGAAAAATGTGATCGGGCATATCTTCAATAATGATATACAAATAGAAAATAAGCATATGAAAAATGTAATATTCAGATTTTCCTTGCTGTGACCAAAATATCTGACAAGAAAAATGTAGTGGAGGAAAAGTTTATTTGGACTCACAGTTTCAGAGGTTCAATTCTTAGCTATTCAGCTCAATTGCTCTGGCCTTGAGGTGAGTCAGAACACCAGGATGCAAGCATTTGGTGAAGGAAAGCTGCTCAGATCATGATGGCCCAGTGGTAGAGAGAATGTTCAAAGAGTGAGAGACAAAACACATATTCTCCAGGGCACATCCCTAGTAACCCATTTCCTTCAATCATGGCCTACCTGCCTACAGATACCAACCAGAAATCTATTTAAATTATTAATTCATCAAATTAATCAATCTACTGATTAGGTTAACTCTCATAATTTCATCATTTCATTCTCTGCATTAACACAAGAGCTTTGAGAGGACACCTCATATACAAACCATAACAAAATATGATCAACATTGCATGTTATTAAAGAAGTACAAATATAACAGGTGAAATAGCACTAAACCACCTTTAAAAATAATTACATTCTAAAACTGATAATAATAATTATAGGTGAAATGTAGGACAGCATACTTTAATTTAATGTTAATGGAAATGAAAAATAGTACAGCCACTTCGGAGGAGAGTTTATCAGTACCTTAACCAAGTAAGTAGACTTAATTAGGTAAGCGTTTTGCAAATAGAATGTAATCTTAGCATATGATCTAGTGATGATACTTTTGATATTTATGCAACTGATTTGAAAACATACAAACATTATATATGAATATTGATAATAGCTTTATTCATTATTGCTCAGACTGGAAGCAACCAAGATGTCTCAGTAGAGAATGAGTTAAATGAATGGAGATACATCTCTAAAATGGAAACTTTTTGATTAATAATATAGGAATAATCTATTGTCATGAATGCATTTTAAATTGCATATTGCTAAAGAAAAAAGGCAATTGTAAAAATTACATATATTTTATTCTGTTTATGAAACACTCAGGAATAGGAAAACCACACAGATAGTGATAAAAGTCAGTGATCGTCAAGAGTCTAGAGTAGAGAGTTAATAGGTAAAGCAGAAGATTTTTAACTATTTTTAGTGAAACTACACTGTATGATAATATAATGATGGATATGTGGCACTATTCTTTGGCCAATAAATGAAACACAAACAATAAACCTTGATTATGCAAATTAAAATGTTATTTATGTGTTCAAGTTTAGAAATTAATTTAGGAGTGTCCCAGGATGAATCCAGAATTTGACATAATAATTTAATTATCACACCTTTATCAACTAATGTCACTGAAGAAAGTAAAAGAAGATCTTATTGTCTTGAATAACTGGAAATGAAGGATTTTAGAACTCCATGAAAATGAAACTGTGCTTTATTTTAGTTAATAAAGTTGTTTCCTATTGGGTGAGGGTGAACATTTTGAAACCACTATTTTTGTGATTGTTCTCTGTATGTATGTGTGTGTGTGTGGTGCTGGAGATTGAACCCACGGCCTTGTGCATGCAGGCAAGCACTGTACCAACTGAGCTATATCACCAGCAACCACTATTTCTGTATACTGGAATTGAACACCTAAATAAATGAATGTCAGATATTGGGAACAAAGTTTCTGTCATTGGAGTAAGAGGTTACAAGTAAGCAAAGCAGAGAAGGTTAGAATTATAGTACAGTAATAACTTAGTTTGGAAACGTTAATATGAACTCATACTTACTTTGATATATATGCAAATGGGTATGGATAGAAATATTTATACTTTTCTAATTGTGGTTTACTGTATTCATGTATATTCCCTTTATTTGTCAGCTCAGAGTTTCTAAATGCAAAAGACATTAGAATAGCAACCAGTACACCTATAACCAAATTCTGGTTTCTAGTGCCATTTTCAATAAAAGAACTAGAGCTTCTCAGAGACATAACTGATTCTATAACTAAGGTAAGAAGTAAACAGAGTAGACAAAGTTTCCCTGAGCACCTCATAGCGGCAGAAACACACACACACACACACACACACACACACACACACACACACGAATTACCTAGGAATAAAGCTGGCATAATTTAAACAACAAAAAATATAACAAAGTATAGTTTTAGAACCCAAAACTTTAAAGAATATATAAGATTTTATATTGATGTGAAAAATGACTGAATAAATGAATCAATGAGAGAGAAGAGGCAATGTCCAATACTCAGAAATTCCATATAATTCATGTAGATATTTTAACCTCAAGTGAGTGAACATAATTCCCTACAAGTTTGGGCTATGCATAATTATTACTTTCTGAGGATTATACTATGGAAAAGGGGGGGAAGAGTAATTTTATAATAGACAAAGCTTAAAAAAAAGAACTACCTCAACCATGTGTACAAAATTAATGTCCACAGTTAAAAAATAATTCATTCATTTGTACATTTTTTATTAATGAGGCTTTTCACTTAATCTGTATGGTTTTCCTCCCCAAACTCCATAACTTTAGGCTGATCATAAGAAAAAACCATGTATTTCATCAGAGAGGCATTATAAAAAAGCTTTACAAGTTGTCCTCAACTCTAAAGGAAATCTTTAAAAAAGGAAAGTCTGAGAAACCATCAAAGTCATAAATGCCTAAGAAAACATGATGATAAAAGGTAATATGGTAACTTGGTTGGGATCCTGGAATTAAAAAGTAAAAAATAAAAAAGGACATTAGCTGAAAAAATAAGTTAAGTTGAAAAATAAGATAAAGTAAAATAAACTATAATTTTAGTTTATAATATTAGTATTCTTTATTTGTGATGAATATATCACTTTAATATGATGTTAATAATAAAGAAAACATGATATGAGAAATATGGGAACTCTCATGCTGAACAGTTTTTTTCTGTTGACTTGTCTATTCTGAAAAAAAAGGGTTTAAGAAAATAAAAACCATGAAAAAAAGAATGCTATTACTAAATCACACAATATTATTTCTAACTTGTAGATTTGATATCAATTAATAAATAATGCATTTTATAAGTTAATTGAAATTCATGTGGATAATTAGATTTATGATACTGAAATTGAGCTATGATCTAAGTTATTTATTTGTAATAAATCATTATGATCAAAGTATAAAATTCTAGATTTTATTCCCAATTAATTAGAAATAATTCCTTCTTTTTTTTAACCTACTTGGCAATAATACTACATAAATTTAGAAAACTTGGAGAATTCCCATTCAAATATTACTTTTCTAAGCAGAAAATTGGAACAAGTGTGCAACCATAGATTTCCAAATGCCTCTATGAGTGTCAACATCTGTTGAAATAGAAATGGATTTAGCCATGTCAGTTTCTTCCTTATTTTTTTCTTTCTGTTCTTTTTAATTATAAGAGTTAAGGTAGAGATAGTTTAGTTACTGCCTAAACTATAAATTATTATGCTAATATATGGATGAAAATTTAAGTCAGCAATTATTATATGTTTAAGATATTGTATATCTATAAAATTATATTTGATATTTAATCATAAATAATTACTATATTATTTGCTAGATCTTTCCTTGGGTTTATCATATTTCACTTTGTGATATACATTATATTAATAACTGAAACTTCTTTTCATTTAAGATCTTGTTTCTTCAAAGGCAATTTTTCACAATATATTCCTATGCAACTGACTCCATCCATCAGAGACTCACAGAAATAGCATTTTGTTTTTCTGGTACCGAGAATTGAACCCATGGGTGCTTTATTACTAAGCTATATCCCCAATCTTTTTTATTTGTTTATTTTTAAATTTTGAGCCAGGATCTCACTCAGTTGCAGAGAATGGCCTCAAAGTTGTGGTTCTCCTGCCTCAGGCTTCCTAATAGTTAGGATTTGGGCATGGGCCGCCGTGCCTGGCTAAAGTGGGCCTTTTCCATACTAACTTTCACTTTAATTAATATCTGTTGCAATTATTTATTGGTTTGTGTCATGCTTTCTCTTCCTGAGTGGAATTTAATAGCTTTAATGTCAAATGATTTGGGTGTGGTTCTTATCCTTCCATGGGGAAATGGAATAATGTTTCCTTCCTTTCTAAGACAAATGGAAATGACATTATTATTATAGTAAAGGAAAATGCCATTCTTTTGTAATATTAATGGATGTGTTGTGAGTTAAATACTTTGCTAAGAAACAGAAGAGCTTCAAGGAGCTGAAAATGCTCCCTAGCTTACAGCAGGCAAGAAACTGACCTTAGTCAAACAAACAGCCATAAGTAACTAAATTTTGTCAACAACCACTGAACTTTATGGTGATTACAGTCTCAGATGACATTTTGGCCTTTGTAAAAAATTCAATTTCAAATTAGTGTTATCCTGAGCAAAGAACCCAGTTAACCTATACTCAGACTTCTAACCCAAATATAAGGCAACACGTTCATATAAATTGTTAACTTTATGTTAATTTATTGTACTATAATGGAACATTAATAAGTAATTGTTCAAGGGAAACAATAATTCCATTAATTAAGATTCAATAGTTATATAGTATAAATTTGATACATAATTATTATGTTTCCTGATGATAGATGTATCTCCTATCTCATGATTATCTAAATCTTGACAATAAATCATATGATTAATCTATTCATGCCCCACATCCAATTTGCTACAAAATTCTGCTAAATCTACCTTTCTCAATTCCAATAACATTTCCCACTTCCACTGCTACCACATAGGTAAGCCATTATCACTATTCTATTGGATTAATTCAAAAGCCTCATAAATTGTTTGTTTCAATAATCATTTGCTTTCAATTACTTTCATACCTCTGTGCTGGTCTTCAACAAAGATACCAAATATAAATTAGATTGTGTCACTCCTATGCTCAATAGATGACATAATCAATAGATGTCAGTTAAATAAATAAATTTATATAGAAAACTTTTCCTGTTTGTTCATTCCTCGTTTAGAAAACCACTGACAGCTGTCTCAACTTGATCTAAACCCTTCCTCTTCTGAATGGTTCTATAGATTGCACCATAAGTTTTTATAATTTTAGTTTGAATTTAACACATATAAAACAAATTCTTTGTTTTTTGATAGGCTAGTCTTTGATCATTAATTAGATTGATTTGCAAGGAATCTTGTTTTTTTCAACATTTGACATGTGTTTACACATGGAAGATATTAAGTTATTTAAATTCTAAAACTTGCATACAGGATATAGGTGAACCTGCTAGCTATCACTTAGGCAAGTTTTTTAATTTGTTCAAAAGCATTCATTTAGAAAACATTGATGAGGCATTGGGTAGACTCTACCAGGATAATATAGGTGCAAACTAAGTTGAATTTTAAAAATTGATTCTGTTATTTTGGTAATTAATCAATTGGATGATTCACAACTGTATAATTACAAATTGATTATATTGAATACCTTCTAATTAGTTTGGGTGAGGAATGAAATGAACCTTAAATGAGTTCTTACTTTTCATGCACAGAAGAAATAGTCCAGGGGTATTTTGACACACTCTAACTCTGTGGATTAAATACAGTGAAGTGTTTCTTCCGTTTAGTCCACGGAGACAGATGGGGGCTTACAGAAAGATGCCTGAGCTTCTCAAAAGTCATGAGAACAACAACTAGTATATTGGGATCTACTATTTATTTTACTCATTTTGACATTTGCCTTTTTCTCTCATACAGAAATATAAATTCAGCAGGTTTCATGGTTTTTCAAACAACCAATCCCACAGTAAATTAGAACTGTGCTAAATAAATGGCACAACATAGCTCCTATAATTCCCCAAACAATACTGAAAGACTTTTCTAAGTAAATTAATCGGGACTGCCATTTTTATTATTTTTTAAATATAATGTAATACAATCATTATCAGACTGATTCTACTAATCAGCTATTTTAGCACAAGTAATACTTTATGAATCACTTATAAGATATAAAATTTGTAACTAAATCAAATTTAAAAAGATGTTAAAATGTCTTATCTGTCAGAGTTGTGCTACTCACTGAATTTCAATGGGACTATAATAGATCTAAAACTAAAGGTAACTGAGCTTTGTGAGACTTATGCTTCTACAGGGAGTAAGGGATAAGACACAGCACATCAGTCATACAGTCATTAAATAATTCTTCAGTAAAGGTAATAGTGATGAAGTTGTATAGAAGAAAAACATTCATTGCACATTCAAATATTAGCTTCTATATATTAAAAAAGAAGAAAAGCAAAGAAAATGCAAAACTAAAAACATCAGTAATGACCTTAACCTGGAGTTTTAATTCAACTTTAAAAATAAAGCACAGTATGATATAATCTATGGAAGATTTGGGAGATGGAGAAAGTCGGGGTAGTTCAAGTTGGGGCAGGCGGCATGGGGTTGCTATAGGCAAGAATTATTATTTTAGCCTTAGGCACTTTAAACTGACGTCTGGGTAAGGAAGGAGAGTCTAAGGTTATTGAGGTATATTATTAAAGTTTTGAGAGGGAACCAGTGAAAGTTTTGATGACTTAGGTATCAAGAACCCTGGTTGGCTGATATTTGTTATAAAAACTGTGATGGGTATTAGAAAGCGCAGGTTGTACCTCAATCTATAACCACAAATCACATTTAGTTTGCTTTATGAAAATGAACAATGAGTATAATTATTAAACAATTTTTAAATAACTGCAGTTCTATCAGTGGAAATGTTATGTACTTATCATTATTATATATTGTTTCGAGATTATCTGTGATTTTTCTTAAAAAGAACTTGCAGATAAACTATTTTGTAATACTTTTGTAATCATATGTACTCAAATATTTACCATAAATTTAAACACCTCATTAAAAATTTTCCAATAATTTATATATAACTAATACTAGAAAATAATAATAAGGTCCAATATTAATGTACAAAACTGAGAGCAAGTCATTTTGTGAGCAATTTTTCTAAAGCAATGACAGTTTGTAAAATACTAGCTCTTTTATTAATAAGTTAGATGAAAGAAATCAAACAAAATCCCACCTATACATCTTTATTCTATGACATCATTTTTTATAAGACTTACCACCATGTAACTTACTATTTAGATATTTGTTTAATTTACTACCACCCTCAACCCACTAAAATATAAATGTTTTTTCATAAGGAATCTTAAAACAATGCAATGCACATAGTAGGCAGTTAAAATAAATACATTTAAAGGGAGTTAACATAAAACATTTTCTTTCTTTTTTTTTTTTGGTACTGGAGATTGAACTCAGGGGCACTCAACCACTGAGCCACATCCCCAGCCATATTTTTGTGTTTTATGTAGAGACAGGGTCTCACCGAGCTGCTTAGCTCCTCGCCATTGCTGAGGCTGACTTTGAACTCGCGATTCTCCTGTCTCAGCCTCCCTAAATGCTGGGATTACAGGCTTGCGCCACCGCGCCCGGCTTATAAAACATTTTCTGATTAATGTAAAATACTTGAAAAAAATAATACAGTTATTCCTTTCTGTATTTAGTCATTTGCTTTTATAATTTATAAGTCTCTTAGAAATTTTAAAACGATGATTTGTAATACTATTTTAATGCTATTTTGTAAAACACATTATAGGTATAAAGGAGATTAATGTCCATTATGTTGGAGTGAGTACATACTGATTTACATTTTATTTTATTTCCAAGAAATGATAAATTAAGAGATTTAAAATATACTGTACAGCATACAGCCACACTTCAAAAAATCAAGAAGGCTCCTAGCACTTAGGGAGGATGAGACAGGAGAATCGGGAGTTCAAAGCCAGCTTCTGCAACAGCGAGAAGCTAAGCAACTCAATGAGACCCTGTCTCTACATAAAACACAAAATAGGGCTGGGGATGTGGCTCAGTGGTCGAGTGCCCCTGAGTTCAAGCTCCAGTACCAAAAACAAAAACAAAAACATCAAGAAGGCAATTATTAATCTAATTTATTTGAGAAGAAATAATCACAGACAAAGATTAAAGCCAATGATGCTGTAGAAGAAAGTAAGGGTCAGCCTTCACACACAGTGAAAATAAAGAGCAGACCAGGAGGGACAGAAAACCACATCTAGAATTCCTTTTTGATGATAAAACACAGTGACCTGTATCAAGAAAGAGAAGGAGATTAAAAAATATTTTAAACTTAATGGACTTGCAAATACCGAGGAAAAAAATTTTTTTTTTTTGTCTGTGAGGTGAAGCACGGTATATGGTTAAAGGGTCCAGCGAATAGCGTTGTAACTGTCATGAATCCTAGTCATTTTGTATTTCAAGGACCCTTCTTCAATAAAATAAATTAACAATTATATTCAATGACTTACTAGTATGAAGACTACTATAAGTGTAACTGGATCCATTGTTGTATACTCATTATTATTATTATTATTATACTCATTTTCTTCATTTGATTAAAAAAAGTTGATATAAAAACATTACCAGGTGCTTTCAAAGTACTGTGGGCTGTAGGCACCATTACCACCTGAGCCTGACGGTTCAGTCAGTCCTAGTGGCGAAACTGTGTCACATATAGTTTGAAACCCAATTTTTTTTTAGAGTGTATTTTGACATAATTATATAAACATAGAGTACCTCTTGTTCTAATTAGGATCCTAGTTTTGTGGTTGTACATAATGTGCAGATTCACTGTGGTGTATTTATATATGTACATAAGAGAGTTAAGTCAGATTCATTCCACTGTCTTTCCTATTCCTGTCCTCTGCCTCTTTGCTTCATTCCCCTTGTCTAATCTATTGAACTTTTATTCTCACCCACCCTTTGTTGTGTGTCAGCATCCACATATCAGAAAACACTGGACCTTTGGTTTTTGGGACTGGCTTATTTCATTTATATAACAGTTTCCAGATTCATCCATTTACCAGCAAATGTCATAAAGTTATTCTTTATTATGGCTAATATTCCATTGTGTATATATACTACATTTTCTTTATTCATTCATCTGTTGAAGGGAACTTAGCTTAGCTATTGCGTTCCATAGCTTAGCTAATGTGAGTTGAGCTGCTATAAACATTGATGTGGCTGCCTCACTGAAGTATGCTGATTTTAAGTCCTTCGGGTATAAACCGAGGAGTAGGATACCTGAGTCAAATGGTGATTCCATTCCAGGTTTTCTGAGGAATCTCCATACTGCTTGCCAGAGTGGTTGCACCAATTTGCAGTCTCACCAGCAATGTATGAAGATACTTTTTTCCCCACATCCTTGCCAACATTTATTATCACATACATTCTTTATTGTTGCCAGTGAGATGAAATTTCAGTGTAGTTTTAATATGCATTTTTATAATTGCTATAGATGTTGGACATTTTTTCATATATTTTTGATCATTCATATTTCTTCTTCTGTAAAGTGTCTGTTCAGTTCCTTTGCCCAATTATTGATTGGGATATTTTTTCAGGAGAGCTAAGTTTTTTTGAGTTCTTCATATATCCTGGAGATTAATGCTCTATGTGAGGTATATGTGGCAAAGATTTTATTCCATTCTGTAGATTCTGTCTTCATGCTCTTGATTGTTTCCTTTGCTGTGAGGAATCTTTTTAATTTGATTATATCCCACTTATTGATTCATAATTTTACTTCTTATACTTTAGGAGTCTTATTCAGGAAGTTGGATCTTAAGCTGACATGATGGGGCATTGGGCCTGTATTTTCTTCTAGCATGCATAGAGTTTCTGGTCTAATGCCTAGGTCTTTGATCCACATTGAGTTGAGTTTTGCACAGAGAAAGAAATAGAGTTTCAATTTCATTCTGCTACAGATGAATTTCCAGTTTTGCTAGCACCATTAGTTGAAGAGGCTATCTTTTCTCCAATATATGTTTATGGTGCCTTTTTCTAGTATCAGATAACTGTATTTATGTAGGTTTGTCTCTGTGTCTTCTATTCTAATCCATTGGTCTTCATGCCTGTGTTTACCAATACCATGATGTTTTTGTTACTAAAATTTAAGTTCAGGTATTGTAATGCCTTCTGCTTCACTTTTCTCACTAAGAATTGCTTTGACTATTATGGGTTTCTTATTTTTCCAAATGAATTTCATTATTGCTTTTTCTATTTATATGAAGAACATCATTGAAATTTAATAGGAGTTGCATTAAGTCTGTATAGTACTTTTGGTAGTATGGCCATTTTGATGATATTAATTCTGCCTATCCAAGAACTTGGGAGCTTTTTCCATCGTCTAAGGTATTCTTCAATTTCTTTCTTCAGTATTCTCTAGGTTACATCATAGAGGTCTTTCATCACTTTTGTTAGATTAATTCCAAGGCTTTCTTTTTTAAGAATGTGGTGAATGAGGGGCTGGGGTTATGGCACAGTGGTAGCGTGCTCGCATAGCACGCAGGAGGCACTGGGTTCGATCCTCAGCACCACATAAAAATAAAATAAAGATATTGTGTCCACCTATAACTAAAAAATAAATATTTAAAAAAAAAAGAATGTGGTGAATGAGAGGGTTTTCCTAATTTTTATTTCAACTGATTCATCATTGGTGTACAGGAATGCAATTGATTTATGGGTGTTAATCCATATCCTGCTACTTTTTTGAATTTGTTTATAAATTCTAGAAACTTTCTGGTAGAGTCTTTTAAGTCTGCTAAATATAAGATCGTATCATTGACAAATAGGAATACTTTGAGTTCTTCTTTTCCTATTTATATCATTTTAACTTCTTTATTTTGCCTAATTACTCTGACTAGAATTTTAAGAAATATGTTGAATAGAAGTGGTGAAAGAGGCCATTCCTGTCTTGTTCCAGTTTTTACAGAGAATGCTTTCAGGTTTTTTTTCCGTTTAGAATGATGTTGGCCTTGGGTTTAACTCCATGTCTTTTACAATGTTGAGGTATGTTCCTACTATCCCTAGTTTTTTCTAGAGTTTTGAGCATGAATGGATGCTGAAATTTTTCAAATGCTTTTACTGCATTTATTGAGATAATCATGTGATTCTTGTCTTTAAGTCTATCCATGTAGTGAATTATATTTGTTGATTTCCGTATGTTGAACCAATCTTGAATCTCTGGGGTGAAGCCCAATTTATCATGGTGGACTATCTTTTTAATATGTTTTTGTATGCAATTTGCCAGTATTTTATTAAAAATTTTTGCATTTGCATTCATCAAGGATATTGGTCTGAAGTTTTCTTTCCTTTATGTGTCTTTGTCTGGTTTTGGTATCTGGGTGACACTAGCTTTGTAGAATGAGTTTGGAAGGGTTCTTTCCTTTGCTATTTCAAGAAATAATTTGAGGAGATTTGGTTTTAGTGCCATTTTGAAGGTCTGGTAGAACTCAGCTGAGTATCATTCCAGCCCTGGGCTTTTCACTGTTGATAGATCAAGTTCTCGATCATCTCCAGTTGGTTCTGCAAACTGTGAGACTCAAAGAGTGGTAGGCACCCAGTATCACTTGGCTGTGAGTGTCCCAAATTCCCCTGGGTAGAGCACTCTCCAAGCTTGAATTTCACCTTGATTTCTACTCACACTCTGGGTCACATGGCAGGCCCCTGTCCGCTCAGGTTTTCAAACCTAACTAGAACTACCCAGATCTGTGTGTTAGGTTTGGGCCCACAGCACTGGCTACTGTAGCACAGATGGAAAAAATAGTGGCTATCCGGACACTCTGGACTACTGGGAGATGCATAGCATCTTTCTCAAACAAAAAGTGTAGTTCACCCACTGGATCAGATTGATGACGTCCTTGTGTAAGGTCACATAACAATGACTGAGAGGAGGTCAATTAAAACCGCTGAGCAAGGCTTTATTGATATAGGCTCCTGGGTGAGACTCTTGTCCAACAGAGTGGGTCCGGGAGAATCGCGCACAGGCTCAGCTGCTTTGAAAGTTTTATGGGCTTGGGGTAGGAAGGGGAGGGCTTGGGACAGGAAAAGGAAGATTTTGGGAGTCCGGTGTCCTCCTGGGGTTGGTCAGGGGATCGGCTGATTGATGGTAGTTAGTCACTGCTTGTCTGCTGGTATCTGATTAATTGTTCTCTCCTGCATGTGGGCTGCCTGGTGTTTTGTTTTCCTTAGCCGCCTTAAACTGACCTAACACCTTGGTCGCTGATTTCTTCATTTTAAGACATGTCACGATCCACCTGAAATGTGAATTTTCTTACTCCTCTTCTCTGATGTCCCTGCTGTAGATCTGCATTGGCAGCCACCAGTGCCAGAGGTGGGGTTTTTCTTATTTTTTTTCTTTTCTAAATTATATTCTATCTAACCTTCTGAGTCAGTCCCTAAGCTGTTCTGAGAGTTCAGGATTAAATCCCAGTAAGATTTCTTTTTTTATGCACCTCAAAAAGAAGCCGTTTGTCCACTTTCCTGTTCTTGCACAATGGAGCAACTTGGAAAGTAACTTCCTCTTCTCTGTCATCTTGACTCCCTCCTGATTATCTTTCAATACACTGATTTTCTATAAACCAGTCCAAAAATATTCAACATAGATTACTGGAAAGTAAAAACCGCAAATAAGATCTGACATAAATAGGAAGGAATTTGCTATATAGCGAACTCACAAATAAAAATTACACATTTTATACTGTTTTAAAACAGCTAATATTTTCAGCAGAGAATGTGAAAATTTTATGGAGAATGTATACTCACAGATAGAATAAAGTGAAACAGTTTCAAAAGGACCAAGAACACAGTTGCTGAGAATGACTAAATATATTGAGTTGCAACTACTGCATGGACAAAGGAATTCATTAAATAATGTTGTAAACACATCAAATGCGACTCCAGGGAATCACATTCGCATATGTTCCCTTCCTCTTGAGCACAAGGGGAATCTGACTTTCCTGTCATCAATAGACCATGGCAAAGATGATGGGATATCATTCTCTTACCTATATGTGTTATACAAGTCTCTAAGTCACTGAAGGACAGACTCTGTTAATGGACTTGAAGAAGTACAAATCTATGTTGGGATAGGGGATAGAAGGAGCCCATGGCAGGAATCTGCAGATGTCTCAACAATGAGGTGGCAGCCTCTAGGCAGCCAATGTCACAGATCCAGAACATTTATAACACAGTCACGAGAAATAGAATCCTGACAATTGAAACAAAATTTTAAGCATATTCTTCACTAGTCAAGTCCCTGAACACAAATTCAGTCTGGCCCACACCTGACAGTGACCTTACAATATGCAGAACGGAGTTCAGATGAGAAATGCTAGGATCCCTGGCCCACATAAGCTTACACTGTCAATGAATTGAGCGCTAGTGCAAATAATAGGAACAAAAATATGAATTTGGGAAATAAAAATATTCAGATGTATAAATGAAAATGTGTTCAATACTAATGTACACACAATATATATTAGACATAACTTGGAAAAAAGAATCAATAAACTGGATATAAGTATAAATGAAAATATTAAAATAAGGCATGTAGAAATAAATATAAGAACAGGGGCTAGAGTTGTAGCTCAGCAGTAGAGTGCTTGCCTAGAATGTGTGAGTTGCTGGGTTTGAGGCTCAGCACCGCATATAAATAAAATAAAGGATTGCTAGCTCAAAGCCATCCTCAACAACTTAGTGAGGACCTAAGCAACTAAGCAAGACCTTGTATCTAAATAAAATATTTTAAAAAGGAGCTGTCGGTATGTCTCAGTGGTTAAGGACTCCTGGGTTCAATTTCTAGTACCATAAAAAATGTAGGATATACAAGTAATATTTTAAAGTAATGCATATAATTGTAATTAAAATATTGTCAAAATATATGGAGAAAAATACAGAAAAAAATCCATAAATTTATGAGGCAATCATAATCTCACAATCATGATAGAAATGGTAATATGACACGTTTCTGAGAAGCATAATTAAGCAGCCAAAAGAGTTATTTGGTTTATAAAAATAGATATAATTTGAATGTTATCATATGCACATAGATTACATTAATGGCTTAATGGCTTTGGGAACATGGTTCAGTAGTATGCTTGAAGACTAGGTTTAATTCATGAAGAAGATGTAGGACATAATTCTTAATGTATTTCAAGGGTTCAGAAGTAAATACATATTGTAATGTGTTAGCAATGTATATACTTTTATATACTACAAAAGAAAGAACTAAATTGAATTGTTTGCCTCATTAAGACTTTTATACTTTCTAAATTTAGGATTAAGCACTTATTATAGATTACTTTTCACCAAATGTGTTTAGTGAAATAATTTATGGCTTTATCAAATGATTTCAAAGGCAAACAAAGTGCTATAATGTCCTATAATTCTTCTATGGAATACATTCAGCTTTTAAGGCACAATTTAGTATCTTAAAAAACAGTGCCTGTTTATGAATAAAGCCCAGTGTAAATTGATTTGGAGACAAATTTAAGCTTTCTAGTAGCACCAGAAAGTATAACACCTTTATGTTCCATTTGAATAATGAGCCCTAAAAATGAAAGAGAACTTTGTAGGAGATGTAAACTTCACTAACCAGTTGCTTATGAAGGAGGTTCAACAATGTGGAGTATTAAAAAAAAAATAACCAGTTAGGACATTTATTATACATTGTGAAATTTATATGTGTCATGCTTAAAAGGAGAAAATTCTGCAATTCTTATCATTTGAATAACCCCAAAAATATATTTTCAACAGAAAGATCTAAGTATCCTCACAAGAGATTAAATAATTTGCAGGGATTTTAAATTTTTCAATTAAACCAGTCAGGGCAAAACTTTTTTCAAGCCAAGTAAGTAGTTTCATTCCAATGGGTAATAAAACTGTCATATTTACTTGGTCACCAAGTCATAAACAGTTGGAGGAATCATTCATAGTAAGGAAGGTTCTTAATTAAATATTTGACTAAAAGCAATGAATGACAATTTAGGTGAGTTAAAAGGTGCTTATTTGAGAGTAGCACAGAAGGTTCTGTTAAGCAGTGACCTTGGTTCCTGTTTCTCTTTCTTTCTTCTCTTTGGTTGGGAGCAGCATCCTCCACCTAGTCATCCATCACTCTCCCCACAGTGCTGAGCATCTGCAGCTGAGGGGAGTGGCAGTGGTGGCAAAGAATGACAGAGACCACCTTGCTGCCAAGCCTGGGTACAAAATCCAAGAAGAAATAGAAAGAAGGACATTTGGGGCATAGTTAGGCACATTTTATTCTCCTGGACTACTTTGGCCACCTCAGTGGAGATACTCCCTTCCTTCATTTTTCATTAAGAATCCATTTTCCATTGTGTGTGTGCGACGAGAGAGAGAGAGAGAGAGAGAGAGAGTTATTGCTGTGCTGATGGGTTCAAGGACATATATACATATCTGTATTTGTTTCTTTTACTCACTTTTTAGCTTTTTAAAAATGTAGTAGTGTTTTCTTTTTTTTTTTTTTGGAGGTTAAGGATTTTTGGTTCATTCATTTTAGTTTTGTTTAGTTTTCATTTGCTTCTTTTCTTACTAATAACTAATTTCTCTTTTTCTCTCTTCCTCTTTCCCTTTACTTTGCTTTTCGTACATTTTCTACTCCTATCTTATAACCATTGTCTGCTACATGCCTTCTGCATACTCGGTTCACTTTTTGAAATTGTACATTTTCTTCTACCTATTACATTTTCTTTTATCTTAATAAACTGCATTTTACCATCTTTTAGAAATAATTGGTTTATATAACTCCTGCCCCCAATATTCATACTGTTGAAATTATTATTGATATAGAATACATGGTTGAAACCAATTGTTTGCTTTAATGCTCCATCTAGTTAACTGTTACTATTGTTTTTGCTACTGGCAATGGCTGACCCTACCTCATTTTTTGTGATAGTTAACATTGTAGTTGTCATGGTAGGAATCAGGCATTTAATGTGTATGTTGTTTGCATCAATTATTTTTATTGTTTGTTTCCTCTTATTTTGTAAGGTGCTAGTAAGCTACACCGACACAATAAGTTCATAGGGTAGAGATTCTGCTGCTGAAGAAAACTCAGTCAAAAGGCATTCTCTTTGTTCCACACATGAATTAATGACATGCAAGCTTCAGCTATACTTCAATATAAAGAATAAGAGAGAGAAAAACTCAAGCTAATGAGCAAACCCCAAGTATGAATGATGTTCCATTCATGGACATCCACTGCTACAGCAAACACAGAATTAACACAAATGCTGTGGATACCACTCAGGGAAACAAGAAATATGAAAACAAAGGTAACATGACACCTCCTAAAGTTCATAATCCACCAGGAACTGACACCAAAAATATTAAACTAGATGAAATTCTAGATAAAGAATTCAAAAGAATGATTACAAAATGGTCAATAAATTCCAAGAGAACACAGAAAACAACTGAATGAATTAAAGAAGTCAGTACAGGATATGAATGAGAAATCCAATAAGGAGACAGATTAATAAAGAACCAAACAGAAATCTTGGAAATGAAAAACACAATAAATCAAGTAAAATGTTCAGTTGAAAGTCTCTCTAATAGAGAAGATCATGTTGTAGACAGAATATCAGTGCAGGAAGACAAAGAGGTCAGTTTTGAACATTCAGATCATATTAAAGAAAATAAAATAAGTATCCATGATCAAAATATTAAAAAACTCACTGACAACATTAACAGACCAAATTTAAGAGTCATTGGAATTAAAGATGGTTGTGAGATGCAAGCTAATGGAATGGATATCGTCTTCAAGGAAATAATAACAAAATATTGCAAATTTTGAGAATGAGATGTATATCCAGATATGAGAGGTGTTCAGAACCCAAAATAGACAAGATCAAAAAGAACATCTTCATGACACATTATAATTAAAATACTTAATATACAGAAAAAAATGTAGAACTTTAAAACTCTCAAGAGAAGACTTTCAGGTCAAGTTTAAAGATCTACCATTTAAAATGACTTCTGACTTCTCAGTACAAATGCTAAAAGATAGGAGAGCTTAGAGTGGTGTGTTCCAAGTCCTGAAAAAATAATGACTGTCAGCTGAGATTGCTATATCCAGCAATGCTATCATTCAAAATCAAAGAAGAAATAACAACCTTCCACAATAAGAAGAAATGGAAAGAATTCATGAATACTAAACTGGCACTATGAAACTTACTTCAAGAAATACTCCAGAGGAAAAAAAATACAAAACAAAACCCAGAGCTCACAAATAAGCAAATCTCAGTTGAAGAGAAGCAAATGAGTAGTAAGATTAATTTTAAGATTATAAATAAATCAAACTGTCAGGAATTAAACATCTCTATAATACCATTGAATATAACATAGGCTGGAATAATGTATTATAAAACAATACCCAACTATATGTTGTTTGCCAGACACTCACCTTACAGGCAAAGATAGCCACAGGTTGAAAGTGAAAGAATGGAAATTGGTATATCATGTGAATGGCAACAGTAGCTTCCCTCGTATCTGAAAAAGCAGATTTCAAAACAAAATTCATCAGAAGTAACAAAGTAAGTCACTTTATACTGGTAAAGGGCACAATTCAACAAAAAAGATATAACCTTAATAAACATCTTTGAATCAGATGTGGGTGCAACGAATTACATGAAAGAGACACTACACAAATTTAAGCCTCAGATAGACCCTAGTACAATAATAATGGGTATATATACACAATTAAATTTTATTCAGCCAATAAATGAAATTGTGTCATTTGTGGGAACATGGAGGGAACTAGGAACAATTTTGTTAAATTACATAAGTGAAACTCAGAAGGTCAAGAGTTTTATGTTTTCTCTCATCTGTGGAAGGTAGAGAATAAAAAGAAAGGTGGGGAGGTAAGGATCTCACCAAAATCAAAGGGAGATCAGTAGAGGAAAGGTATCATGGTGGGAAGGACTGGAAAGAGGACAAAAGTGCTGGGAATGCATATTGATCAAATTATATAGTTATATTGTGTGCACATACAAATATGCAACAATAAATCCAATTATTACATACAACTATAAAGCACCAATAAAATAATAAAAGGAAAGATAATAATTTGTTTTTTTGAGTCCTTCAATTGGGCTATTAGCTTATTTATTAATAACAAATTTCACATACACTTAAAGAATTTTACTTTTTTTACTCTGCACTTTGTATAAAGAAATTGAAACTCAGGAACTATTGCCAGCCTTTAAATAGACATTCAGGGAACTTGGACTCTAATCCAGATTTCAAAGCCTGAATTGTTTTCAGGAATAGCTGGTATCTGTTATGAAGTTGATATTGTACATAATATAATATACAATCTGGTTGCTGTATTGAAAAAAATAGAAATTAGCTATCAAGTTTTATGAATGGTGTTAGTCTAATGAAAAAAATGTTGTTATTTACCAAATTCTTCTAGGAACTAAATACTTTCTAACTAAAGGAAAGAAATGAAAGATCATAAATGTAGCAATATATCAATGTCCAGTATTTTTAAAAAATTGAAGATGTTTATTTTGATTTTTGTGATTGATTTACTAACATTTTTGTATTAAAGAAAACTTGAGCATGAGAGAAAACCTTATAGAAATTATCAATAGGAGAGGTAAATAATTGGTGGATTAATGGAATGAGTTTATTGATTACTTTTAATACAAGTTCTTGTACTTACCAATGAAAGGGAAAATAGTACACCATATTTGTAAACTCCTCTTTCTTAATTGTTCCTAATTGTATTATTATAAAGTATTTTATATATAAGAAATATTATTAAGGAAAATAATGTGGTAGTAAATATGTGTGCTTCTCTCTATATATTTATTTTTCAATGGAAACTAAACTTACTCAGCAAGAATAATTTACATGTGGACTGTACGTCTATTTTCTTTTTGTTTTTCCAACAATGTGTTTCCTAATAAGTTAACAAGGAGGAGCCCTGGCATCTTAGTTGCTCCTCTGAGGAAGGAGACCCTTCCAACTTTAAAGGACAATGTATTCATCTGAAATTCTTCTCATTTATTATTTAAATACTCCCTAGAACAATTCATAGATCTGTTTATTTGATAAAATATCAGGTTAAGAATAGCTGGAGAGTAATTTTTTACTTCAGCTTGAATAATTGTGGGAAGACAGTGTAGCAGAAGTTTAAATGATGCATCTAAATTACTGCCCTTCAGAGAACTGCGGGAGAAATTTAAATTACAAAACAGCTCACAACTTAAACGTTGTCAGCTAAGCAGAAGTCTTATTCAGTTCACTTGATCACCTACTGAGAATTCTCTTGTTAAGTGTCTCATGCTAATTTTCCAATGGCAAACTTTAGGATTTAACTATGCTGTTTTTCTGTGGTTGCATTATTCCATAGAACCATTAAACTAATTAAAGGGCAAATGAAGAATGCTATATGAGACAAAAAGTCACCAATATAAAAATTAGGTATGCATATAGGGAGAAAAAATAAAGTTGTCTGTGATAAATACTGTAAATTACAAAAAATTTCAAAACATTCAATTACATATAGTACATTTTTAGTGGAGTAGTATAACAGTATTCAACAAATCATTACAACTTCCTCTGGCTTTACTTCTTCTCAAAATCTCTATTATTTCCTGCTTTATTCTACCTTCCGGTAGTGTTTATTGAGGCTTACCAAAATTACTGCAGTCTGGAATAATGCTCCATTGTGACTGTCAAATTATTATTAAACATCTAGAAAAACAGCACAGCAACAACAATCAGGTGTTTTCACTTTGTATCTTGTGCCTTTATTTACTTGGAAGAATTTTCTTTTTGGTGTGTGTGTCATTTGTTGTATATAATGTAGCAGCAGCAGCATCATCACATAGACAGAAATACAGACATGAAGTTGATGTTGCATCAACATAATGCTAGAAAATAGGTATTGCTAAATAGTATTATAATGCCCAGACTCACGAGACCACCTGAGACCACCAGGAGTCTGATTCTGATGCAATCACAAAAGGATCCTTTATTGCAAGCTCGAGCAGGGACCACATACCTTTTCTGACCCAGCAGGTAGGGTGGTGTGGCCCCAAGTCTAGGGGAGCAGGGATTTTTATGGGTTACAATTGCAAGAAGGGGAGTACATGCCTTAGTGTTACATGATTGGGTAAGGGAAAGCGTGCGCAGGGGACAGTGGTCTTGTGGCTGCAGGATTGGGTAAGGGTGAGTGTGGTCAGTGCTTGAGGTCAATTGACCTTTAGGCTGATAGGTTTGGCTATGGTGGGCCCAACGCTTAATTTCCTGATTGGTTGGCCCAGATTGCGAAATGACTCACTGGCGCCAGAGCACTGTGCTGTTAAGTGTGTCACAATTTTTCAGGATCTGGGCGGGGACTGCTGGGTTGAGGACAAAGACTCAGAGTCACAAAATGGCATTGGTCTTGTCCTCTTATTCCCCCCTCTAGTAGTAACTAAAACCAATCTTGGTTTTCAGACTCAGATAACAGAGTCTGATATGATGTTCTTGTAACCATTAACTGAATTACTCCTAGTCTTTCCTTTATATAGGACATAAGCCCATTGAGGATGTAGGGTCCAAAGATGAGGATTAATAATAGGATTAGTAAAGGCCCCATAATTGTGGAAATTAGTGTGGTTAACCAGGGTGAGGCATTAAATAGGCCCTGGGACCATCCTTGATTTTGTTCTCTCTCTCGTTTCCGTTTTTCTAGCCCTTCTCTGATTTTGGCCATAGAGTCTTTGACTACTCCTGAATGGTCCATATAAAAACAGCATTCCTCCCTGACAGCTGCATGGAGCCCTCCCTGTTGCAGAAATAGAAGATCTACGCCTCTCCTATTTTGGAGAACTACCTCCACCGATGATGAGAGAGAATCTTGAAGATGAGAAATGGCCATTTCTTATTGTCCTATGTCTTCATCTATGGATGCTCTTAACTGGCCATAATGTTTTTCTTGTAAGACCAGGGAAGAAAAACCTGTCCCAGCTCCTGCAACTCCCAAGCCTAACAATACTGCCAAAGTAAGGGTAGTCACAGGTTCTCTTGCCTATCTTTGGAGAGTCAAGTCCAGGCCTGAAGAGTGAGGTTCCCAAAGGGTGATAAGGCCCTCCGGGATATGAAAGATTAACCTTGGGACTAGCTGAACCATGATGCAAAAATTTTGATCTAGTAGCTGTGCATAAACACAGGAAGTAAGTCCATCTGAACATGCCCACCACACGTCCATTGGAGGAACTAGATAACTCTGGCTATTGTGGGTTATTTCTAAAACCTTACAAAGTTCCCAGTGGGATGGAGGAACATTGTCCCTGGCCAGAATGGATCTGAGTCATGGGAGTGGGGTGGGTTCTGAGTTAAGGTAAACAAACCAACATTATTGGAAGTGGTCCTAATAGATACTGGGGCAGCTTTAGTAATTCTCCCATAATCATACCCTGACAAATACTGTCTGATTCCAAAGTTTTTACCTCTAGTCCATGATGGAAACTGTTTACCTTTATCTTTGAATCTAAGGAGGAGTTGGTTACAAGGGGGATAGGGAGGGGGTGTGCTGTATTATTGCCTGAAACAGGGTACCAAGGGCAGTTGTTTATAAATCTGGGATCCCTTACAATCTCTATCAGTGTGTCATGTCTAGTTTTCATCCATGGTCCTTGAGTTTCACAGCCCCAACTAGCGCAATAAAAATCATCAATCATCCCACAATTTTCTTCCCATCATGGGGACCCATAAGGTGGAGGACAGACATAATATTGTACTTTACCTTGTCCTGTGGGGTAACTGCTTTTGCCGGGGACCATCACCAAGGACAGATCAAAACTTAAATCAGGGTACCAGGTGCTCTGAGGGGCTACATAAGAAGTAAGGTTGAAAATCCATTCCACTGAGTCAATTAGTTTTCATGTAAGATTGTAAGGAGCATTAGGATTTGAGTCTCCTCCATGTATAACCAGAAGTCCTAAGAAGGTGTAGACCTGGATAATTTTAGCTTTAAAGTATTGTGCTTGTGTCTTTGGGATCCCCATTCCCCAGCAGCGTCTGGGTTTAAATAGTCACTTTTGGTGGCAAAAGGATCTGCAGGTTTGGTGTGGGAGTAATGAATCCAGGCTACTATTTTGTCAACCTTCCGCTCAGTGGGAGTTGTCAGCAGGATGATGAGTGGTCCCTTCCAGCAAGGTTCAAGAGTCCCCTGGTGGTGATGCTTGACATAAACCCAATCTCCCGGGCTGAAGCGGTGGGGTTCCAGAGAAAGTCCAGTCTCATATAAGGCATGTAACTTGGGCCATACATACTGGTGGGCCCACTGGGTCCCCGGCAGTTTAAATAGTAAGTCAGCATCTGAGAATTCACCTAGGACCTGTTCCTATAGTTTAGGGACAATGGAGACAGTAGTGCCAAACATAATTTCAAAAGCGGTTAGACCCATCTGGTAAGGTGAGTTTCTCACCCTATATAGGGCGAAGGGGAGGAGGGACATCCAATCTCCACTGGCATCTAAGGTCAATTTAGTTAAGGTCTCTTTTAGGATCCGATTCATTCTTTTTACCTCTGAACTGTGGGGTCTATAAACACAATGTACTTTCCAATTTACCCCCAGAAAGGTCGCCACATCCTGACTTACCTTAGAAATAAAAGCTGGTCCATTGTCAGACCCAATCATTTAGGGGAATCCATACCTGGGAAGAATATCTTCTAACAGCTTCTTTGCAACTATATTTGCAGTTTCCGATTTGGTTGGGAATGCCTCAGTCCATCCCGAGAAGGTGTCAACAAAAACCAGCAAGTAGCGATATCCGAATTTTCCTGGTTTGACCTCTGTAAAATCCACCTCCCAATAGGCCCCAGGCTGCTTACCTCTTAGTCAAGTCCCAGAGCGTCTGGCATTGGGGGCTGCATTAGTGAGACAGCAAGCCTTGCAACTGGTCACAATCTGGTCTGTCTTGGCATGGACATCCTGATTTTTACATCAGCGTGCCGTACCATGCCTATCATTCATCTAGTCCACATGTGGGTGGTCTGGTGATTTTTTGAAGTATGTCCTCTGCCAGTTTACCTGGAAGAATTATCTTACCATCTGGCGAATACCACCATCCTTTAACTTGTTGTGACATGAGAAGAATTCTGGCCCATTGTTCCTCCTCAGGTGTGTATTTAGGCTGTTCTGGCAATGTTGGATTTCCTGGGTCCGGGAGGGCAATGGCCATGGTTGGTTCTCCCAAGGCTACTTCTCTTCCTGTTTGGTCCACTAGGTTGTTGCCTCTGCTTATTGCTGAGTCTCCTTTTTGATGTTCTGGGCAAGGTATGATAGCCAATCTCCTCGGGAGCCATAAAGCTTTCAGTAAAGCTGGGATTTCTAGCCTGTTCTTAATTGGCTTCCCTTCTGCCATTAACAGGCCTCTTTCCTGGTAAATGGCTCCATGTACATGTGCAGTGGTGAAGGCATAACAGCTATCAGTATATATATTAACTGCTAGTCCCTTTCCCAGTTCCAGATCTTTGGTGAGGGCTATGAGCTCAGCTTTCTGTGCTGAGGTACTGGGAGGCAACAACTGAGCCCAAATGACCTCAGTCTCCATGGTCACTGCTGCTCCTGCCCTCCTGGTATTGTCTTTGATATAACTACTCCCATCAGTATACCAGGTGCAATCTGCATTTTGTAAGGGCACATCTGTTAAGTCAGCCCTGAGATTATGTACTCTGGCCAATATTTCAGGGCAGTCATGAATTGGCCTGTCCAGGTCTGGGTCTGGGAGTAACATGGCCGGGTTTAGAGCAGCAAGGCTCAAAACTCAATCCTTGCAGGGTTTAGTAACAGAGTCTGATAATGAGTCATTCTAGCATTGCTGAACCATAATTCTGGGAGCTATTTAAGAGCAGATTCTATGGCATGAGGGGTAGTTATAGCCAAGTTCTGCCCCAAGTTGAGCTTATCAGTATCCTTTATGAGTATGGCTGTGGCCGCGATAATATGCAGGCATGGAGGCCATCCTGAGGCCACGGGGTCCAATCTTTTTGATAAATAGGCTATTGGCCTCACCATGGCCCCAGTTTTTGAGTCAATACTCCCTTGGCTACACCCTTTTATTCATCCACATACAAGTGGAAGTGTTTAGTAATGTCAGGTATCCCCAGAGGTGGTGCTGTCAATAGAACAGCTTTTATCTGCTCAAAGGCTTGTCTTTGGGCATCGGCCTAGTGAAACTGTCCCATCTCTTTAGTAACCTCATATAGTGGTTTTGCCATCTCAGTGAACCCTGGAATCCATAGCCGGCAAAAGCCCGCAGACCCTAGGAACTCTCTTACCTGGCATGGCGAGGTTGGCTCCGGTATGGCCAGGAGAGTTTCTTTTCAGGCCTGTGACAGCTATCTTTGTTCTTGTCGGAGTATGTAACCCAAATAAGTTACCTCAGCTTTGCAAATTTGAGCCTTCTTGGCAGAGGCTCAGTATCCCTTGTCTCCAAGTACCTATAGTAAGTCCTGTGTTCCCTCCAAACAGGCCTCCTGTGTGGGAGCTGAAATCAGGAAGTCATCCACATACTGTAAAGAGTCAGGTTAGGGTGACCTGTTCAGTACTCACCCAAATCTTCATGTAAGGCCTCATTGAAAAGAGTTGGAGAGTTTTTGAACCCCTGAGGCAATCTAGTTCATGTAAGCTGTCCGTTGGTGCCTGCATCCGGGTCGTACCACTCAAAGGCAAATATCTCTTGGCTCTTGGGTGCCAACAGGAGGCTGAAGAAAGCATCTTTTAGATCTAAGACTGTATACCAGTGATGCTCTGGGGGAAGGGAACTCAGCAAAGTGTAAAGATTAGGCACTTTTGGGTAGATATCTATTACCCGCTTGTTGACTTCACGGAGATCCTGGACTGGCCGGTAATCATTAGAACTGGGTTTCTTTACTGGCAATAAAGGAATGTTCCAGGCTGACTGGCACTTTTGGAGTATTTCCAATTCCAATAAGCTATGTATATGAGGAGTAATGCCCTTCATAGCTTCCCAGGACATAGGGTACTGTTTGACTCGTATGGGTTGGGTGATTGGTTTGAGTTCAACTAAAATAGGGGGTCTATGTTTGGCTTCCCCCATACCACCTGTTTTAGCCCAAGCTAGTGGGAACTCTTTTAACCAGTGTTCTATATCTTTGTCTGGATACTTAGGTCCTTCATATAATTTATATTCTTCCTGTAAGTCCATAACTAAGACATGTATAGGTCTTCCTTGAGTATCAGTCAAATGGGCCCCATCAGGCCTAAAAGAAATTTGGGCACGCATTTTTGTGAGCAAGTCTCTTCCAAGTAGCAGATAGGGGCAATCAGAAATCACCATAAATGAATGGGTTACCTGTCCTATCCCCAAATAAACAATTCTTCAGGTAGTCCATGGATATTGTTTAGTCCCAGTTGCCCCTTGGACCCAAGATTTACGGTCTGATATTGGCCCATTAGCATGGATTAATACTGAGTGTTGGGTTCCAGTGTCAATCAGAAAGTCTATGGGCCTCCCCTCCATTTTTAGGGTTACCCTAGGCTCTGGAAGGGGTTCTGAAACCTGTTCCCTCTAGACGTCCTCCTCGGTGAACATTACCTTGGTCTTAGGTCTCTTTTGGGGGCAGTCCTTAGCCCAGTGACCCTCTTCCTTACAATAGGCACATTGGTTCTTACCTAGTGCCGGACAGCAGTTCCCTTGTGGTCTCTCTTCTCTGCCTCCAGCAATTTGTCTCAGTTTCTTTTTTCTTTCATCTGGCTACAATGTGGCCACTAGGAGGACTCTAGCCAAATTTTTGTTCTGTCTCTTTTCTGCCTAATGTCATAAACTTTAGCCAAATTAGTAGGTCGTCATGCAGCCACCTTGAGACCTGCCAATAGAGTCTGGCAATAGACCAGACGTCGCTCCTTACCTTCTGCCATGTTTTAATCCCAACTTGGGCGCCTTAAGGGGAATCCTGCATCTATCTCTGCAGGATTTTGCTTTATATCAGTACATTAGAGTTTAAATTAAATAAGATTGTATTAATTATAGTCAAGTTAGCCATAAACATAAACTTTTGAAATTTATCCTTGATTTTAGACTCTCATTATTTCGATCTTTTATCATTTACTCTAAAAATATTTGAACACTTACTTTAAATCCTCTTGTTTCTTTTACCATATGAAGACTTTCTTATCCAGAAATACTTCCTTTTTCCTTCCACTAAGTAACATATCTAGAATCTTTAATTTCTTCTGTTCACATCCCAAAACAATCCTTGTAAATTTCTGAATTTAGGCAAATTACTCCATTTCAATGATAAGAAATACTTTGTTATTTATAGTACTTTAAATGAACCAGTAGAAACCTTCAGAAATTTATAAACCTTTGTGTTTACTCAATTTAAATTGGACCTTTTAAATCACATGAATTAAAAATATTTGGATCCCCATTTTTTTTAAATTTTTAATTCATGAGTGCTCATTATCTGTGCCAATTTTGATACCATGTACATGGTATACACACACACACAAACACATAGACATACAACACAATAATAGTAAAGGCTTGCAGGCAATGTTAGATGTTTAAAAAAAAACTACATTGTTTAATAAAAATAGGACTGATCAGAAAACATTATCCTAGATGTGAAGGATTAAGGTCATGAGCTCAAAAAACATATAGAACTTAAGAAAAGCAAGAGTCTTAGAAAAAAATGACACGGCCGGTAAAATTTTTTTAAAAATGCAGGATGGTTGGCTTGGTAGCTTTATACTTTGGTTGAGGCAAGCCAAATAAAAGACAGTTTTTTTCTCTTTTTTTTTTCTTTGGGTTGCAGACTGGTCTCTTCTCCAGTAGCTTACTGAAGTCTTTACTAAATTGCAGCATATTTTTTTAATCTTTTCCACTTATTTTTATCATGTTTGCCCTGTGGGTGTCTATTTTATTTATTTTTTCTAAAAGTATTTGTTTTTATTTTTAATCCCTGTTTTATTCTATTCCAGTATTTTAATTACTGCCTTTACAAACTTAAGTTTACTTCTGCTACTTTATAGCCCATTACCTAACCACTGAACTCATTGTAAGTATTTCTCACTAAATTAATATAAAAGTATAACAAAATTTCTTTTATATTTCACATATTATAATATAAAGATTTATGTGTTTATTGCCTCTTTCCCTTTCATTACTGAATATTTCAAAACATTCAGTACATTTTTCATTAAGTATGTGACTTATTCAAATATTTGTGTAATAGTTACATTTTGTATATTGTATTTTTATTCTGAGAGTTTATCTTTTAGACATATTGTCTTATTTTTTGATCTATTTCATGATGATATTATCAGTGTTCAACTTGTAGATAGACGCTTCTGAAATAAATTTTAGATTCATTTTATTTATTGAATTATTTAAGTCTCCTTTATCATTGGAAAACCTTTCATGACTTCATCTATTAGTTTGCAATTGATGCTTTCTATAGGCTATCACAGTCCCTGTGTAGTTCCTCTAATTTTTGAGATGCAGTCTATATATCCCAAGTTTTTGTTTTAAGTCAATACAAGTTTATAAGAGCTTTATCTTTTTTACTGACTGTCTTGTCCTGTGGTACTCCTATGCATCTCTATTAATTATTTTCCATTTAAGTGTTAAGAGATTATGTTTATAGGATTTTCAGGCCAAGTTTCATTGATCCAAGTTCATTCTTACCAGTTAGTTCTGTAAATGGTCAATTTGTACTAATTTGCTCAATGGTACATTAGTTGAATGATCATTTCTCTCATTTATTTCACCTAACAATTGAGTTATAGTTGAGTAGTTTTCATTTATTCTTTATGATGGAAGAATATTCAACTTAGTTTGCTGGTAATATTGCTACGGAAGATCTGGAGACATAGAAAGCAGATGCTTAAAATTATATGACAGGACTTCC
>CM053400.1:81461538-81473843 GCA_028644305.1 Xerus rutilus | reverse complement strand
TGTATATCTTTCTATAAGCTATTGTTAGTCATTCTGTTTTATTAAGAAAAAAAATAATTTATCACATGGAAATTTGCTATTTCACATAATTGTGTATAATTCAATAAAAATAATAAATTGTCTGAAAGATAAGTTTGAAATATCTAAAACATATTTTGCTTATTACTCAGTTTATACAGAAAATCTGATTTAACATTTAAATATATTTTTTTCCTTTTTCATTTGTTCTAATTGCTTATACATCACAGTAGAATGCATTTTGACACATCATACAAGAAGTTATAATGTATAACTTCTCATTCTTTTGATTGTACATGATGTAGAATTATGCTGGTTGGATAATCATAAATAAACACAGGGTAATAATGTCTAATTCATCCTACTACACTTTCTACCCCCAAACCCCCTCCCTTCCATTTAGACTCCTCTGTCTAATCCAGATAACCTCTATTCTTCCTTATCCCCTCCCCCACATTATTGTGAATTAGCATCTACATATTAGAGAAAATATTTGGCCTTTGGTTCTTAGAGATTGACTTATTTTGCTTAGCATGACATTCTCCAGTTCTATCCATTTATTGACAAATGCCATAATTTCATTCTTCTTTTAGCTTGAGTAATATTCCATTGTGTAAGCAAACCACATTTTATTTATTTATGTATATATGTATTTATTTATTTATTCATTCATTTATTCTTTTATTGGTAGAGAATTGAACTCAGGGCTACTCCACAATTGAGCCACATCCCCATCTCTATTTTTTGTTTTATTTAGAGACAGGTCTCACTGAGTTGCGTAGCACCTTGCCATTGCTGAGGCTGGCTTTGAACTCTGGATTCTCTTGTCTCAGCCTCCCAAAGTGCTAAGATTACAGGCTTACACCACCACACCTGGCACCACATTTTATTTATTCATTCATCTATTGAAGAACACCAAGGCTGATTCCATAGTTTAACCATGAGCTACTATAAACATTGATGTGGTAGTATGCTGATTTTTAGCCCTTTGGGTATAGAGCAAGGAATGAGATAACTGGATCAAATGCTGATTCCATTCCAAGTTTTCTGAAGAATCTCCACACTGCTTGCCAGAGTAGTTGCACCAATTTGCAGTCCCCACCAGCAATGTATCAGTGTGCCTTTTTCCTCACATCCTCACCAACATTTATTGTTGCTTTTATCCTTGATAATTGCCATTCTGATGGGAGTGAGATAAAATCTTAGCATAGTTTTTTTTTTGGTCTGTTTTGGGTGCTGAGGATTGAACTCAGGGGAACTTGACCACTGAGCCACATCCCCAGCCCTATTTTGTATTTTGTTTAGAGACAGGATCTCACTGAGTTGCTTAGCACCTCGCTTTGCTGAGGCTGGCTTTGAACTCGTAATCTTCTTGTCTCAGCCTCCAGAGCCATTGGGACTATAGGCATGCACTATCATGCCCAGTAGAGTGTAGTTTTTAATTTTCATTTCTCTAATCACTAGAGATGTTAAACATTTTTTTCTCAAGAAATAAAGACAAAATATATAATCTTGAAAATAAATTTGATCATGCAGAGAAGAGGTTAAGAAACCATGAATAGAACTTCCAAGAATTATGGGATAACATGAAAAGACCAAATTTAAGATATATTGGGATAGATGAAGGCATGGAGATACAAACCAAAGGAATGCATTATCTTTTTAATGAAATAATATTAGAAAAGATCCCAAGCCTAAAGAATTAAATATAAAAACAATTTTTAAGTAATTTCATGTAATTGTTTGGGACACTCTAAATAGATCAGCTAATATTCTGTTAATTTTAGCTAAGTGATTAAAAATATTTTTAAAAGTATGCATTAGCCAAAGATACCAAACCAAAATAAATAAATAATATATAAATAATAAATTTGGAAAAAATTATTTAGTCAGGGATGATAGCCACTAAACTAAAATTATAATATAATTAGACAAAACTATTAATATAAATTGACAAAACTATTAGAGGTATATACGGAGTTTTGCAACCATACCCTCACATCAGGAATGTGCCTGACCCTGTGGAATTAGCTTAAGATAAACCAGGTACAGCTACTTTAGATGAAGACACTTTTGTCCTGAACAATATATTTGTTCCCTCTTCAGACCCAAGTCTCAGGGATCTACCTGGTCTTGTTGACACTTAGAACCACACTTCTGTTACTAAGTCCTCAATAAATATCCCAGTAAATCCCAATAAATTCTCAATCTGCCAGTACCTTTTCTTTGAGTTCATGACAACTAGCTACTGGTTCCACACACTAGGACAGGATTGTTTGGGAACAATTGTTGAGTCATGTAGAATACTCAGGAAATGTTTAAGGGAAAAGAAATCTCCATGGGGGAAATCCTGGATTGACCATCTATCTCTTGTGAAGAGGGGTAGCTCTAAGATAAATGTTCGAGGCTCAGCATGTGAATATAAGGATACTCCAAAATCACTACTACTCTTTCAACTGCAGTAAGGAAAAGTAATATCTTCCTGTTGCAATGAAATGGGCCATTGCCCTGGGCTGATCAGTTGACCCTGATGCCTAGCCAGATGTGGACAAGAGAATAAAGAAAGTAGAAGAGTTAAAATATGAAAGAGATAACTGTATCTCTACTGCTCACTTAGCCTGTAACTTAGCTAAAAAAGTACACCAAGACACCAATCTAGGAAACCTAACTTGTCATTCTGTGACACTGGAATGAAATAACTGGAACAGAGCAGTCATGAGATATGATCCTATTATTAGAATATAATGCAAATAATTAGAAAACCTGGGGAAAGGAGTGAAGAAGGATCTGAGATTAAAGTAACAAGGGAAAGGTATTTCACCCATCTATGAGACTTCTTTTTCATCCAACAACTAATGAAATGCAAAACAAAGACACAGGATATTCAGATACAGGAAGGAGACCTTCCCATTAAAGAAATCATGGTTGTTTATTACTGCTGAATAATAATTTCTGGATATTGAAAAAATATTTTGACAATTGCCCTGAGAGCATCTCACTGGAAAGGAAGACTAGAATCTGAGAGGGGATGATATTTCTCTAAGGGTAAATGAGGATGAGAAAATGAGTAATATTACCACTCATCCTGTCCTTAGGCATTGCTTACCAAAATGCCTGCATGATACAATGAAATCATCTCTTTATGAATAGTATCATCTTGGGCATGAGAATGGCATGGTCAAATGAAGATCTGCCTAGACAGGAACAATTGTGGAAAAGGTAGGACACTCAGAGTATTTTGCAGAAATTGCTCATGCAACAAGAAAATCAAGTGACTTATTCCCAGATGTTTCAAGGACCTAATAAAGTCATCTTTATGGTAATAATGAAAAACTATTACAGAATTTTTTTGAGAGATGAGAATGTAAGTTAGTGACACACTGCTTACCTAGCAAGTGTGAGGCCCTTGGATCAATACTTAATACATAAAGAAAAAAATAAGAAAATAAAATGCCCTTATTAGGGTTTAAATATGATGTGTTTCCCAAAAGCTTATGTGAAAGACAATGCATAAAGTTTATAGGTGAAATAATTGGGTTATAAAAATCTTAACTTAATCATTGAATTAATCCATGGATTAACTGAGCAGTAAATGTAGGCATGTAGAGTGTGGCTGGAGAAAATAAGTCACTGGAGGAGTGCCTTTGGATTTATATTATGTCTCTGGTGAGCAGCGTTCTCTCTGCTTCTTGATTGCCATGTCTTGAGCTACTTTCCTTCTGCCATGATATTCTGCTTTGCCTTGGGCCCAGAGCTATAAAGTTGGCCATCTACAAACTGAGACCTCTGAAATCATAAGCCAAATAAACTTTTCTTTCTCTATTCTTGTCAGGTCATTTTGTCACAGTGACAAAAAAACTGACTAAAGCACCCCTCAAGGATGGTTTGGTCTTGTTTTTCCCTCCTCAGCCTGATTATTGGAGACAATGTATATGACGTAGATGAGGTCATTGCTAAGGTGGGAAAGACTGATACAGGTAATAAATAAAAGAGTACAAGCTGCCTCATGGACATATAAAGATTAGAAAGACCATAAATTACTGAGGTAGGCTGGACTCTTGTGACCTGTCCACAATACAGTTAATAGCTCTTTCTGGCCAGTGAAGAAACTACATAGTACTTAGGAAATGATGACAGACTCACAGAAAAAATTATTTGCTTGAGAGGACAGAGAATGAACATTGCCTTGGAGATATTTGCAGTTTCCTACTATCTATCATGTCATGGTGGCTTGGCATATCACTCTGTTCCCATTCCCTAAATATGCTACATTGATAAAAGCACACTAATTTGTGAAGATTTTCCACTTTCATAGTACACAGTTGAATGATGATTCATTCATTTAAGCATATGGGGATGAACTGTCAATCACAATGATGGTCAGAGATCTGAATCATCTGTATTGTTCCTAGGGGTGGTGTGGTCAGTTAAGAGTCTTATTTTTGGCCATTGTGAGATAAAGTGGAAACATTCCATGTACCCATACATTAAAGGATGTATAGGCTTTTGTTATGGCTCCTGGGTTATTGGCAAGCTTTCATCTAGCTCAATGCCTATGGCTATTATAAGATGATTAGGAACGCAGCCATGTCAAATTGGGATATTCCCCAAAATTAAGCATTTGAAAAGGCAAAGATACTAGTAGTCGAGGCACAGGCTCTATGCACCTCATTATCAGGCATGCCACTGCAGTTAGGGATCACCAACATAGCAGAAGGTATAAATTTGGTTTTCTGGCAGTAACAACAACAAAGACAAAAATTATTTCTAGGCTTTTGATCCTATATCTGGAAGGCTTCTGAACTGGATATACACCTTTAGAACAGTGGTTTCTACCATTGTACAGTGCCCTGTTATACATGGAGCCACTGACCAAGATTTTACGGGTAATACCACACATTGGACTACTTATAAAGGGATGAATGGGTGGTTCATTTCACCAGCCTGAATCTATTTTTGAATAAGTCTGTAAGTAATTGGCATGTGTATTTACAACAACGTAATATTCTCCCCCGCAGCTTTTTGACTCCTAAGATGCAGATGATGGGAGTCAAAAAGCTGCTGGGAGTTACTGATGGGAGTTACATATGAAATTGCCCCATGCCTTACATACCATTCCAGTGATCTCATAAATTCTCTCTGTGACCTGCTGGGTGATTGAACATTCTCTGAATGCAGGCGGTGGATCAGATTAAGAAAATAAGAAATTATAAGAAATAAATAAAAGACTCAAGTATAAGTGAAAACAGGACTCAGTGGGTGATGCAACTCTGATGGAATCTGGTTCTAACAATGAGCAAGGCTCCACATATTTATTTTATAGGTTTTAAATATCAAAAGGATTCACTGCGGAAAGGCTTCTCGAGGTAAACACTATGAAATCCTGAGCAAAACAGCTTAGTTGGGGGCTTATCAATCTATGCCTATCTCTTCTACCTCTGGGCAGCTGAGATTTGAATTCATGGCTTTTGAACTAGTAAACTCTATGACAAGCATGGAATTCTCCCTATCAACAGTATTCATCTGCAAATGGGCGTTTCCCTTGGTGCCTTTGCACCAAGGATTCCCAGGAGAGGTGTCTCACGGTTCAGAGTTACATAGTTAAAAGCCATGATTCATTTGCAGCTCCCTATACCTGAAAATGCTTTGTATGTAGATGGTTCCAGCAGGGAGAATTTGACCTGCTGGACTGCTGCTGCGGTACCACCTGCCACTGATGCTATCTTGTTTGTGATTGAATAAAAGTCAGAGCAACCAATGGGAAGATCTAGAAGTGGGATGGCAGGTAGAAAAATATAAGTCATGGCCAATTTATATGTACAATTGGACAGTGTATCAAGGCCTTGTGTTGTGGAGGTCACAATGGTAAGTGAAACAATGGTTTACTGTCCTAAAGCAATTCTTTCCTAGCAAAAGTATTAATCAAATTGCTAGTAT
The DNA here is from genome assembly GCA_028644305.1 of Xerus rutilus. NCBI lineage: Eukaryota > Metazoa > Chordata > Mammalia > Rodentia > Sciuridae > Xerus > Xerus rutilus. The sequence goes on along the minus strand of CM053400.1, from coordinate 81,467,888 downwards.
CAAAGGTATTTAAAAATTATTTTGGGGCTGTCTCTCCCTGTAGAGATGGCCCACATTCTCCCTTGAAAGGATATTTCTTGCTTTATCTCAAAGGTTTCTCACTTTCAAGATGGCCAGGCTTCTCCCTTTAATGTGTATTTCTTACTTTACCCTGAAAAATGTCTCCTTATTGAAATGGAGTTTTTGAAAATGCATTTAAGCTAAAACAAGGTCATTAGGGTAGTCTCTGATATAGTATGACAGAGATACTTATAAAAAGAGAAATTCTGGACATAGAGGCAGAAAGACAGAGCATCATATACACATGAAGACAGAGATCAGGATGATGCATCCCAACTCCCAAAAATGCCAAAGATTGACAACTAATTAAGAGTATCTCTTGGAGAAAAGGAAGAAATCAATCCACACTCATAGTTCTCATAAAGAGGTAACCATGACAAAACCATGTCTTGAAATTCTAGCCCTGGTAAATTTATTCTGAGACAAGAAACTTGTGGGACCATGTTACAGAAGTCCAAACCAACTAATATTGTGTACATCAAGAAATGTGTGTACTTTATCTAGAACATATGACTTATTGGTTGATAATTGGTTATGGTATTCTCTATTCTCTTATGACTCTTTCCATTTCTATAGTCATGAGTAATATCCTGCTTTCATTTCTTATTTTACTTATTTGAGTACTCACTTTTTTCCTTGGTGAATTTGGCTAATATGATTAATATGACCTAATATAATTATACTGAAAAATACTTCATATTTTCTTGAAAAAAGCACACATTGTGTGTGCTTCTGTTGTTGCTCGGTGCAGTGTTCTATATGTATGCTAGGTCTATTTCAGAGTGTTGTTAAAGTCTTATATTTCTTTATTTACCTTCAGTCAAAATATTCTATTTATTAAGAGTGGGATTTGATTTTCCAACTATTATTGAGAACGTTCTACCCTGTCTTCAACTTTGACAATGTTTAATTCATATGTTTAGATTCTATTTTTAGAGACTTAATATGTTTATAATTATTATATCTTTTCACTGAACTGATTCTGTTACCAATATAAAGTGCCCCTCTTTACCTCTTCTAATACTTCTTTGAAATTGATGTATTTTGTTATTAGTACAGCTTACTAGCACTATTTTGGCTACTATTTCTATGAAATAACTTTTTTCTTTCTTTACTGATTCTTTTAGTTTCTTGTTAATTTCTTTTTTAATAACTAATTTATTTAAATGCATTTCAAGTCATAGTACATATATAGAGCTCAATTTTTCCATCCCTCTGGTTGCAAACCAGATAGAGTCACCCCATTTGTGTCTTCATACATGCACCTAGGGTAGTGATGACCATCTCATTCAACCATCTTTGCTACACTATTCCCCCTTCCATCCCCCCATCTTCCCCTGCCCCATCCAAAGTTTTTCCATTTCTCCTATGTTCCCCATTCCCACTACCCTTATGTATCAGCATCCACTAATTAGAGAGAACATTCAGCCTTTGGTTTGTTGGGACTGGCTTACTTCACTTAGCATAATGTTCTCCAATTCCATCCATTTCACCTGCAAATGCCATAATTTTATTCTCTTTTATTGCTGAATAATATTCCATTGTGTATATGTACCACAGTTTCTTTATCCATTCATCTATTTATCCATTCATTTATTGAAGGGCATCTGGGTTGCTTCCACAGTTTAGCAATTGTGAATTGTGCTGCTATAAACATTGAAGTGGCTGCGTCACTGTAGTATGCTGTTTTTAAATCTTCAGGGTATAGACTGAGGAGTGGGATAGCTGAATCAAATGGTGTCTCCATCCCAAGTTTTTAAAGGAATCTCTAGACTGCTTTCCAGATTGGTTGCAGCAGTTTGCAGTCCCACCAGCAATGTTTGATTGTAATTTTTTCACCACATCCTCACCAGCACTTATTGTTGCTTGTATTTTGGATAGCTGCCATTCTGACTGGGGTGAAATGAAATCTGAGAGTGGTTTTGATTTGCATTTCTCTAATGGCTAGAGATGTTGAACATTTCTTCATATATTTGTCTATTGATTGTATACCTTCTTCTGAGAGGTTTCTATTCAGCTCCTTAGCCCATTTATTGATTGGGTTGTTTTTTGGGTGTTAAGTTTTTGAGTTCTTTTTTCTTTGGTACCAGGGATTGAACTCAGTGGTACTCAACCACTGAGCCACATCCCCAGTCCTATTTTTTATGTTTTATTTATGGATAGGGTCTCACTGAGTTGCTTAGCACCTCGCCATTGCTGAGGCTAGCTTTGAACTTGCAATTCTCCTATCTCAGAGTTCTTTATATATCCTGAAGATCAGTGCTCTATTTGATATTCATGTGGCAAAAATTTGCTCCCAGAGTGTAGGCTCTCTGTTCACCTCATTGATAGTTTCTTTTGCTGAGAAGAATATTTTTAGTTTAAACCCATTTCATTTATTGATTCTTGCTTTTATTTCTTGTGCTTTTGGAGTCTTGTTAAGGAAGTCGAAGCCTAATCTGATGTGATGAAGATTTAGGCCTACTTTCTCCTCAATTAGGTGCAGGACCTCTGGTCTAATTTCTAGGTCTTTGATCCACTTTGAGTTGCATTTTCTGTATGGTGAGAGATTGCTGTTTAGTTTCATTTTGCTGCATATGGATTTCCAGTTTTCCAAGCACCATGTGTTGAAAAGTCTATCTTTTCTCCAATGTATGTTTTTGGCACCTTTGTCTAGTATGAGATAGCTGTATTTATGTGGGTTACTCTCTGTGTCTTCTATTCTGTACCATTGTTCTACATGTCTATTTTGGTGAGAGCACCATGCCGTCTTTGTTACTATAGCTTTGAAGTATAGTTTAAGCTCTGGTATTGTGATGCCTCCTGCTTCACTCTTCTTGCTCAGGATTGCTTTGGCTATTCTGGGTCTCTTATTTTTCCAAGTGAATTTCATGACTGCCTTTACTATTTCTATAAAAAAAGACTTTGAATTTTAATTGAGACTGCATTGAATCTGTATAGCGCTTTGAGTAGTATGACCATTTTAGTAATGCTGATTATGTCTATCCAAGAGCATGGGAGGTCTTTCCATTTTCTAAGATCTTCTTAAATATCTTTCTTTGGTGTCTTGTAGTTTTTATTGTAGAGGTCTTTCACCACTCTTGTTAGATTGATTCCCAAGTATTTTATTTTTTTGGAGGCTATTGTGAATGGAGTAGTTTTCCTGATTTCTCTTTCAGAGGACTCATTGCTGATGTATAGAAATGCATTTGATTTATGAATACTGATTTTATATCCTGCAAATTTGCTGAATTCATTTATTAATTCTAGAAATTTTCTGGTGGAATTTTTTGGATCCTCTAAGTATAGAATCATGTCATCTGCAAATAATGATAGTTGGAGTTCTTCTTTTCCTATTTGTGTCCCTTTAATTTCTTTCATCTTTCTAATTGCTCTGGCTAGAGTTTCAAGGAATATATTGAATAAGAGTGGTGAGAGAGGGTATCCCTGTCTTGTTTCAGTTTTTGGAGGGAATGCTTCCAATTTTTCTCCACTTAGAATGATGTTGGCCTTAGGTTTAGCATATATTGCTTTAACAATGTTGTGGTATGTTCTTGCTATTCTTAGTTTTTCTAGTGTTTTAAACATGAAACAGTGTTGTATTTTGTCAAATATTTTCTCTGCATCAATTGATAGAATCATGTGAATTTTACCTTTAATTCTATTGATGTGATGGATTACGTTTATTGATTTCCATATGTTGAACCAACCTTGCATCCCTGGAATGAGCCCCACTTGATCATGGTGCACTAGTTTTTTTAATATGCTTTTGTAAGCGATTTGCCAACATTTTATTGAGAATTTTTGCATCTATATTCATCAGGGATATTGGTCTGAAATTTTACTTTTTTGAGTGTCTCTGTGGTTTTTGAATCAAGGTGATACTAGCCTCATAGAATGAGTTTGGAAGGGCTCCCTCCATTTCTATTTTGTAGAATAATTTGAAGAGTATTGGAGTTAGTTCTTCTTTTAGGTTTTGTGGAACTCAGCTGCGAATCCATCTGGTCCAGGGCTTTTCGTGGTTGGAAGGCTCTTGATGGCATCTTCAATTTCCTTGCTTGTAACTGATCTGTTTAAGTCATGAATGTCCTTCTGGTTCAGTTTGGGTAGGTCATATGTCTTTAGAAATTTGTCAGTGTCTTCAGGGTTTTCTATTTTAATGGAGTATAAGTCTTCAAAATAGTTTCTAATTATCCTCTGTATTTCAGCAAGGTCTGTCATAATATTTCCTTTTTCATCACAGATTCTAGTACTTTGGATTTTCTCTCTCCTTTTTGTTAGAGTGGCTAAGGGTTTGTTAATTTTGATTATTTTTTCAAAGAACCAGCTTTTTGTTCTGTCAATTTTTTTGAATTGTTTCTTGTGTTTCATTTTCATTGATTTCAGCTCTGATTCTAGTTATTTCCTGTATTCTACTTCTTTTGATGTTATTTTGTTCTTTTTTTTTCTAGGGCTTTGAGTTGTAGTGTCAAGTCATTGATTTGTTGACTTTTACATCTTTGAATATATGAGCTTAATGAATGAATTTTCCTCTTAACACTGCCTTCATACTGTCCCAGAGATTTTGGTGTGTTGTATTGGAGTTCTCATTTACCTCTAAAAATTTTTTTTTATCTCCTCCCTGATGTCTTCTGTTATTCATGCTCCATTCAATAGCAAATTATTGAGTCTCCAGGTGTTGTAGTGGCTTCTTTTTTAAAAACTGTTATTAATTTCTAGTTTCATTCCATTATGTTCAGAAAGAATGCAGGGTAGTGTCTCTATTCTTTTGTATTTTCTAAGACTTGCTTTGTGGCATAGCATATGATCCATTTTGGAGAAGGATCCATGTGTTGCTGACAAAAACATGTATTTGCTTGTTGAAAGATGGAATATTCTACATATATCAGTTAAGTCTAGACCATTGATAGTTCTATTGAGTCTTGTAGATTCTTTGTTTAGTTTTTGTTTGTAAGATCTCTCCAGTGGTGAAAGAGATATTTTGAAGTCATCCAGTACTATTGTGTTGTGGTCTATTTGATTCTTGAATTTGAGAAGGGTTTGTTTGACATACATGGCTGCTGCATTTTCTGGGGCACAGATATTTAAGATTGCCATGTCCTGTTGATGTATGATTCCCTTAAGCAGTATGAAATGACCTTCTTTATCCCTTTTTACTCACTTTGGCTTGAAGTCTACTTTATCTGATATGAGGACAGAAACCCCTGCTTGTTTACACAGTCCATGTGAGTGATAGATTTTTTCCCATCCTTTCACCTTCAATCGGTGAGTGTCTCTTTCTATGAGATGAGTCTCTTGGAGGCAGCATATTGTTGGGTCTTCTTTTTAAATCCAATCTGCCAGTCTGTGTCTTTTAATTGCTGAGTTTAGGCCATTGACATTCAGTTTTATTATTGAGACATAGTTTCTATTCCCAGACATTTTGGTTTATTCTTAGTTCTTAATTTGACTGGGTTTCTCCTTTGATTGGCCTTTCCTTTAGTGTTGTCCCTCCCTCTGCAGGTTTTCATTGCTCTTTTTCATTTCCTCCTCATGGAATATTTTGCCAAGAATGTTCTGTAGTGCAGGCTTTCCTGCTGTGAATTCTTTTAATTTTTGTTTATCATGAATGTTTTTATTTCATCATCACATCTAAAATTTAATTTTGCTGGATATAAGATTCTTGGTTGGCATCCACTGTCTTTTAGAGCTTGGTATATGTTGTTCCAAGCTCTTCTAGCTCTCAGAATCTGTGTTGAGAAGTCTGCAGAGATCCTAATTGGCTTGCCCCTATATGTAATCTGTTTCATTTCTCTTGTGGCTTTTAAGATTCTCTCCTTATTCTGAATGTTAGGCATTTTCATTATGATGTGCCTTGGGGTAGATCTGTTGTGATTTTGTACATTTGATGTCCTGTAAGCCTCTTGTATTTGAATATCCAATTCATTCTTTATATTTGGAAAATTTTCTGATATTATTTTATTAAATAGGTTGCTCATTCCTTTGGTTTAAAATTCTATGCCTTCCTGTATCCCAATAATTCTTAAATTCGGTCTTTTAATGTTATCCCATAATTCTTGGATGTTTTGTTCATGGTTTCTTACTGTCTTTACTGTGTGGTCCACTCTATTTTCAAGTTTAAATATTTTGTCTTCAGTATCTGAGGTTGTCTTCCAAGTGGTCTAATCTGTTGGTGATGATTTCTATTGAGTTTTTAATTTGGTTTATTGTTTCTTTCATTTCAAGGATTTCTGTTTGGTTCCTTTTCAGAATCTCTACCTCCTTATTGAGGTGATCTTTTACTTCCTGTATTCACCTATGTATCTCTTTAT